>CM070721.1:38995999-39525260 GCA_036346275.1 Otatea glauca | reverse complement strand
ATGAAGAAAAGCTGTTGTCATCGATGGATTATAAGTGCGATGAACACTCATATCGAGTAAAGACAACAAAAGAATGTTTAGTATCACGCGAAACAACTCCTTCTTGCACTTCAAACCTTCATCTCAAGCGATATTGGAGCAAACCTTCACTAGTAAAACTCCGAAAAGTATAATGCTACCATCAGCTCGATACCACTTGTTGGGATCAATGCGCGATAAAATAACGGAGAGATTTAGCGTGAAAAAACCTTACGGGAAACAATCCAATATAATACTTCAAGATTATAATAAGTACGGGGTTGGCTTATATAGCAAAAGAATCCTAGTTATAGAAGACTTAACTTCTAACAAACTATGGATAGAACCAATAAATATGGTAGTTAGAGATATTGAGTTATCTCCAACAATGCGCTCGGCGAATTTATAAAATTCGACACGATTATTGCCTTATTTATATTCATTTTGTTTTTATTTCTCAAACATAACAAATGAAGTTCAATTCTTTTGAAAATATATGATTCTAGTACTAAATATTGTAACATAAATTTTCAATGCATGATAAAGCTGTATATTTTTATAAAATCGTGATTAGCCACTATTTTATAAAACATCTCAAAATTGGTTTTCAAAAAAATCATAGAGATGACATTCTTAAGAGGTATTGTCCCAAGTCCGATACAAAAGTTGGAATCTGGTCAAAATTACTTAGATTTCAACAAAATTTATTAAAATTATTGTGGCAATTAAATTATTTTTTATTGATTCGAGATTAGAATCTCATCCTGATCAAAATTTTACCAGAACATGTTAGACACGAAATTTTGTCCGCCAATAACTTTTCGCGGCACGGAATGGTAAACCTCTGCCAAGCAACTAAACGCCTTATCCTTTGGCAAGAAACTAGTGTAGCAACACCTGGCTTAGATCCAGGACTCATGGCTTCACTGTTCAGTGGCCAGCCAACATGGTCACAACGAGTCACGAGAGCAAGGTCGCGCACCCTCGCGTCAACAGTAGCCTTACCCGTTTTTTTGCCGCGGTCGCATTCTCAGGACAGTATTCACGATCTCACGAGCCCCGGCAACCACCTACCGGCTACCGCGTCACGACGAGCAACGACCTGTCAGGCTGCCAGTTTGCACGTACGACGGTCGACGGTACGAGCTAAGACTGTTCAGTGGGCACAGCATTGCCCAGGTATTGTATCGTACACTCCGTTCATGGTCCACAGTGGCACACGCCCTGTTAGCTAGGGAAAAAAACTCCAAACTTATGCTTAACGATACTCAGAAACTTAGCTCGACTAGATTCGAACTCGTTCCTTAGAGTCGGTAGGAGTTAAGTTTTGAACTCATTAGAATAAGCGATTTTAACGGCGAGTTAAGCAGGCTGGCCACCCTCCCTGTGTTCATATTGGATCGAGCGGTCCCGGGGCAAGCGAAAAAGGGCCACCCCTTCTCCTTGCTCCGGTTAGAGATAGCCAAGCGGGCCGTGCCTAATGAGCCGGAGCCTCGGCGCCAGAGCGGCCCGGGCCACGCCTGCCCAGGTGTAAATGGGTTACGTCTGCGGCATGGCGGTGAGCTATCTTAGTGCTTGGCGGCACCTCGGCTTACTGACAGTCTTGACCGACGCCGCGACCGTTTACCTGTTTAGTTTGAAAAATATCCGTTTATAGCCGTTGGAGTATTAAATTTTTTAAAAAATCAGAAAAAATCTACATACTTGAGTTTTCTAATTATTCTAAATTTTCTTATTTTTTGAATATTTTCTTATTTTTCTACATTTGTTTCATACTTTTCCTATTTTCTATCCAGGTGGCCCGTTTCGCCATCTCACGGTCGCCTCCCTCCCTGCCGTGCGCCTCCCAGGTAGCTCATCATGAGCGCCGGCATAGGAACCTCTCCTCCTCCGTTGGATCCGATGCTGCGGCCAGCAGCTCCAAGCAGCGACCCAGCGTCGCTAGGGCAGCTCGCCTCTGAAGACCGTCCAAGGATCCTCCTCGACCATACAAGCGCAAGAAGGGTGGTGTCCGGGAAAAACTCGGCCTCTAGTCTTACGATCACTTCGGAGTCGAGACTAAAATTGTAGACACAACTTTGTGTTGGGAATCTACTGACTTTTTGATTACTTTCTATTGCAAAGAAACCAAGCCTAACAGAACCACTAATCTGTCCATTATTCACGGCCATGCTACGGCCATGTAAGGCAACGTCGCGGCCATGCAAAACAACGTGCTAAGCGAAAAGAAAGACATTAATCAACGCCATGCAAGGCAACATGCTAAATAGAAAAGGAATGCTACTAATCAACGCCATGCAAGGCAAAAAAAAGGAGGAGACCTAAATTAGTGAACATCTTTGCATGGTGAAAAACAAGAAAATGGAAACCTCAAGTGCATAAGCTAGGATTATGTAACAATCTCCCCTAATACTTGCTTTGTTCACCCATTTCCTTGCCGTGATTGGTGCGAAGTTCACGAAACCTCCTGCGCCCGGCGGCCGTGAGTATGTCGTAGTGTTCCTCGATTCGCGCATACTCATTGGATCTTACTCCATCAACACACTCCGGATAAAATGAAATCGAGTATCGATATGCTTACTCGATCGTGGAAACAGGGTTCTTGCAAGGCGATGGCGGACTTGTTGTCCACCACAGCATTGGGCGTCGAACTCTGGCGGAGGAGCTCCCTCGATGTCGACCTAGCGGATGTCACGACACCGCCGGTCGTCCGCGGCGATGTACTCGCTTCGCATGATGATACGCGCCACCATACGCTTTTGATATTGCCAAGTGATGAGGCTTTCAAGGAAGAAGAACACCTGTGGTGCTCTTGCGATTGTCGGCGTCGCCCGCCATGTCGTATCGTTTGAAGCCCGGCTACGCCCGATCGCCGTTGTCCTTCCTAGTGTAGCGGATCTGCGCGTCATGTCTGCGTGATGTAGCACAATATGTGCTTGGCGGCGACAAATGATCTTTGCGGTTCCTCCATGAGCCGGCTCACGTAACCAGCGCGTAGGCTATGTCGATAGTGTGTGCACCAAATCGTAAGCTCGAAGCGATGCTTGATGCTGAGTGGCGTTCAGGTGCGCGGTGCTCGACTTACTCGGCTTAGCGAGCTTAGCCGACTTGACAAGGGTTGCAATCGCTGACCACTAACCTCCAACGGTTTTAGCGTACATGGTGGCTCAGTGGTACCATCAGAGCTTTGGCTCACCTTGATGCAGGGTAGTAGGAGCAAGCCCGGATCGCTCATCGAATAATTTCTTCATCTCGCCTTTGAGCACGCCGATGCCATCGATCTTTGGGGGTGTTGATGATCAAGTCGTCGGCGTACACGCGATCATCGCTGACGCCTTGCCACCATGTGTGTACGGCGTGCTCGGGCGCTCTTGTGGAACCCGATGTCGTTAGGCTAGTGTCGAGTTTGGCATTCCACGCCCTCGGCGCTGGCGAAGACCATACGCTTCCGGAGTTGGGCGGTTTGCTTTCTTGTTTGTCGATGACAAAGCCCGTGGTGCTCAGCGTGACTTCCTCTGGAGTCACCGTTCGAACGCCGATTTGCGTCCATGTGGTGGACTTCCATCCCTCTTGTGCGCGTTGCGGCCGAGAGACATGCGGACTCCAAGCTGCGCCACGAGCAAACACTTCCTCGGTTGATCCCTATTCATGCATACCCCTTGGCCACGGCCGCGCCTTGTGCTTCCAGCCATGGCCCGTGTCGTCGCGCTTCACCTTGAAGACCCACTTCAATCCAATCGGGCGGTGACCTACGGGAAGGTCGGTGAGCTCCGTGTTGTTGTCTTCAATCGGCTCATCTCCTCAATCGCCTGCGCGCCAACGATCTTTGTGCCTTGCGAAAGGATGTTGGATCGTCGGTACGTGGTGAAGAGTAACTCCCGGTCGATGCGGCGTGGTGCGGCCGTGCGAGTGCTGCCCGATGATGTTGTCGACGGTGCGAGCGGGTGGGGCATCATCGTGGTCGCCGTCGGTAGCTTCTTCAGTTGGACGGTGGCGGGCTCCAACCGCCGGAATGAGCGGCAGGCGTCCTCGCCTCCCACCGGTGTCACTGCGGCCCGGTGTACTCGGCGGAGGCATCGGCGAGCTTCCTGTCCTCGGTAGAGTCGTCGATCTCCTTCTTCTGCGGTGCACATCACGGTATACTCAACTATGAGCGGCTCGTCGTGGTTTATCGAACACGGCCCGTCGTGGGTGCTCCAATCCTTGTCTTTGATCGTCGAAAGCGGCGTCGCGCGTGACATGGGCCTTCTTGCATTGGGTCGAACACTCGATCGCCTTGGTTCCCACCTCGTGCGGAAACAAACACCATCAGCGTACTCGGTCGTCCGGCTTTTTCATATGCGGCTTCACATTCTTGGCGTGTGCGGCGGCCGAGAGTGCGGAGAAAATGCACCGGTCTTTTACCATGCCGGGCCTCATGGGCGTCATCCCATCGACAGCTGCGTGTGGGCGTAGCGATTGAAATGAAAGCAGCGATGGTATTGCCTCTCCCAGAATATCGAAGCCCCTTTGCCTTCATCATGCTTCGAGCCATGGCGACCACCCGATTGCGGCGCTCGGCGACTCGTTTTGTTGAAAGCAGGGCGTGGTGCCGTGCACCCAGCTGCGCGATGCCGTAAACTCCACGAGGTGAACTTCGCCCGCGCGGTCGGTCACGGAGAGTCTTGAGCTTCGCCCGTCTCCACCTCCACTTGGCTTGAAGCGCTTGATCAAGCGATGCTCGATCCTTGCAGCGTAGCCATGTGCGGCTTTTGTCATCTACTAGCAGAAGAAGCGGTTGCGCGGGCGTCGTTGGTGTGATCGAGCCTGAGAGTCACCATGGGCGAGGTCGATGAGATTTCGCGCGATGCTCACTTTGCTCGAGAGCGATGCTCGCCGTGCTTGCCCGACCGGGCACCCATCCGAAGACGATCCACGATCAATGCGGCAGGAGCCCTCGCACCATGGCGTTTGCCGAGCTTGCAAAGGGCTTGAAAATTCGGTGACCATACCTCGCATGCGGCGCCATGCATCCCAGAGCTCCTTCGGATGTAGGCTACAGGCTGCGTGATGTTGAGCTGAGCATGCCTAGCCGGTTGAGGAAGCGCTTCACCACCAGCGGCGAGCGTTGATCGCGGATCCTCGGGATGCCATCATCGATCGGCCACATGGTAGCCATTCGTCAGTGCCGTCGCGATGATGTTGGTAGTGGCCATGGGGCGTATTACCCCGTGGTGCGCGATGCTCCGGTCTTGCGTGAATAGGATGGTACCGCGTCGCCGATGTTGGCGTTTGATTCGTCCCCAAATTTGTGGTGCAGGGGAGTCTTTGGAGTCGAGCTCGGAGAAGATAGCCGGGACCGTCATGTGGTTCGTGGCGCCCGATGTCAAGATACCACAGGCCGTGTCGCGCTCGTCTCGATCGAGTTGTGCGAACCTTCGCCTCGACCGGTGTAGTGGTTTGGACACCGGCGGCAAGGAATAAGAGCGACACCTCCTAGCCATTAGGAGTGTGGGCTCATCGTCGTCGGCTTGCGTCACGTGAACTGTTCGTCGCGCTTGGCTTACGGCGATCCTTGGCCCAATGGCCGAGAGCTTACCGCGATTGTGGCATTTGTCTCGAGATACATCAGCGTCGCCATCACGGCCACCGATCACCTTTCTTCGTCGCGGTCTCCGTGGCGTCGGTTGCTTCCCGATATTTGTTGTATTTGTTGACCCTTAGCCTGTCGTGCTCCTTCATTCGTGAGATCCATTACTCCTCGGTGAGAAGGAGTTTAGGCGGTGTCGGCCGGCCCGAGAATCAAGGTGGTCCTCCGCGGCCTTGAGTCTCCGTGACCTCCTCGGCAGACGAGTTGAGAGATCAAGCAAAGTTTCAAGCGGTCGACTTGCGAAATGGGTGGCAGCGAAGAAACTTCTCGGCGACCGATTCTTCCGTCTCACCAAGGATGCTCGGTTGGGCGCGAGCGATGAGCCGTGGCGAAAATCATCGGCTCTGTCTCGAGCGCCACACATTCAAACTCCTTGCGGAGCTGTTGGGCTTCGCCTTGCGCACACGATCGGCGAACGCGCGCATCGTTTTGATGGCGTCCATGCCTCCTTCGCGCTCGGCGATGGCGAGGTGGAGATCATCTCCCGGCGCGGCCACGAAGAATGGCCTCGGTGCCATCCGGTCCTCTTGGGCTCGGCGTCACCGTGCTCGGCAAGCGTCCATGCTTGCGCCGCGCTGGAGCATCACTTTCATCAAGCGCCCGATCGCCATAGTTCGTGCTAGTCAATGTCGGGTAGTTCGCGATCCCCATCTCCCACGCGCCGTACCGCCCAGTTGCGGTTCTTGCGCGCCTCTGGCCCTTCTCGGAACCGGGACGAGTCGCGATGAAAGGGGCCTTCGGGGATGTCGGCGGAAGTCCGTATCGTTGAATCGCGAAACCAGGCGAAATCAGGCTCGATACAAATGTCACAAAACTAAGCACTCTAGTCTCACGATCACTTCTGGAGGTCGAGACTAAAAATTGTAGACACAATTTTGTCTTTGCCAGAAATATTGCGACTTTTACGATTACTTTCTATTGCTTAAAAGAAACCAAGCCTACGGAACCACTAATCTCGTCCATTATTCACGGCCATACTTTCTGACACTAGTCACGACCATGTAAGGCAACGTCTGCCATGCAAGGCAATGTGCTAAGCGAAAAGAAAGACATTAATCAACGCCATGCAAGACAACATGCTAAGCGAGAAAAGGAATGCTACTAATCACCGCCATGCAAGGCAAAAAAAAGAGCGACCTAAATTTTAGTGGACATCACTGCATGGTGAAAAACAAGAAAATAGGAACCTCAAGTGCATAAGCTAGGATTATGTAACAATCTGCCCGATCTTTCTCCTGCCCCCTTTTCTTCCCCTTGTTAATCACTCATTACCATCACGGTGGCGGAACCATAGATAGTGTTAAGGAACCTCGCTTCTCGAATAGTCAGGGTTCAGACAGAATCAGTGGAGAAGCAGAAAGAGAGAGACACGTGTTTAGGGAGAGCGAAAGCGGAAATTCTATTGCTAATGAATGCAATACATAGGGGACCCTCCCCTTTATAAGCGCTCTCAGGGTTTGGCATAGGGACCACATGGGCCTTGGTGGGCTTTGAGTTTCTCAACACTCCCCTGGGCCCTTTCTTGCGCGAGATGCACATGCCTCATTAAAACTCGAGAAAAACCAGGTGGGAAAAATACTTGGAGAAAGAGTATAGCATCGCTTACTATGTTGCGAATTGCCTCGTTAAAACCTTATGAAAACTTCGAAAAACTTGCTAAGGAAAAGTACAATTCTCCCAACTAAATGCTAATCTTGAGATTCATGTTGGGTATTCATAATTCATGCTCGAGATTCATGGGAGTTATGTGAAATATCTCCCAAATGCACTTCTAAAGTCTCATCATCCCAATTCCTTTCACGCACCTTTCAAAGGTAGATCTTTGGGAGTGATTTAGTGAACAAATCTGCAAGATTTTCACATGACTTAGTATGCAATATCTTAATCTCGTTCATCTTATGCAATTCGTGAGCATAGAAGAACTTGGGGTTGATATGCCGTGAGATTACTCTTCACATAACCCATCGTGGCTTGGGCAACACAGTGCATTATCTTCATAGATTATCGTGGGGTTTGCTCAATGTTCAAACCACATGACTTACGGATGTGGTGAACCATTCTTACGACCATGCACATTCACGCGATGCTTCATACAAAGCAATGATTTAAGTGGTTTGTCGGCGTCGAGACAAAATGCCTTAGGCGACTTCCAGAAATTCTGTTCCTCCACATAGAAAACATAGCGGTTTGGGACTTGCCGGTATCTGCGGGTCGATAGGTACCCGACATCGGCATAGCCAACCAAATTCAATTCATTATTTTTCAGAAACAGGCCAGGTCTTTGCTTCCTTGGAGGTAGCGGAAGATGTCCTTGATCCTTTCAATGCCTTTTGGTGGGTTACGCCTTTGTCAAGAGCTAGCAAATTCACAGTGAGCGATGTCAGGTCTAGTGCTATTTGCAAGGTACATGGCGCTCAATTGCACTCAAAAATGGAATCTGCTCCCAGGACTTCCTCTCTTCTCTGAGTGCGTATGGGTCTAGTGCGCTTGGGTGACCTTCCATTGGAGTCTTTGCGGGATATGATTTTTCAAAGCTAAATCTTTCCAACACTTTACTGCGTGTAGGTTGATTGGTGTACCAATTCCTCCTTGGACATGTTCAAGCTGCAAGCCTAAACAAAACTTGGTTTTACCCAAATCTTTCATTTCAAACTCGGACTTCAAGTATGAGCATGCCTCTTCAATTTCTTCATCAGTCCCATGATGTTCAAGTCATCTACATAGGCGGAGATTATCTGAGAATCCATTCGAGGATGTTGTATAAACACACATGGACAATCTTATTGTTTGTGCCTTTCTTGCAGAGAAAGTCACTCAGCGATTGTACCACATTCTTCTGTTGCCATTATACGGTGATTTCTCCAATTTCACACTATGAGTTTCTATTTGCTCCATCTTGGTTAGGATAGGAATTCCTTAGGTACTTTCATGTATATCTCCAATCCAAGTTTCCATCTGGTATCTTTGTGACAACATCCATTAGCTTCATTCTCAACTTCAAGTTGTTGCCATTGAGATCAAATATCTAAAGTAATTCCTCCATGGCCAGGAGAATAGGTTTCTTCATAATCAACTCGGGGCGTTGAGTAAACAGAGCTACAAGCCTTGCTTTGTACCTTACAACCGTTGTTTTCATTTCTCTTCAGAACAAAGACCCATTTGTGACCTACAGGTTTATATGGGGAGGTGTGCGGCATCTGAGCAAACACCTCTCTGTTCGGAGAGACTAACTCTCTGATGATTGCCTTTTCCATTCTTCCCAATCTAGCCTTTTCTTGCACTCTGCGAAGATGCGATGGGATCATGATCAATGATCGAGGCAATCTTCTTTGCAAGTAGCATCAACGTTGGTATTGCTTTCTATTGATTCTCTGTTATTACAAAGTTTATGGCCATTTCTTCATGGGGTGCTTCATGCACTTCTACTTGCTCTTGTTGCTTTTCCCTATCGCGAGGAGCAAGTTCCTTTAGCTTTCATCGCCTGTGTGTGCGCACACATTATTTCGTGACTTCTGCGATGGAAGATTCAAGTCAGGAATTGCCTTTCTGTTGGCTTCTTTCGGTGCAAGTCTCAATGGCTCCTTCTTTCCTTAGGGCATTTCGTGATTGGTTGTGTAAGTCCTCTGATTTTCTCGGGCGTCTCCGGGTACTTTGGGTTTGAGGAGCAGTTACTGCTCTTTTCCTTTGAGGCCTCTGAGCAGGTTGAGGATACCTTCTATTTTCTTTGGTATTTCCACCCTCTCGGTGCATTCCTTGGGTACATGCGACTTAACCGCATGCGGATCACAAAATGATCAGGCGGTTCATTTGCTAAATTCGCAAATCAATTATCTTCGGACTTCTTGATTTGCTTCATTAGTTCGGGGTCATGTGCGGGATCGGTGGAATGCCATATGATTTCTGGCATTTTCATCAAAGGTTGATTTCCTCCCTAATGACGGGAAGCGATCCTCGTCGAAGATCTGTCAATGACAAGGTGTATGCAAGTCCCGATCATGGGTTCCAAATACTGATTATGGATGCACTCTCATAACCAACGTATATCCCGGACTTACGGAGAGGGCCCATTGCGATCATTTGGTGGTATAGGTACATATACCATACACCCAAATTTTCTAAGATGGGAGATCTTGGGATGATCCGTGCACAAGCGCATAGGAGAATGGATGTTGTAGGCGACGTGCAGAAATAATAGAGGCTGCTGCGTGCGAGTGCGTGTCCCCAACAAGTGTTGGGCAAGTTACAACTCTGCAAAGCGATGCAGCAATGAACTTAATCCTCTTTATTGGTGCACGCTGGTCGTTCTGCGTATGGGCGTGCGATGCAGTGCTCAAGCGCTATCCTTGTTGCTGTGCAATAATCATCAAATGCCTTTGAAGTAAATTCTCGGCATTGTCCATTCTAATGGACTTCACGCGATGATCGGGAAAGCATTCTTAATTCTTATGATCTGCGAGATCGACTTTAAAGCATGGTTTCTTGTTGACAACAAGCATACATGCGACCATTTGAGGAAGCATCGATGAGCACCATAAAGTATCGGCGGCCACGGCGGGGCTGAATCGGACCATAAATATCCCCTGGATGCGTTCGGGAATGCGAGGATTTCACTTTGCACTTTCATGAGGGTCTAGTTATTAATTTCCGTGGCACATGCGGGGCACACAAAATCTTCATGATTCGGGAATTCTTAACGTTAATGCCATGACCTTGTGAGTTGTTCACTATATTTCTCATCATTCTAAGACCGGGATGACCTAATCTACCATGCCATAAAAAAATAATTGAGCTTCAAAAGCAGTCTTCAGAAGTATACACTTGGTGCATGAATATTCGTGTAGTACAACCCGATTCATATGAGGACATTTTTCTAATACCATTTTTCCACATGTCGCGTGCTTCACAATGCACAAGTATTCTTTGCCATTTTCTTCATTGGTTTCTCGTGAAAACCATTGGCGGGATGTCTTTAAAGCAGAGAGTGCGAGTTGATTCGAGGTACAAAGGGCTTCTTCAATTACCAAAGTTGTACCATAGGCAATATAATAGTGGCTCTTCTGAGCGATTACATATAATTAACTTCCGATCGTAGTAATCTTTCGTGTTCTTCGTGATCATTGGAAATACTTAGACTCTCTTAAGATGGTATTTGTTGTGCCACTATCAACAATGCATATCTCTTCCATTTGGCGCTACGATTTCTAGATAAAAGAAATATAATTCTAATCGGATAGAGGCAAAACAATCCAAATATTAAAAAAATGAAGAATCTTGGAATAAAGAATAAATTGCGTATTTATTCATGAAAGAAGTATGCTCTTCTAGCTTACAATCCTTTATTCAAAGAAAATGCTAACAACCAAAACTAAAAGAAATGCATTAAATAGAATCATAAAATATGCATTGATTTACGCTTCTATATCATCTGCGGATGTTTCTCTTCATTTGCCATAATCATGGTGCGACATCGATGTCGAGCTATTACTGTGAGAATGAGGCAAGTGGGGTGTCTACATCCATGACATCATCTTCACCGATGTTGGCGAGTGTGCCTCTGTGGCGTTTTCCTGCCTTCTTCTTAGCACGATATCGTTGATCGCTTCCTTGGATTCTCGACATATCTTGACCAATGTCCCCAAGTGCCACACGAAGCCGCGTCAGTTCTTTGTCCATACGGCTTGGCGTGCGTCTTTTCTTTGTCATCCCTCTTCACAGGGCTTTGGACATTCCTTTGGCACAGGGGTCTCTCTTTTCCACCTGTTTGCCCTTCTTTCTATGAGTGGGCTTTCTCACCTAGCTATTGGCATTGACTTGATGCGGATGCCTCGTCGGTGGCTGCGAGACATAGTTCTTCGTAGAACATCGTCTTGCGATTCGCAACTTGCATTACATCAATCGATTATTATACTCCTTGTCGTCTGGCGATATTTGCGTACTCGGATAGCATTAGGGTGGAAGGTAGAGAGTTTTCTCAATCTTCTCTTCATCGGTGATCTTCTTGCCACATAGAGAGAGATTGGTACAAATTACATGCAAGCGGTGTACTTTACCCAGCATACGTCTGCAAACCTCAGGCGTACAATCTTCTTGCGTTGGGCAAGATGGTGTACTTGAGCTTTCGAACCGCTTCGAAGTGCAGTCCAAAGCTCATGCGCACTCTCTGACCATGTATTCATTCTTTAGAGTGGTGAGAGGTGGTGCACGAGAAAATCGCAGCTTCGTTACTTTCGCGATAGGTTTTGCGTCTGCGAGGACCCTAGACCAATCGGCTGACGGGCTTCTTGCCCCAAGAACAATCTTTCGTCCGATGCCCAAGTGAGGTAGTTACGGCCGTGCGAGACCAGTTCTTCAAACTCACGATTCACAATGCGGACATCGCATGATTTCAAAATTCGGTTTTGGATTCTGCGTGTAATCTCATAGAAAAGGTTGCAAAAGCATAAATTTGAAAATAAATCCATATGCATTGCAATATATAAAATAAAGCAAAGGATTCAAAATTCATAAAGAAAAAGCAGAGAGAAATAGAGCAAGAAAAATTAAAAGCGAGCCAAAAAAATCTTGATTTTCGGCAATTTTAAAATTTTACGCAATTTTTCTGCATTTTCTTTTCTCTTCTTTTTTTTCTTTCTTTTCTTTTCTTCCAGTAGTGGCCTCAGGCCGTCTCCTTTTCGCCAGCCTGGGCCTTAGCCCATCCCATAGAGCCATTAAAGTGGCTAGGGTTCCCAACCCTAGCCGCCATTCTTCATGCCTTGCAGAGCCCGGAGGAAAGCGGCGGCGACAGCCCGTATGGTGCTGGCCCGTGGCCTTGGTCTTGGCCCGTGCTTACCGTGCGGCAGGCGAAGTCTGCGGCCCGAGTATGGCCGTGACGGCATCAGCGGATGGTGGCGTCGGGCCAGCCGCGCCACGTGCGGACGAGGCGGCGTGCGTCTTGGACGAGGCAGCCCAGCAGCTAGCGGAGCGGGCGAAGCGGCTTGCGTGCAGACAGGCCGTAGGGCCAGCCGAGCAATGGCCGAGACAAACAAAGGCATCCTTCAGGCCGGCAAGCAAAGCGGCAGCGAGCGTCAGCCGGGCGAGAAAGCAGCGGATGTCGCGGTGCTTGGCCGAACCATGGCGCCGCGGCCGGCCGGCCGAGGAAAGCGGCAGCGGCCGGACCGGCCGGGTTAGTGCGGCCGTCTGCCGTCGGCGGCGAGTCCGGCGCGTGAGCGAGTCGGACGGTGAGCGGAGGCGGCGCCCGCGAGGTCCGGGCGGCCGAGCACGATGGCCAGGCGCGCCCAGCGGTCGGACTTCAAGCCGACGGCCCTTCGTGCGCGCGCTACAGAAGCGGCGTCTTCGGCGCATGCAGGAGGGCGAAGTGTTGCTATCTTCCTCCTTTTTCTTTTAGGGATGATGAGCGGTAGCCGTGTCTTTGTAGTTTCGTCTCGGCTAGCCGGCGATCGCCGTGTAACCGTGCCACGTAGGATAGATGCATGCATAGAAAAGAGCGATTAGATTCAAGCGCTAATCCCACCTTTTCTCACCTTTTCCTTTGATCTCGGTGGAGCCGTCTTGATAACGTGTTAAGGAACCTCGCTATCGAATAGTCAGGGTTCGAGCAGATCTGAGTGGAGAGCGAAGAGAGAGACACGTGTTTAGGGAGGCGAAGAAATTCTTTATTGCTAATGAATTACATGCATGGGGACCCCTCCTTCTTTATAACGCTCTCTAGGGTTTGGCATAGGGACTGCATGGGCCTTCGGTGGGCTTCCAGGGTTTCTCAACAGATAGAAGATCCTCTCGGCTCCTTAGAGTTTCTCTGCTCGCGTATGCTTCCTTTTGGCTTCAGATGGCGTATTTGGAGTGCTAAATTCTGATTACCTGCACTTGATAAGGAAACAAGTTGATTTTTAGGTTATGAGGAAAGGAATGATCAATTAATGAATACAGATGGTACACAAAGCATGACTATACTGATAGCCTGCACTTGATATGTTTGTCATTGTGTTGAACAGTAATATAAAAAATAGTTGCTTGTGCCTTGAAATGTAGAAACGTGCTATTCTGCAGAATAATTGTTTTGCTTTTCAACCGGAACCTTGAAGAAATGGCACACCCATTGCAACATTCAAGGTTACATTTCTTACTTATTACTACTTGAAATGGCCAGTTATAAGAACTGACAACGAAACAAACTAATCAAGCACTACAGTTATAATTACGCACTTATATCTGCTGATTAAAATCCTATACTATGTTTTCTTTTTCCGGTTTGATCAAATACATTGCAATTCAGAGAGCACTACAAACTCACAAGGTATGGCAAGGCTATTGTCCTTACTTGTTTCTGTCAGTTTCTGGAGTGATATCAACATTCTACTGATATGGATACAGGCTGTACTTGAGAATAAAGCATGGTTGCATGGTTGCACCTATTGTAGAAACTTCTACTGATCCATTTTGTTCATTTTGCATGGTTGCATCGTGTTATTAGATGGTTTCCTTACTTCACTTTGCAGATTGAGGTTTTGGTGATAATTTATGCATGCAGGTTGAAAATTCTTAATGCATGAATGAAATATGTATTATAGAAGTGTTAGTTATATTCAGACCTTGAATCTTTCAAACTCAAGTATGCATGAATCAAATATGTATGCTCTGTTGCTCATATTACTACTTGAGTTTAACAGTAACTTCGAGTTTTTAGCAGTCGAGTCAGTTGAGCTGAGCATTAAGATAACGAGTCGGTCGGTGACTCGTTATTTTAAGATTACGAGCTGGTCGGTCGAGTTAGCGATATCCAACCCTACCAGTGGCCCAGCATCCTGAGAGGCGGGATCTGGGCCGGGCCACCCTACTAGAAGGAGGCCCAAGGGCTAAGGCGACGCAGACTCTGCGCTTGCCCACGCCGAGCGGATCATCCCAAGGTCGCAAGAAAATCCGCGGAAGGCGAGGCTTCACGTGCCGCTCAGCCGAACCGTGCGCCGGCCCGTCGCAAACACGCGAAAGAGGCCGTGACGGCGCGACGCCCGCGCACGTGGCCACGTATGCGTCACAGCGCGGCACAGGGACGCACATCCCGCGCGATGCCATGGATATTCCACCACGGCACCGACCTTGGATGTTGGAACGGTACGTCAGTGCCGAATTTCCAGCCACCGAAAAGTATCTCGCCCCGTGGGATGTTTCGGCGGCCGGGCGGTATTTCCTTTTCTGTTTCTCTCTTTTCAGTCCAAGGCAACGCAGCTCGTTCACGTCGCTCGCTTGAGCAATTCGCCTCACGGCCGCTTCGTTTTGTTTCAGTAAGACGCTATCATCCTAAAATCTGACCGTCAAGCTCTACGGAAGAATGCGATCGGTCTAAGCAAATACGGCTTTGCTAAACCCATCTCGATGCACAAAAATACAATGCGTGTGGAATTCCGTATACGTCGTTTCTTCCTTTCGAGCTGGTATACATAGTTACAAGATACTGTCAAATTTTATCCTTATTTGTTAGTACTCCAAACTTCCATGTCCCTTCATCATCCTGACAGATGATAACTTACATTTCCAGCTATCCATCCTTGTCGGGTTCCTGTTAAGTGAACTTTAAATGGTTTGTATCAAGTTCCTCCTAACATCGAAGGGCGTAAACAACACTTCACACGCATATACACATGTGCACGTCTTTTCTGAGCTATAGAAATTTTTAAAAGTGAGGGTCTTTGAAGTACAAGAACCGTAATTCTCTGAATGTGCACAAGTGTATATACCTATTTTTATTTATTTTTCTGTCGAAACATCAGTCCCAACAAAAATCAAACGCACGCTTTACTCGAACATGAGCAGACGGTGCACTCATCTGACACATGTACCAACCGGCGTAGTTAAAGGGTGATGCATGTACCAATCGAACTACGCTCGATTCTCGTAATAGGCGTAGTTGAGGGTTCGGGTGTTTTTTTTTTCGAATCGTTGAGCTCGATGTTTTTGAAAATAATAGCAAGGGAATGCTTATTTGATAAGGGAATAAAAAGAGTATTGAGGCGTCTCTTTCTCTCCAAGTCAGTCTCCCCGCCGACTCCTGAAGAGGAGAAAATTAAAAAAAATCCCCAAACCCTAAGCCCTGATATCTCAAATCAATCCGCCCCACAACACTAGGGTTTAATGCCCGCTTTCTCCTAACGCATTCCTCCTACCCGCTCCGCTCGCTGATCTGGTCAATCCCAGTAGAGTCCACACTCTAGAGGTGGTGGCGGCGAGGGAGGACGAGGATAGGCGCGGATGCAGACGGAGGCGAGGTGGGGATGGCCGCCGCAACGATGGACGGCGGCGCCGCGGCCTCGCGGAGGTACTCGACTCAGCAGCAGCAGCCGCAGCTGCAACACCACCAGCCGCAGCTCGGGACGGTGCCCCTCCTCCTCGCCGGCGGCGTCGCCGGCGCCGTCAGCAAGACCTGCACCGCGCCGCTCTCTCGCCTCACCATCCTCTTCCAGGTGCGTCTTAAATCGTAATAAGTCAGCCTTGCTTCCTCCTCCTTTAGCCCAAATACCTTTTATGCGTTTTCTTCACTAGAATCCTCTGCTCCCTCCCCTGGATTTGTTTAAGCAAGAGTGGTATGCTTTACTTCATTGAGCTGCTTGTGAGTGATCCTGCTTTGGAATGGTGGAGAAACAGGAATTATGTTGTATTTTGTTTTGCCAAGCAACTCTATTACTAAGGAAAGCTTCTTTAACTGTAAAGAGAAATCCAGATGTATATATTCATTGTCCTGAAGAAATACTGGTTTCGAGGTAAAAACTGGGCACATATTGATGCGCCCTTTTCTTAATGATAGTTTGTCTGTTAGTGAAATTGATGAATTATATGCGCAGGTGCAAGGAATGCACTCGGATGTGGCTACCCTGCGCAAGACTAGCATATGGCGTGAGGCGTCCGCATTGTCTATGAAGAAGGCCGAGCTTTCTGGAAAGGAAATCTTGTAACTATTGCACACCGGTTACCTTACTCCTCAATTAGTTTCTATGCATATAGAGATACAAGAATGTAAGTACAAGTGCCTTTGGATAAAAGTTGCCTACTTATTCTTTGCCACTGATGATATGATTAAGTTTGGTTAAATTTGGGCTGTGCAGTTGCTTCAGATGATACCTTGTCTCGACAAGAATGGTGGATTTGGTGCAGATGTTGGTGTCAGATTGCTAGGTGGTGGTTTGTCAGGAATAACAGCAGCTTCTATGACATATCCACTGGACTTGGTGCGAACACGTCTCGCTGCTCAGGTAAGCTGCTGACACCTTTCTGCTGAAAACTTCATAGAACTGTTCTGAAATAATCAGGTGTCAAATAAATTGACTTGTTATTAATCCTTGTTCACTCAAGATGCACGTGCATAAATTAGCCTCCTCTTAGAAGATTACTGTTCCTATCACATGATTTCCATTTTCACTGGAGAGGAGTAACACCCTGGGCACCTCCTGCATGCTCTTGCAAAAAAAACTGCCTGATGTTAGCCTTTTTATATACTTACTGAGTTACTGTTGGATGTGGAGATAGTCGCCTGCAACTAAACCAAACAACAAATTTGGCCAAGCCAGGCATATACATAACCCCACATTTCCCTCATCCAGCCTTTTTATTTGTTCAGCATTCAGGGTAGAAGGCATATTTTATTTATGCACTCCGCTCTGCATTCTTGAACCATAGACTTTTTCAATGAAACTGCGTTGTTCATCTAGGCTTCTGCACAAATAATGAGGTTTTTCATCGAATGATTGCAGGCGAACACTGCCTACAGGGGCATATCTCATGCTCTTTATGCGATCTGCAGAGATGAGGGTGTCAGGGGTTATACAAGGGTATGGGTGCTACTCTACTGGTATGAACATTTGACATGTCCTTGTTCTTTCAGTTTATTGAGCATCTTTTTTTCTGTATGTCATTTGATGATTCTCTAAAACTCAGGAGTTGGCCCCAGCATAGCAATAAGCTTCTCCGTTTATGAAACTTTGCGATCCCATTGGCAAATAGAGTAATTTGTTCAAGATAAATGTGGGCTCTAAGTCATATCCATGCATTCACATTGGTTTTAATGGTATTGACCTTTGATCTTCAAATCAGGCCACATGATTCCCTATCTTGATCAGTTTAGCTTGTGGAAGTCTTTCAGGAATTGCGTCATCAAGCGGTAAGTGATCTATAAGCAGTAAATTTCTCAAAACTACATGTTTTTTGTACAAATCATCAGCTACAGATTTTAGGAGAACTTGTTCACAAAACTATAGGTTTTAGAATTGTCCTTTTATATAACGGGTTTGATAATCTAGGCCCACATGACGGTCTCACAGCGAGTGAAGCGGGAAATGAGGGTGCGTGAGGCGATATGTGGGCCTACATTAGACCCGTTATAATAAATAGTCAATTCGAAACCAGTAGTTTTGTGATACATGTTCTTCTAAAATCTGTAATTTTAGAAATAGAGGCTAAAATATGTAGTTTTCGATAGTTTGTACAAGAAATTTGTAGTTTTGTGAAATTTACTCATGTTCTTGGGCGATGTTGATAATCTAGTGATCCGTTCAAATTCATATAATCTTTCGGGTCGCACATCCAAGTGGTAAAGGTATTTTTCCTTTTTAAGGAAAAACTAAAGGCCTACAGTTCTCTTTGTAAAGTGTCAAATCTCTAGGCAGTTAATGGTAGTTGTAACCTGTGATATTATTATATTAGAAGTTAGCACAATATCATCTGTATTACTGATGCAACAAGTTTTTGTCAAAAAGGAAACATACAAGACTAAATGGTTGTCTGACTTCTCTCAATATGAAAATTATCTGCAAAAAAGAGATTCGCTTTGTCCAACAATAAATTTCTTTCATAGTTCTTAAGGAGTTCTCATGTAATTGATATTAGTATTTTTATTTTGTCACTTCCCATTCGCCTTTTCCTTTTAATTTGGTCTCAAGGTGGTTGTCTGTGTAAATTTCAAATAAACAAATCATTCTTATATTTGAAGTAATGTAGAAATGAGTGCCATTTCCATTTTGGGCAGTGCAAATTTTTGTACTACTCCATGCATAGTCTAGTCTTTTGTTATTACTTATTACCGAACTGTTGTGTGGTTCTGTCAAACATAGCGAACCTTGTTTTGATCATTTGCATTTATTATATTTCAGTTACATTTCCATTGGATCTTGTAGGCCTGCAAGCAGTTAGAAGGTGCAGCTGGGAGGGCCGTGTCTACCAGACAGGAATTTTTGAACGTTTGGGCATATTGTCCGCACAGAAGGTTTTAGAGGCTTGTATAGAGGATATTGCCCGAGTACTGCAAAGTGGTTCCTAGTGTTGGCATCGTTTTATGACATACGAGACGCTGAAGTCCATCCTGACAGGACTTGCATCAGATGATTAGATCACTGTTTGTTCACGCTTGACAATTTTTATATATGGGCCAGAATTACACTTGGAGGCTGATTAGAGTGAGAGAGATATGAGTTTGTAGCATATGTTAGGATTTAGATGGTCCTAAGTTTTGGAGTTCATATTGTGGAAGAGTATTTATATGGTTACATTACATGTTTTCTTGTAGTGCACCGAAAAAGATGAGTAACTGCCATAGGTCTTCCAAAGTTTTGCTGTTCACCATCTGTGTATGTTCGGAATTTTCGCTTTGTAATGCTACATGAGGCTATTTTCTACAGCCTGACGATCTTCATAACCCTGAAAGACGGTCACCAAGATAATCTATGTCGCCATACTGACGTTTTGACTAGTGAATTCAGCAGATGATTGTGAATAGCCTCATTCAATTTCCTGATATGGATCATGGATCTGTTTGATATATCCCAATGTTATGTCTCGGTTTATAGGACGAGCTATTAACGTGATAATCTCTTCGTTGCAAGAATTTGTGATGGTAAAAGTATTGTCAGATCGACATTGTAAGAAATGTTCGACTTAATACTGACCGTTTTCGCCTAATATTCACCCTGTCACACACGCTTATTATATATGCGTAGAGAAATGTTGGAACAGTCCTCGTAATTTATGGAGGACTGACAGATCTTGCCTGTTTCTTGTTCTATGCTACACAAATGAACCAGATCAATCATCTCATGGTGGAGAGAAATGTAGGACTTGGTTCGAAAGAAATGCTAATATGTTCTTATGCTGCAGGGTCATCATGCTAGCATTAGTGCAGATTCATCGGTCAACTGTGAGAACTGATCCACAACTGATGGTAGCTGCCGATTCTACCCTCTTGGTGCACTGAAAGGTACCCTACATTTCTTTTTATAAGGCATATAGCTTTTCCATTTAGTTTCAAAATATGACGTATGAATGTGAATTTATTCATGTTTTCCTCGTTTACCCTTATTTATCACATCTTCTCTCTCCTACATTTATATATAATATTCTCACTAGCTATTCTCTTTTCTGTTTACAAGACATTTGCAGAAAAGATAGCATGGTCATTTTCTCTCGTCTTTCTTTTAGTTTTATGCCATTTTTAATTTTTGTGCTCACTCAAAATATGTCTTATATTTTGAAATGGATGGAGTAATTGGGTTTACTTTCCTTAAAGAATAATGTCATTTGCTTCCCTTGCTGTTTTGCACTTCTGCTTAAGAATTGTCAGTGTGCAGAATAATGCAAACGTGTTGATTAGTGGTAATGGATAGGTTAGTGAAGCCTGCTAAGGATACTTCAGAATCAGATCCGAGGGCCACTGGTTTTCCTTGAAGTCTGCTTAATTAGGGTACTTTCATTTTCTTTTTGCATTTACACCTGAAAAACATGCTTATATTCAGATTTTTTTAGATAATGGAAGTTTACTCTTATATTCAGATGAATACTTCGTTACATTAGCATGGGCAATACTGCACATTACATTAGTGTTTCTTAGGCCATCTTATTACACTTGGCATCCTCAACTCCTATTAGTTCGAGCAAATACGGCTCTTTTCCTGTTTTGCTCTGATGGGACCCCTCTTTTTTTAAGAATATTTTTTTGAAGAATGACAGGACCCTCTCAAAACGCAAGGTCACCGAAATCCGAATCCTTCTTCCATGGCCACTTGATCTCCATATGCATGTGTGTCTGATTTTTGTATTTCTGCATCCGATATGTTGTTTCCTTGTGTGTATGATTTTTGTATTTCTGCATCCGGTATGTTGTTTCCTTGTGTTATACAGGAAAACCTTCAGTTAGGCGTATATGGTTCAGTGTTTGGCGAAGGCCATACTTATTGACAGCTGCATAGGCAGTTCTGAAACCATCACCGTATGCTGTCGATGTGTCATTGGCAATCTGATGCATGAAGAACTCGCCGAGCTTCTTCTCGGTATGAGATATCCACCCTTCTTGGAGGATGGTGGCCGATAGGAGGATGATGAAGATGAAGCATAAGATGATGAAGGTTGCAAGTGACTTGAAGAAGCTGGAAGAATTTCTGACTCTAGCCACAGGTAAGACATGACTTGGCATATACCTTCCTCAACCTCTGCCTTTAGGTTTCGGTAACCTGAAGGTGCCATTAATCAAACAGGGCTCATAAATATATTTTCAGATCAGGTTTTAGAAAAAGACAGTGATGAAGGTTCAGACCAGTACATATTGTTCGTATACGTACCTTTGAGGCGCAACCACCCATGCATCAATTCATGGGCAAGAATAGAACCTGTTAGTAGCCTGCAATAACGAGGAGAATATTTATGGTTTCATACAAATGATAAAATGGTCACAGAATGTAGTAGAATCGCGGCATTTGAGTATGACATAAAATTGAAATACTTAGTCACAGTGAAAATATACTGACCTGGGAGGCCATACAAGACAAGAATTGCAGTGACTTCACATCTCCGAGTCAGCTTTTGTGGTTGAGTTCTCATATCTAGTAACCGGTTTCCACCAATTCTGGGCCTCCTAAGTATCTGTAGAAACCAAAATGCAAAGGTTCAAAGAACAAACTTAGTCATTTCCATTGGCTACCCTGCTACTCAATGTAAGTACTCTGAATTTCAAAGCAACTCCATCTCCGTTAAGTTTTGTCGCAAGATCACCGATTGGAACATCCCATCAGATGAATAACAATGATGCTGCTATGATATTACCGGTTGGTCTTTCTGGATTTGATAATTATCTACTGGAGAATTTGATACCATCCTAAAAGTTGTTTTAACTGAAATAATGTACTTACACTGCTCACAGTCTGCTCCTCCGACAGACACAGGCCTCTTGTTTCAGGCATGTGGTGAGGACCCTACAAAAGTGCGGATGCAGTGAGCATTAACATTTGCTAAGATTATGCGTCGCAGGACAACTGAAAGAAAAGCTTACTTTGCTCTCTCCTTCCATAGCCTCGTTAAGCGCTTGCCGTTCAACTAGGAGCATGGGTATCTGCTGGTCTAGTTTCATGTTCATCCCTTCGTAGTAGTCTCTGATAGAATGGTACAGGGGCTGGCATTCACCGGTGTCCATGATTGCAGAATCTAGGCACTCCATGCACAAGCTGCGTCCATCTCCCAATGACATGTACTTTGTGTTCCTTGGCTGCAGAATTACAAGAGAAAACTTTGCAGTTAGAGGCCTTTCAAGAAAACAAAATGCAGTGAGATCAGTCTAAACGTTGAAGACGTTTCACAATATAATCGAACTATCTGGAAATCCCAGCGTTGAGCTCGTAAACATTTAATTTTGGCTAATCGACACCTGTACTTGTACTACTTGATGGACTATTTTGACAAAGCATTAGGCAACCAGAAACTTAAGCACACAAATGTAACAAAGAAGAAACACAAATTTTCCTTTGAAAATTCCTCTAATAAATGCACCTCCATTTTTTCACAGCTACAGCAGCGCGGCGTGCTGTCATGCTCATGTAGGGGACAATACTTCTGGCCCCAGAATGGATGGGCTCTGTACTCTATCAAGCCAGTCCTATTCGTCGGAATCTGCAGAAATAAACAAAAAAAAAGAGTTTCTTGCAATGGTCTTCCAATGGCATGCTAATCTTCTACGAACAGGGTTCATTCAGAGAAAGTCTTACAAATTGGAGGCAGACATCACATTTTGGGTGATGTAGCTCCTTGTAGCACAACTTGTGGTATGGATCAGCACCTAGCAAAGTGAACTAGGAAACAGAAAAAATGAGAGGGAAAAATCACTGCCTGAAAGACAGTAAGGTTCACTTTCTTGAAAGAAATGTGGATGGTTACCTCGGTCTCACGAATAGGATGACCACAGGAAGAACAACGGAAGCATTGAGGATGCCAGTACATTCCCATGCAGCTCAAGTAATGGCCATGTCCTATCTCATGCTTGCAACCCCCACAGACCCTGCAAGATGTAGATGGCTTCTTTTACACACGAGCTGTTTCGATGCAATGGAGACAAGGTGATGAACGCAGATAGCTAACCTGTATCCTCTAGGCAAAGCCTGAGAGGGTGCATGAGGATTGTAAGGCGTGTAATAAGGATTCATGTTCAAACTGTCCTGTATAGCCCTAGCAAGGTCTTCATCATTGTCCCCCTTATTACGGTTCCTCTCTGCGCAAAATTTAACAGTAGGAGACAAATTAGAAAGGGTACGATATCGATATCGCATATATGGATGTGATATATGTACCTTTAGGATTTTTGGCATCCTCTGCAAGAGACAGTGCAATTGCACGGTCCAATTCTTCATTGTCATTTCTAGGTGGATCTTCCTTCTGGACATAGCAAAGTAAGACATGCTTAAGCGACCCATTGATCCAAGATAGCACTACATAGCTTAATATGAGTGTTTCTATAAATGTAAGATTAATTGGATGTGAATTGTGAAATAGTACTTCTTGAAGGTATGAAAAGGAGAGAAAGAGAAAAATGACAGATTGTGGGAGAATGGGGAAATCAATAAATTATTACATCGGTGCTTCATGACTTAAAGTCTCGTGAGAACCAATGATGACTGCCAGGGGCTTCAACCTCTAGTGGCCACGTGGTGTTCTATAACTTAGTCTCGTGAGCCTCGTCAAATGTGCTCCATAATTTAGTGTCGAGGCACCCATCAAGCCCACCATAGTTTCCCACTGTGGCCCTATAGTGCTTATAACTTAGTCTAATGAGCTCCTCTCGAATGTGCTACATGACTTAATCTCAAGGCACGCATCAAGCCCACCAGGGCTTGACCCCTTGTGACCATGTAGTACTCATAACTTAATGGCAATCACTACTAGTGAATCGATTATTTTCCTATCCTTGTCAAGAAAGGCATCATCATGTTTTGTGGTAACAGATGATTCCACTTGTCGATGCTTCCATTGCCACATCCAGGCGGGGGCTAATGAATCATCCAACAGGAAGATGCCTTGACATCCAAAGTCATGTCATGCTAGCACTTTCATCGTTGCAAGCCTTGAGCACCCACATGTCGATCATTGGGGCCTTTCTTCAAGCATCTAGCACATCCATCATTGACGAATACTCATACTGTGGGTACCCCAACGCCTGTGGTATCAAGCGCATCGCCCCAAGCCCATTAATGACCAAAGGACCCAGAGGACCACAAAGGACGCCTGCGACCGATCGGACGCAGCGCCCCGACCAAGTAGGGCTCCGACTCACGGGCGGTCGGGATCCCCGACCACCAAATTAAGGCAACCTCCGCCAAGGCCACGTGTCAAAGCCTCCACCGTCTCTGACGCTGCCCGCGGCGACGGGACAATCGGCGGATCAGACGGGAGCAGTGGCTCTTCCCAAGATGGCATAAATGGTCAAGTCAAGCTTCCATCCCCATCAACCCGATCCACGCATATACGAAGGCACGCGCTCCTCCCGAGGCGCACCAACGTTATACACCGCAACGTCAACACTCGCCAAAGCTCACCGTATGAAGCGCGCCATTTCCCGACGAAGCGGCTATTCGCTCGCCTAACGGACTACTCACCCGCGTGGCAAGGCGGCAAGTGACTGACGATCGCTGAATGAAGGACCAAGTTCTTAGCATAGGCCACCTCCCTTTTCTAAATGTAACCCGCCCTTTCCTACTATATAAAGAGGGGCGGGAGCCCCACGAAGGGACGAGGACGGACACGCATGCAGGAAAAGAGGAAGGACGAGTTCTTTCTTATAAACGTTGTGCAGCCATTTGCACTAAAAGCAATACAATACCACCACACGAACTGGAGTAGAGACATTCGGCCCGAACTAGTATACACATTGGACTCTCGAGTCTAACCATTCAGGGACAGGGAACGCGTGGCCCCTTAAGACTTACAACTTTACTTGCCGGTGCGCGAAACGCCAACAGTTGGCGCGCCAGGTAGGGGCTTCGCGCGTCTTCATCGACATCTACGGATTCCCATTCATCTCCCTGATGGCTTTCTTCACCGGCGACGGCGCATCTACGCTCGGGGCCAAAACCGGCTTCGCCCTCGATTTCATCGCCACTCCAACGGGTGAGCTCGCGCTCAGTCCCGTCGCCGTCAGAGACCAAAAGCCCGCTGAAAGCCAAGGCTCCATCTCCGACAACCTTGCCGGCCTCCGGCTTGAGGCCCCCCTGCAGGCCCCCAGGCCGGAGCCCAACGAGCGCCCCGCCGTCTTTGGCGGTAGCACCGAGGGCTCGGAGGATGACCACGCCGCCTCCCACGAGCTCACGATTCCAGGCTATGGCCGCTAAATGCCGGCCTCTGTCCACGAGCTGCTGGAAGATTCTTCCAGCCACGACTCCAGCTCCGACACGGAGCAAACCGCCCGCAGACGGCACTCTCATAAGTGCAACATGGTGGGCACAGTCAACTGGACAGAATCCCACGGCTGACTCACGGGGGCTCCCATCCAGCGCACTAAAGGCGCAGGAGGAGGAATACCAAGGCCGAGGCGCTTTAGCGGCGCTCAAGCTCGCGCTCCGAAGTTTGCCGGCGCCAGAAAGAGCCGAGGACCAGAGGGCCGAGCTCGATAAGCTCCGTGCCAACCCGAGCAGACGAGCCCAAGCCCCCATCGTGCTTGGCGGCGCGGCGCGCCACGCCGACGCGCCACAAGCCGGTGGAGGAATCTGATGGCCTCGCTTCTTCCCACGCGAGCGAACGTGGTCGCACCGCGATGTTACTCCGAGGCGCTCTCGAGCCGGACGACCGAGGCCAAAGCCACGCACTGAATCTCCGGGGGTGGAGCGGCGTCTGCTTTGCAAGACATGCAAGCCTCCGCCCTCACTATTCTCGCGCCACCTCGCCGCCGGACTGCATTTCACCCGGCCCGTATTGGGTCAGCAAAGGTGGCGGCACGTCAAGAACACCAGACTCGCGCACCGGGTGCGCTTACGCTGGCGGCGACATCTGACGTCCGCGCCACCTCAAGGCGCTGAAGCGAAGGGACGGCCGCCCACTCGCGTGTTGCGGATAGCAGACGCCGCCACAATCGCAAACCCAAGCCCCGATGGTCCGACCACGAAGCTTTGGCACAAGTGATCCGCCATGCGATTTCCCGCCGATCGAGTGGCACCGACCGACATAGCAAATACACCGGGCCACGAACCCCGACGTATGGCTCAAGACTACCGGCATGCGTCGGGCGAGGAGGCGACGAATGACCTCTTCATCATCCAATACCTCCCTATCTACCTCACGGACTCGGCTCGAGCTCGCTCGAGTACTTGCTCGCAAAGACCATCGAGGAAGCGGGCGACTCAAGACTCTTTTTGTTGGTAACTTCCAGGGCACTTAAAGCGCCTCAGAAACTCCTCGACTCAAGAGTCGCAGCAAGAGCTGGAGAAACTCACCGTGATTACATCCGCGATTCTCCCATCAATGCAACGAGCTCCCTAACATCTCCGACGCCGACATCGTGGGGCGTTCATCTACCGCACCTCTTGCAAGGCCTTGGTGCACAAACTGGTTCATGCGGCCCGTAACCACCAGGAGCTCGACATCGCCATCAACCACGCCCAATGAGGAGGTGCTGGGGCCATCTTTGAAGATGGCAAGACTAAGCAAGAACCCGGGTCCGAGCCGGTCCCCTCCGACCGCTCCGGCAAGCGGGAGGCGCACGTAAAACAGTTCACGAGGTCCATGGTCGCGCCGTTGACCGCTCGCAAGCGCAGCGAATCCGCCGTCATTCCCACCACTTCGAAAAGTTGATGGACGAACCCGTGCCCACACCACGGATTTCCGCCAAACACAAGTACCGGACCGCGAGGTCTTAAGGCTTCTTCTTCGGCACCCCACGGCCGCGGGGCAAAGGAAAGAAGCGACCCGCCCACGGGCGCGAGAAGATGGCGACGACGAGTTCCTGTAACCCGACGGCGCCTCATGATCTTTGGCGGACGGCATGCTACGCCGACAAGCGCCGGCTCAAGCTCGCCTATCGCGAGGTTCATACCGCCACACCACCGTCCCCCAATATCTTCGGTGGTCGGAGTCCCCGATCACCTTCGATCGGACTGACCACCCCGACCACGTCCCGCAGCCGGGGAGATACCCGCTTGTGGTCGACCCCATTGTGGGGAAGAAGAGCCTCACAAAGGTGCTAATGGACGGTGACAGTGGTCTCAACATCCTTTATGTTGAGACGCTCGACGCCATGGGGATCCCCGCCGAGTCTCCGACCAAGCAAGGCGCCTTCCACGGCGCCATCCTCGGCAGAGCCCAACCGCCGAGGCGAGTCAACCTGCCGTCCACCTTTGGAGGACCGGAAAATTTCGCACCGAGACCCTTACTTTCGAGGTTGTGGATTTCCGATCCTACCACGCCATCCCGGGAGGCCGTATATGCCAAGTTCATGGCGGTCCCCGATACACCTATCTCAAGCTGAAGATGCCCGCCACGAGGAGTCATCACCGTGGCCGTCGCTCCCAGCTTGCTTACAATCAAGCGGGCAGCTGCGAGCTAGCCTCGGCGGTCATCAGCGCCCGCCGAAGTTCGCCAACCTCCTGAGGGAAGCCTCGAGTCCGCCTCGAGTCTAGCAAGTCGGCGGGATCCTTCAAGTCCACCGAGGACACGAAGAAGGTTGCGGTCGATCCCGACGATCCGACCAAGACCGCGGGTCGAGCCACGCCTCCCGCCAAATAGGAAAGCATGCTCGCCGACTTCCTCGGCCAACAACGACGCCTTTGCATGGAAGTCCTCTAACATGCGGGAATTCCGAGGAAGTCGCCGAGCATTCTTAGGCATCCGACCGTGCTCAAGGTCGGTCGTCCAACGCCGCGGCTTGCTTCACGAAGAGAAGCGCAGATCATAGGGAGGAGATCGCCAAGCTTTCGGCCGCAGGGTTTGTAAAAGAGTGCGCCACCCGAGTGGCTCGCCAACCCTCGTACTTGTGAAGAAGAAGAATGGGCAATGGAGAATGTGCTGATTATACGAGCCCGAACAAGGCATGTCCTAAGGACCTGTTCCCTTGCCCCGCATCGACCAAGTCATCGACTCCATCGCGGGTGCGAGTTCCTTTCTTTCCGGATGCCTACCGCTATCACCGATATCGCTAAAGGAGTCGACCAACTCGCAACCTCCTTCATCACTCCGTTTGGCTCGCTTGCTACGTAACAATGCCATTTGGTCTCAAAACGCCGGCGCTACATACCAAATGATGTATGCAAACGTGTTTCAACAACCAGATCGGCCGCAACATTGAGGCGCACGCCGATTTACATCGTCGTAAAGACCAAGAAGGCCGACAACCTCATCACCGACCTAGGGAGACTTTCGCAAATCTCCGCGGTTCATAAAGCTCAACCCCGAGAAGTGCGTCTTCGGGGTCCCCAAGGGAAAGCTCCTCGATTTCATCGTCTCTGAGCGTGGCATCGAGGCCAATCAGGAGAAGATCTCGGCGATCACAAGGATGGGCCCGGTCGGCAACCTAAAAGGGGTCCAAAGGCTAACCGATGCCTTGCGGCCTTGAGCCGCTTCGTGTCTCGCCTTAGCGAGCGCGGATGCCGCTTCTGAGTTGCTTAAGAAGTCCGACGCTTCACCGACCTGGAGGCTCAGAGGCCCTCACCCGCTTGAAGGCCTTCTGTCCCTCACCCCGATCTGGTCTGCCTCGGCACCGGCGAACCGCTTCCTCTACATCGCCACGACCTAAGTTGTCGATGCAGCCCCGTGGTGGAACGAGCGAAGAAGGTCGTGAGCTCAAGATACAACGGCGGTCTACTTCATCGAGGTGCTTTCCGATTCCAAGGCTCGGTACGCGCAGTGCGTGCGCTTCACGCAAAGACTCATCACAAAGAGAAAATTGGTCCACTACTCGACCAAAGACTTCGTCACCGTGGTGACCACGCCGCCACTCGACGAGATCATCCACAACCGCGACGCCTCGAGAAGGATAGCCAAGTGGGCACTCGAGCTCGCCGGTCACGGCATATCATACGCCTCGAGCGGCGATCAAGCCGCAGAGCCCCGCCGACTTCATCGCCGAGTGGATCAAGCCTGTGCACCACCGTAGCTCGAAGACCACGAGTCTTGGACGATGTACTTTGATGGATCCTATACCAAGAACGGCGTATGCGCAGGAGTTGTTATTGTTTCCCCACTCGGGAATGACTTCAATACGCGTGATCGTTGCTTTCTCGATCGACCAACAACATCGCCGAAATACGCAGGCTCGTCAGCGGTCTCGGATCGCCTGCCGACCTCGGCACTCGCCGACTTACGTCCACGGGGACTCCAAGCTTGTCGTCGACCAGGTCATGAAGGCTGCGGAGCCCCGAGACACCCGGACGGTCGCGTACTGTCGAGAAGTGCGCAAGCTCGAGGAACGATTCAAGGGTTTCGAGCTCCACTATAGCTACAGACGCTACAACGGTGAGGCCGATTACCTAGCCAATCTTGCCTCCAACAGAGCCGATCCCCACGATCTTTATCTGCGACCTTCACGCTTCGTCCGGATGGACCCGATGGCAGCGGTCTTCCGACCATTGGCGCGGCTATCCGATCGCCGTGCGGTCGGGTGTAGATCCGGTCGGGTCAGACTGCAGCGTGTTAACGACTGAATTCAATTGGAGGAAGCCCTTCATCGACCGTTTGACGGACGGATCGCTTCCTCTCGACCGATCGAGGCTCGCGCCTGCGCCGTCGGCGAAATCCTTTGTCTGGTCGGGCGGACCTTTACAAAGGAGTCCTCCGAGTCCTCGGAGTGCAGGTGCATCCCCGACGAAGGAAGGGAAATCTTTGCCGATATCCATGGCGGGTCTGCGGTCACCATGTCTGCGCCCGGTCCTGGTAGGAAAAGCCTTTCGACAAGGTTTCTATCGCCGACCGTGTCCGACGCCGAGGCGATTGTACGCACTTGCGAAAGATGCCAATTCTTCGCCCGGCAGATGCATCTGCCAGCTCAAGCCTTGCAGACGATCCCCATCATATGGCCATTTGCAGTTTGGGGACTCGATCTGGTCGGGTCCTTCAAGAAGGCGCCCGGGGGCTTTACTCACCTCCTTGTCACGGTGGACAAATTCACCAAGTGGATAGAGGCCAAGCCGGTTGTGAGTGTCACGTCGGTGCAGCGCCACCTTCTTCCGCGACATCGTCTTCCGGTTCGAGTCCCTAACTCTATCATCACCGACAACGGACGCAGCTTCACGGGAAGGAATTCCTCGAGTTCTGCGACGACTTCAACATCCGCGTCGATTGGGCAGCCGTGGCCCATCCGCGGACTAACAGCCAGGTCGAACGCGCGAACGGCATGATCCTCCAAGGGCTCAATCCATGGATCTTCAGTCGACTGAAGCATTTCGCGGGGCGATGGGTGGCCGAGCTACCCTCCGTCCTCTGGAGCCTACGGACCACGCCAACTCGGGCGACCGGGTTTACGCCATTCTTCATGGTGTTCGGTGTCGAAGCTGTCTTGCCAACCGACCTGGAATACGGCGCCCCAAGATTACAAGCCTTCGACGAGGCTCGGGGGCTCATCTCACAACAAGACGCCATCGACCAGCTCGGCGAGGCGCGCGATGTGGCCATTCTACGATCGGCCAAATATCAACAAGCTCTATAACGTTACCACAACCGCCGTTCGAGGGCGATCCTTCAACGCCGCGACACGGTCTGCGCACGGTCCGCACCATCAAAGATGGGCATAAGCTCGCCACTCGGAAGGCCCTTCACCGTCGTGGAGGTTCTTCGACCCGGCACCTTTCGACTCAAGGACGCGGATGGTCACGTCCTCTCTAACGCATGGAACATAGAAAAGTTAAGGCGTTTCTATCCCTAAGTTCCTTCCTTTTTCCTTGCATCGTCTTTACCTTTCCTTCCGAGCACACAGTCATCAGCGATGCTCGGGCTGCCGTTGGCGCCTGCTCAGCCGTTCGGCCGGTGCTCATCGGGTAGGTGACCCGCCACCATTGTGGTCCTTCCCGAGCCAGTAACCCTCTCGACCGAGTGCTACTACCTACGCCCAATGGCTATGGTTGCGAAGTAGCACTTAGCGGAAGAAGGAAGTGCCCGAGCGGAGCGACCTTTGGTCGGTCGGGAACACTCCCCCACGCAAACACAGCTAACTCACGCTCTTATGCGGGTCGGTGACCCGACCAGTCACTAGGTCCTTCCCGAGCGGTAACCCTCTCGACCCGAGTGCTATGGCCTACGCCCCAGCAGCTATGTTTGCGAAGTAGCACTTAGCGGAAGAAGGAAGTGCCCGAGCGGAGCAACCTTTGGTCGGTCGGGAACACTCCTATCCCTCACAAGTGCGTGTGAATGTTGCCAAAGTTCCTATCCTCTTCGCTTCTTCCCGAGTGACCCGACCCACGCATAAGCGACCCACGGTCCTTAAGGCTATGGCGGTCAAGCGCTCACCACAACATAAAAGAGGGCAAGAGGCATAATCGAACTTGCTAAGTTTTAAGATTATTTACATACAATAGTCTTTACAATAAAGGGGACGTATCTAACTTCTCCTATTCTGCTTGGAGGCACTCGCACGCGAGATGTGGTCGGCGATCTCGAGCGTGCGGCTCGACTTGAGCTCGAGCACATCGATCTCGTCGTTGGTCCGATTCCCGGCAACACCGCTGCTCGCCACCGCGAGGTCGATGCCATTGTAATGGGAGATGGTGTTGACCAACGCCGAGGAGGCTCCAAGCGTGGCGCCCGTAGTCACCGCACTATCAACGTGCCCCGGCACTCGAGCCAGTACGGTGGCAAGTGCGCTCAGGCCCGCCACGGTTCCGAGCACCCGGTCGCAGACATTCTGGCCGACCCTTCAAAGGGTTTCCAGCTCCGCGGCCAACTCGGTCCGACCACCCTCGGCGTCGCCGGCGCACAGCAAATGCCCCGTCCAGCGTGACCGCCACGTCACGAGCTGAAGCGTCCCTTCGCGCTCCACGGCGTCACCAAGGCTCTTCCGCAACTCTGCGGGTCGGGGTCGTGTCAGAGAACGCGCCCCACAAACTACTGATGCAGAGTCAACATAAAGATTAGAGCTCTTACCGCCCGCGGAGCTCTCCAAATCGCGAAAATCGGCCAAGGACTTGGCCAGTTCCCGTTGGGCGGCGTCGCGCTCGCGTCGCACCAGCTCGGCAGCCTCCCGGACCTGGGCCATCTCGCCCGGGTCGGCCGCCTCGATCATATGATCGCCTCCCCTGCCACAGCGGATCCTTGGCATCGCTCGCCCGCCAAGAGGATTCGAGCTCGCCACCGCGCGCCCAAAGATTGGCTCGCTGGCGCTCTCGAGCAAGACTCAGGCGGATCGGGCGGCTCTGGCGAGCCTCCTCCACGCCTTTGCTCACGGCCCGGGGCCTCCGGCGCCGCGCGGGCGAGGCGTGGCCGCGACGCCTCCTCGGCGGCTAGCCTCCAGCCGTGCACGCCCTTGATGAACCGCGACTTGTCCCCCGAGCGGGCACGCAAGCGCTGCAAGGCGCAACACTCCATTAGCTCACGACGAACCTGTCAAAAGTCACAAGAGACAAGTCTCGACGACTTACCAGGCTAATCGGAAGAATCTTGTCGCAACCGCGTCCGGCGCGCCACCGGAACTCTCGAGGATGAGAGCGAGTCCTCTGGATCCGCTTTGGTCTCGCCGCGCTCGCTTGATACCATCTCGAAGGACGCCCGCTCGCGCCCTCCGCCTGGTCGTCCATCGAGATAGTCGGCCCACGAGTTGGCCGCCACCGCCAAGTTAACGAGGCGGGCGGCGGTCGAGCCGCTGGACCAGCCCCGGCTAGCGCCGAGGAGGTCACTCGGCACCTCCCGCGATTCTCGGGAGGATCGACCGGACTCTGGATCGCCTCCACTGGCCCTCGCGCGCGGGTCACCACCGCTTGAGGGCTGCATCGCATCCGCGGCGAGCTCCTGGCGGCGGCGGCGGCATTCCACCGACCTCCTCGACCAAAGGAGGGAGACCCAGCCGCCGAGGACGATCGAAGCCGCTTCGCCCTGCTCGACCACCGACCCGAACTGCTGCGTCTTCCACTCGACAAGCGACTCCGACGCTGCCGCCACGGAACCGACCACAGTCGAGCGCCGCCGTCTCCCGACCGTGCTCCGCTCTCCTCGGTCGGTCGCGCCAATGCTAAGCATGGGTCGCAGATTCGATCGCCTCGAGTAAACACTACGCGCCACGCGCGATCGGTAACATTGCCTGCACTACCCATCATCACCAAAGTCGAAGAAAGGACACTTATCACGGCCGACGGACGCGGCGCCGCGCCCTCTTCGTTGGTCCTCCTTGCGGGGGTGAGTCGGCCTTCCGCTTCCCCAAGGACGATCCGACCGGGGACATCTCCGCTTGGGGTACGGCGTTGGCGGCACTGTCGCTCGCTCCTGCCGACCCGACCGGATCCCACGGTCGGCGACGGACAGATACCGTGGTACGGATTTCGCCCGGTTTCCCTTCTGTCGGTGGAGGTCGACCCCGCAGCAGTGGTCTCTGATACGTCCTCGCCGCACGCGGCTCTTGCCGCACACTCCTTCTCCCGCTGCCTCCTCTTCTCCCCTTTGCGCTTCTTGCGCTCCGCCTCAATCTACGTAAACTTTGCGCGGGCCTCGCCCTCGGCTTTCTCCCCGGCAAGACCGCCGAGACCATCCCGCCGAGCCCCTAGGGAGCGTAAAAACCTCGATCAGGCAAAAAACGCCAACACTAAGGGGGAGAAGAAAAAAGGAGAAAGAAAGCTACACTCAAATTACCAGGTTCGGCAGATTCCGAGCCGAACGCTCGGGTGGCTGGCGCCACATCGATCGCTTCCGCCCATAACGGCGGATACCCGCGCCCTGACCTCCGACGAGGGGAGTTCCTCCGCCATCATCCTTGCCGGGTCGATCGGTCCCTCAAATTTGAACATTGGGAACGGTCGATCCATGAGAGGCTGCACGTGCATCTTCATGAATGCGCGCACAACGACGTCACCAGTAAGACCCCGCTTCTTTTGGGCCTTGATCTGGTCCGTTATCACCTCCACTCGGTTCCTTTCCTTCCGTTTCGCCCCCACCCCATGAGGCTTCATCTCCGGAGCCGACCGGTGTAGCGAGCGCCGCCCCCGAGTTCTTGGCGTAAAGCCACTCGGAGTGCCACCCCGATTGGACGAGGGCGCTTCACGCCAATATAATCGATTCTGCGCGCCCGTCTTGGTGGAAAGCCACACTCCGATAGGAACCGATACATCCGAGGATTTGTCTTTCTCGCCGGCTCTGGAAGAAATGCCTCCACGGGCCGGTGGGGCTCGATCCCAAGGAAGGCTTCACAGAGTGTGATGAAGATGGCGATATGAAGGACCCCGTTGGGGTTGAGATGATGCACCTCCGCCTCGTAATGGTGCAGAAGCCCGCGCACGAACGGGTGCAGCGGGAGCACGAATCCATGCTCGAAGAAAGAGGCGGGCACCACGACCTCGCCGTCCCCCGGAGTGGGGGCGGTGGCCCCGGTCGGCACTCTCCACCCCGAGATATCCTGTAGAGGCAGGAACCCCTTCTTTACCAGCCCAAGCGCGCGGCTGGCCCGGATGGAGCACGCTGGCCACGACATCTCCGAGAGAAGTGGTGAGAAGATGAGAGGAGAGAGTTGGAGGTTCCCTCCCTTTTTTTCTCTCTTTTTGCTCTTGTAGTCTTTTTTCTTGATTCAGGCAAATGCGGGAAGACGGGGAAGGCAAGGGTAAGGGGTTTGCTCAAATGCCCCCGCACCCTACTATAGGAGCCGGGCGGACGCCTAGCCAAACAGACGCCTGGCCAAGCGGGCGACAGCCGAATAAGACGCCTCCTCGCATGAAACGTCGCGCACGCCCTCGTTTGCCGTGCCAGTCACCGAGCGAGCGCCGACCCGAGAGGGCGCCAATCAAGCTGACACCTCCTTGCGTGAGGCGTCGCGCACGCCCTCGTTTGTCGTGCTAGGTAACGCCCCGTTTCCAATTCCTCTCTGCATTTAATCCTGATAAAACCGCAAGAACCGTAAAGACACCGCCTCGGGCCGCGCATCCTAAGACCTCTCGGTCTCCGCCTTTTGGCCGGGACGGTTGCCCCGGGGCGCGTGCGAGAGGCCCCTAGGGTCGCTGAGGCCCCAAAATGGCAAGAGCTCGATGGCTCACGCCAGGGGCCCAGCCGAAAGCTGTGCGTTCTAAAGGTTGATCCCACCAAGTGGGCATAAGGCCGCCCCAGCGAAATTTGAGCGAGGGGCGAGTGTGAGGCGAGCCCCCAGTGGGCCTCCAGTTGGGCTGGCTGACGGCCCAATCGCCAAAACTCGCGTCCGAGACCATACTTCACACTCTCTCGGGAGCCCATCGATGGGCGACAGCCAGCTGTGCTCTGGGTCGGCGGACGACCCAGGGTCCGATACGGGATCGAGTAAAGAAAGGTTTTTATGGGTCGCCCCACAGCGGGCCCGGACACCCTACTCTGGGACCGTCCGCTCGGAAGGGTTCCCCTTGGGCGGGACCTCCCAGGACCCACTCGGACCACCCGTTATTTAGCTCCACGAGCACGGCGTTCAAACCAACGCGGGTAAACGCGCATTGCTCACCTCCTCCAGGTCCCACACCTGCGGACGGGCGGGGCGTATACTCGTGGGATAGACGGCGGCCACTCCTCTCGCAGCTACCCTCGCCGGACGAGGACTCGGGATGGATGCCCCACGTCCAGCTATGACGTAAAAAGAGCGCCGTCCAGCTACGACGTTAAACGAGCACTCGGACACCCGAACATCACAGAGAGGCATCTGGTCGTCCCTGCCGACCAAGGCACAGTCTAGCTACAACGTTAAACGAGCACTCGAACACCCGAACCTCACGGAGAGGAATCTGGTCGTCCCTGCCGACCAAGGCACGGTCTAGCTACGACGTTAAACGAGCACTCGGACACCCGAACCTCACGGAGAGGCATCTGGTCGTCCCTGCCGACCAAGGCACGGTCTAGCTACGACGTTAAACGAGCACTCGGACACCCGAACCTCACGGAGAGGCATCTGGTCGTCCCTGCCGACCAAGGCACGGTCTAGCTACGACGTTAAACGAGCACTCGGACACCCGAACCTCACGGAGAGGCATCCGTCGCCCCCTGCCACCAAGGCACGGTCTAGCTACGACGTTAAACGAGCACTCGGACACCCGAACCTCTCGGAGAGGCATCCGTCGCCCCCGCCACCAAGGCACGGTCTAGCTGCGACGTTAAACGAGCACTCGGACACCCAAACCTCACGGAGAGGCATCTGATCGTCCCCGCCGACCAAGGCACGGTCTAGCTGCGACGTTAAACGAGCACTCGGACACCCGAACCTCACGGAGAGGCATCTGGTCGTCCCTGCCGACCAAGGCACGGTCTAGCTACGACGTTAAACGAGCACTCGGACACCCGAACCTCACGGAGAGGCATCTGGTCGTCCCTGCCGACCAAGGCACGGTCTAGCTACGACTTTAAACGAGCACTCGGACACCCGAACCTCACGGAGAGGCATCTGGTCGTCCCTGCCGACTAAGGCATGGTCTGGCTACGACGTTCTGGTCGTCACCCAGGAAAGAGTGATCACTTACTGATTGCCCGTTCTCGAGGGCCGGGTTAGTCGAAAAGAGCGCCCGAGACAAACTCATCACAAAGACATTCATAAAGGAAAAGGAGATTTCATTATAGGCCAACAGGCTCGAACTTTATAATGTTACATGAGGTGCCCGCAGCTCAAACACTACGCAGCTACAAGATATGGTGGAGCTATTTACGCACCAAGTATCATATCTTGAGCGTCACGCGCGTCGCTGCACTCACTGACGGCTACTAATTCCAAAGTCCGTCGGTGCCGCCTCCGCCGCACCGACAATGACGGCGACGATTCCGCCGTCGACACAGACCGATCGCAGCGGCGCTCGCGCCATCACCTCTAAGAGGGCCCTCCTTACCACCTTGAGCCTTGGAACGGCCTCGAGCAGCGCGTCGACGGTGGCGATATCACGGGCTACGGCTTCTTCCTCCTCCCTGAGCTAAGCCATCGCTTGGTCGCACTCAGCCCAGAGCTCGGCCATGGGATCTTCTTCCTCTACCTCGACATCATCGCCAAAGCTGAAGATCAGTGGATGCCTCGAAGCCATTTCGAGGATTACGAAAGAGGAATTTGGTTTGAGGGACAATTGTTCTAGTAAGCGGCGGCACCCTTATATATATACCCAATCAAAGGGAGATCGAACGTCTCCAAAATAAATGCGAGCGCAGGGAAACGAAGCGCCCTTCACCAGAACCCGAAGAAGCCAAGAAGACGTGCGGTCAAGGCACGCCAAGCCGTGCGTGGCCCGCACAACGAAGCGATTAAAAGCTTTCGGCGGTTCGAATACCCCCGGCTAGGCTCCAGGGCAGCCGTCGGATGCGTTAGCACACTGGTCGAAGCCACCGACCAGATCGGTCGGATGACCGATCGGGCCCAGTCTCCATTCGCAACCAAGTTCAACCCCCAACCGTATCTAACGAACTCGCTCGGGGGTTCGGGGGCTACTGACGAATACTCATACTAGGGGTACCCCACCGGCCCAGGGTAACAAGCAGGCTGCCCCAAGCCCATTACTGACCAAAGGACCGTGAGGACCACAAAGGACGCCTCTCCCGACCGATCAGACGGCGTCCCCGACCAAGTAGGGATCCAGACCACGCGGCGGGTCGGGATCCCCGACCACCAAATTAAGGCAACCTCCGCCAAGGGCCACATGTCAAAGCCTCCACGGTCTATGGCCGCGTGCCCCCTTAACGGGACAATCGAAGGATCAGACGGAGCAAGTGGCTCTTTCCCAAGATGACATAAATGGTCAAGTCAAGCTTCACCCCATCAACCATCCACGCATAATACGAAGGCACGCCCTCCCGAGGCGGTACCAACGTTATACATCGCAACGCCAACACTCGTCCGCTCACGAGGCGGTGCGCCATTTCCGACGGCGGCTAACTACCCCGCCTAACGGGACTACCGATCCGCGTGGGCAAGGCGGCGATGACGATCGCGTAATGAAGGACCGAAGTTCTTAGCATAGGCCACCTCCCCTTTTCCAAATGTAACATGCCCTTTCCTACTATATAAAGGGGGGGCAGGAGCCCCTGACGAAGGAGGGACGGACACAGACAGAAAAAAAGAGGAAGGACGAGTTCTTTCTTGTAAACGCTGTGCAGCCATTTGCACTAAAAGCAATACAATACCACCACACGAACTGGAGTAGGGACATTCGGCCCGAACCAGTATACACCTTGGACTCTCGAGTCTAACCATTCAGGGACAGGGAACGCGTGGCCCCTTAAGACTTACAAATTTACTTGCCGGTGCTCGAAACGCCGACAATGTTGATCTCAAATTTCTAAAATGCTTATGTTGTTTTAAATTATGCATGCTTACTTTTATGCAATGTATTTTAAATACAGTTATAGCGTCTATTTAATTCCATAATTGTTATGACCTCATTGGCATTGAACATTTTATACCTTTGTCACCCTAGCTAGTATTAGCCATATTATTTGATTATGATCAATAGAGTATCACCATACTGTAGAATTGCTTAGTCCAGCTTAAACTTTTCGGTATTACATCATTAGTGGGAATCATTTCAAAACTTTGTTTAAACTCATTTGTGAAGTGTGGGAATAGGTATTGCTGCTGTGATTTAAATGAAATAAAATAAAAAAATTGTTTAGATCGGGGGTGAATGGATATTTGGGGGTGTACAAAACACGAGACCTTGTAAAGTGAATATTCCGCCCTAGTCAATTAAGGACTGAAGCGTGTGTTACCATGGACTGAGCACTATCGTACAACCACAAGTCTATATGGGTACGACCTAGCTAATTAATTTGTGCATTTCGTTATTAGCTTCGCTAGTTAGTGGGTGCCAGATGGAGGCAGACGCAAGAGGGGGCTTTCGACTGGCCAGATAGAACCCTTCGGTGGTGAAACCTTAGCGGGAGAGGTTAATAGCGGAGTTGTACATTGTAAAGACCTTGTCATGATCTCTCTGTGGCACACCAAAGGAAGTGTGCTAATATCAATTGTACAAAGAGTTAATCATGTCTTGTGGGTAAAGCTGTACATACTCTGTAGAGTTAAACTACTTAAGAAACCATACCCACGGTTAAGGACAGACAAGGTATGCTTTCACATTGTAGATTTTTTTTATTTTGCTTTAAATAAAAATGGTTTTTTTGGAATATGTGTGTAGATGGAACTCTCGGGTTATGGTTTGGTAGTTGGAGCTAGTCAGATAGATGAAACCTGTTTTAGTTGTCTTATTAATTCAATTATTGCAACTTTAAATACCACTAATAATTTAGATCTTAGAAAGCTAATATCAGGGCGAACATACCTACTCTAAACCAATAATTACTATGGTAAACATGATATGCAACTTCTATTAATTTTAAACAGGGTTCATAGTCCATATGCTAAGATACAGTGACAAAACAAATCGTGTTATAAAACAAAAGAAAAAAGATCCACAAAAATAGTTTCTTTTTTCTTGGGAAGACAATAAAAACAGTTGAACTGTAAGCAGGCTAGCGAAGTGAATTTCCCCCAGACCAATATCATTCTTTGAAAATGAATGAAAATTGCTGCCAAGAATTTAAATGAACTTGAACATGGGATGAACGATTTGGCCCACAAGAGACCATGTTAGGTGTGCGGCAAGAATCCACTTGGTTAGTAGGTGTTGCAAGTTGCAAAGTGCAAACAGCGAACCCAACTATCAAAGTGCAAACAGCGAACCCAACACATACATTAGCATGAACTGGAGTAGAAAACAATCACAGAATGGTAGAATCATGACCAGACAATCAAGTTACCACCAAACATGTTCATAACCATCTGCTGCACATACAAAAATAGAACATCTCACCTTGAACTAAAGCCTGAATACCCTCACACAGCTAGCTCTAAAGATACATTGGAGATTAGGACTAGAAGAGCTTGTATGGAGACGAAGCGTCCAGTGGATGGATGAGGTAGGTGAGCACAAGGGCCATCAGCATCAGCACATATGCAATCCCCTGGTCAATCGATGTGCCTGCGTGAATAGATGAATAATAGAGATTGCACGGATTAGTCTGATGTCTCGGAAGAAACCAAAATCAATAACGTAAGGAGACAACAGAAATGCCCGTAACTCCCTCGCGTGTGTTCTAGAAAAGAAATGAAAATGCGCAAACCCTTGACTGACAGGTTGCAATTTTGGTAGCTTCGATTAGGTCAACTTGAAATCGACAGGATTGAAAACAAATGGTTTACCCAAAAAAAAACAGTTTCATTTCACAAACATCTACATGCTACTGGCGAAAAATAACGTAAAAGTAATGAATAATTAAGGCTGTCTGATGTTGGGACAACGAAGTTTCCAGCGCAGCATTCCTAAAGTTTGAAATTCCAAACGAATTTTTAAGGAGAATATAATTGAGCTGAACTGTCATCTGTCAATTGATCCACAACAACAACAATTCAACTATTTTCTAAAATTCTTAGTTGTCGTGATGGGCAGCACAACAACAGGAAATTTGCAGTTACATCTTGCACGCAGAACCAAATCTTTCTGTGTATCAAAACAGGAAAAAGAAAAACTCAGCGTATGTAGACACATTTACTCCTGGAATTCGAAGTCACTTTCAAGCAAGCAAAATTTTCGACATCCTTCAAATGAGTGTAAAAGAGCAGCTGCCAGGTATCATGTGTTCAGTGGAAGCTACTTAAAGGAACCACGAATACTACCGAAGAAAGGGAAGTGCAAACCAACTCAACTAGCACAACAAATGAGAAGAAACAAGATTCTTGACGGAAGGACTGCAAGCACCCTTCTAGTATGATCATCGTACCACAGCATCTGAACCCATCAGCGAAATGCCCTTTCATACATTAATCTTTTATGAAGAATCTCTTAAATATTTCTTTTCATCTATTATTTAAAATATGTTGCAATGAACATGCATAACACACTTGGAAAGAACGAAACACAGCCAAGAAAAAAACTGATAGACAGCTCCTGATCATGATAAAACTGAACTTTCTAAGTCAAATATTGCAAATGTCACATTAATACAATTAAATAAGCACTAAAATCAATGGGTACGGAGTATTAGCGGCGATGGGATTTGATTATAGAACATCAATTCTCTATAATGATTCGCTGGCTAATACTACCTATTGAGTTGTTCACCACAGACAATGAGCAAGCATGAGTCTCCATCTAGGCCTACCAAATCGACGTGCTCGAGTCAGAGGTGTCAAGCATCATTAGATCATACAATACCTTCCGCACCATCAAAGCTGAAGCTTTGAAGGGGTAGCGTAGCGTAACAACTAAATGTCAAGGAATTCCAAAGGATTGAATTGGAATTCTGGGGCAACTTTGACTGGAAAGATGAAACTTTTGGCGTGCGATGTCCTTCCATTGAAATTTGTATATCAAGGTTTGGGAACGAACACTACTTGATGACCACAATGGAAAAAAAGACATTAGCTGGGGAAATGAAAAATTCTGGATCATCTCCATCCCTCTATTTTGCCAAAGTAAAATAAAATAAATAGCGTTTTGGAAAAAAGCAAGTTACATTACTCTGAGAAGATCCTAAAGAAACGGGATTGAACATACTAAATTGCAAGAGCAAATTGATTGTATCTTGTCGCAAGTTTAAGACGGAAAAAATTGGCAGTGTTCTTTCATCACTGTAATCAAGCTGGGAGACCAAAAAAGGAGTAACCCACAGCTACGGGAGGATTTTCACGGCAGAATTCGTGCCTGTCGAGGAATTTTTCCTTTTTTTTTACAAAGGAAAAGGCATGATTCCAAGAGGGAGGAGAACGGGCGGCACGGAAATCGAGGCGGAACGGGGTCGTGGGGCCCACGCGCCAGCCACACATACCAAGAATTGGGAAACGGGGAGAAGCAGGGAGGGGAAGGATGCGGTATGGTGTTGGGTTCTCACCGTCGCTTGTGGACGCGGGCGCGGGCGCGGGCTGCTGCACGGCGGAGGCCGGCATTGCGATGCCCACTACAAGCACGGCCACCGCCACGAGCCCCACCGAGGACCACGCCTCCGCCATTTCCTTCTCTCCCTCTCTTCTGTGCCTTGGCTTCTTAATTCTCCTCCTCCACCGCACGCGCGCACGGGCACGGCGAAGAAGACAACAACAGCGCCACCGGAGACGAGGAAGAAGAGGAAGGTATCACAGCATCCCACCTCTCTCTCTCTCTCTCCCTCTCCCTCTCCCTCCCTCTCTACTCTCGCAGTTTCTCTGTCTATCTCTTCTCTCCTGCACCCTTAAATTTCGTGCTCGGGAACGCAGCAAACGTGCGCGCGGCCCTATATAGCAAGAAATAACCCGAGCATTAGAAATGCGAAAAAAAGGTGGGCCCACCCAGTCAAATCCTCGCTCCAGTGACACGTGGGCACCACATACGTCCGGTCCCATGGGCAGCGGGAGAACTCTCTGCGTGTGGGATTCGGGGGGGTACAGATTTGCACGGCCCAGTCGGGCAGGAGAGACCCGATCCAAATGTGCTCCTCTCACTGACCCGTGGGCCCAAAAAGGGCATGGGAGATCGGGCCCAATGAGCAGTGAGTTCCATGGGTAGAGCATGCCGCGGCGTGGTTGGACCTATTATTATGCTGTGGCGTGGGGCCCAACGGTATGTGAAACTGCAGCGCGATGGTGGGAGGCCATGTTTTGGCGCTGCCCCCCTGCCTTCCGATGCCAGGCTGCGGCCGAAACTGCCACTTCGTCATTTGTTACCGAGAAGCTACCCTCCGATGTCGCTGACAGAAAAGATATGCATAGGTGGGAGCCATTCGAGCCGGGACAGTGCTCGACGGAGGTAGCCTGCTGGCGTCCGAGGGCAGTTCAACCCCGCCTCTGCGCTGTCGCGCGCCTACAGGCCGGGACCACCCTTTTGGCTCAAACGCCCTATGACGTGTGGGCCACTAAGTAGAACCCCAGCCCGCTGTCAGGTGGGGTCTCACAAAAACGTTAGGACATGTTCTGATTTCTTTTCTTACACCGGAGAGACCATAACTCACATTAGCTGGCGGGCAATCCGTTAATTCAGTTTTTTCGGTTTAGTTTTTTTTTTTGGATTTTACTAACCGAATCGAAACCGAACTCATTTAAAAACCGAACCGAATTAATCGAATCAAATCGGTTTGGTTAATTCGGTTTTTGGTTTAACCATATTGGAAGACTCTCTCTTTGCTCCTGTATCGAAAGTCTGCGCAAGATACCGCCCACCCGCATCAGTCACGAATACATGATGAAAATCGAAGCTCTCCCTCCATGCAATACTAAGATTCCGCTTAAGGGATCATCATATCATGGTCAGTATAACACAATCCTAGTTGATATCTACATGTCTGCATATAAATATCGAGCCTGAACACACGGAAGTAGCACAACTCCTAGTATATCACTACCCATTTAGCAATGACCAGAAGAATCCATAGACCAAGGCACATGTGCATCTGTTGAATACGGCAAGAGCATCTAACCTCTGCAGCCGTAGACAGTGGTGCTGGCAACGAAGGCGCCGATGACTCCGTTGACGAAGTCGCGCTTCTTGCACTGGCTCTGCATGAGCTGCCCGACACTGATGTAGAGCCCTCCGACGGCGGCGAAGGTGACCTCGTAACTGCCGCACATCTTGAGCGTCCAAATGAGGCCTGGGAGTGCGACATGGCGAGCATCATCACCGACATGGGGGACCACAGAGCCCCGTGGCCAACGTCGCTGGCCGCCGCGGGCCCTCCCTTATCTGCATCGGGATCTCAGCGCCCCGCTCCGCCCTCAGCACAGCACCGCCATGGCCTTTGCCGCGGACATCCCCTATGTGCTGCCCCTCGGATGGCTGGATGGCGAGATGAGAGGGCGGGAAGGCAGCACCGGCGAAGCCTGGCTCACCCGCCGTAGCCAGGTAGGGGTAGGGTTTGCATTTGCTAGAGCCGCAGATTGGGATTTGGAAAGTTGGTTGGGGAAATGGGGAATTGAAGTCTGAAGACCAGAAGACGTGTGTGGAGTTGCGGGTCGATGGCTACCGGAGTAATTCGGTGAAATGGGTTTTCAGTTTCTAGAACTAAAAAACCGAACCACAAACCGTAAATCGAACAGTAATAGAATAAAAACCGAACTGCAAACTATAAATTGAAATATTCGATTAATTCGGTTCGGTTTTTTGGCTTCATTTTAAAAATGCCCACCCCTAGCTACTGGACTCCCCTAAAAAAAGTGGCTACTTGCCTTTGGTTGGCATTTTTAGATTTTTTTAAAAAATAACACTTTTTATAAATAATATTACAAAAACAATGCGTCAAAAAATTACAAAAATATACTTTTATCACTATTTCAATTGGTGACAGTCCTATATGGTTTGCCATGTCGATTTTTGTCGCCAAATACTCTATCGCAACAACAAATTTTTATTTATTAAAATAAAAACATTACAAAAATTTAAGATTTATTTTTTCACAATTTCACTATATGCACATAGAAAAGTTGAGTAATAATTTTTGTTTAATGAAATCATTTCAAGCCAGATATAACACTTCATAATGAATGTTCGAATTACATGGCAAGTAGGGTTTATTTAGGTACATATGTTTGCCCATTACTCCTACGATACAAATGATAATATGTACGAACCATCAATCCAAACTACAACTAAGATACATGTGCACCTTTCAGAATAAAAAACATTGAGAAGAAGGAAAATAAATCAGGCTTGCGTTCATACATCCTATGTGTCAGGGGTCATCGGTGCCTTTTTCCCTTTGAGTTCCTGCAGGCGTAGGCCTTCCCTCTTTCCAATTAATCTCGTACCAATCAACTCAAAACTCGTCTTCTGGGTCTAGCTTGGGCTTGTCCTGGTCTGAAATAACATCACCTTCAGCAGTGGCATTGGGACCATCGGCGGCTTTCCCTTGTCTTCCCCCCTCTCAGCCTTTCCCTTGTATTATAGGGTGTAAGGTTTCTAACGGGTGAAGTTCTCGGGTGCAACAGGCTAGTTCAGCATGTATTTTTGCAGTATGAATGCCCTATCGTACATCTTGAGCCTGTCGATCTTTAGAAGAAGTAATATTGCTTTGACTACTGGGATTATGTGTGAATGATGTTAGTGACACATAAAATGCAACATGCAATGAAAAATATCATATGTGACATTCACATACACAGATATCCCGCATGTGTAGTGCGCCCAGGTCGACGGTGTCAGGATGTTTGAATGATCCACGCTGGATTACCGCAATCATACTCTAGGTTTGGAAACATCGGTGGTACAGGTACATCCTTCAACAATTATCAGGGTAGGTTATCGCCTTCTTGGCAACCCACTTCCGCTTCCAAAGCATCGTTGTGTAGTCCGACATCCCCAACCTCAATAAAATCTCTACTACTTCTAATTAGAAGTTCTCCACCCTCGTACAAGGGAGACTAGTAAGGTAAGAAATGTCCCTAAGCGTCATCGCTATCTCCCTGCATGATAGGTGGAACGTGTGTATCTTGGGTCGCCAACGGTCAACAAGCGCCGTGGGTAGGCACCTGTTGTACAAGAACCTCCTGGACGCACCGTGCTTGTCCTAGGTATCTACAACTATGACCTCCACCATCCTGGAAAGGGGCAGTAGTCCGGAGGCCCTCACTTGTTTGTAAACAGTTGGGAAATATTAGTGCAACTCAACAGGACGCAAGATGTGTAGAATAGAACTTAACACAATTCACATAACTTGGAATCCAACGAGGGTCAATCCTCCATGCCCTCATTGGGGTGCGCAACTGTAACGAGCCAAGCTTAATGGGTGTCTCCCCATGCTGAGGCAAGACAGTCATCAAGCGACTGCGGTGTGTTGGGTCGATGATTGAATCGAGCAACTTACAGGGCCACTCTACAGCTACTGCATCATCCTCTATACCTATTGAAAAAACCTTTGGATTTTAGTACGACAGAAAGTAATAGATCACAAGGTAAACCTACAAGTAAAGTTTCAACATAGAAAGTGAATTTAAAAGTAAAATAACTCAAGGCATAGATCATGAAATAACACTGAACATTGTGACTACCCTACTAGTACCATGTAGTTTATACATAACATATACAAAAATAATGAGATGCAGCACCCCTCCGACATAGTTCTTAGAGAACAACATTTCTTACACAACAATACAAGTTAACAAGTTCAAATGGTACTAGCAGCCCCATTGCTACCACTATCGTCGGAGCTCCTAGCCACCCAATCCCCATGGCATTCTTCCCCTTGCGAATGGCCCCTCCGGTGAGGGAAATATTTGAAGGTATGCTGAGTCTCCTTGCAAATGGAGCATTTCTTCAAACGATGACCTGCTTCTAATTTGTCCATGTCATTCCTAATATGTGAAGTTTGCTGGCGACCAACTCCCTTGAGCCTATCATGGTAGGAGACCCACCTCTTATGATCCCAACTGGGATGATCGGTGATTGATCCAACTATGGTGAAACCATACATTTCTCTACTCCAGATTGCCATCACCACTTCCTTCATGAAATATTTTAATAAGAATTTGTTGGAATCCTCTGCCACTGTTGAACAAGTAGCCATCACATATGTGCATGGACTGTGTAAGAGACAGGGCTTGTTGCATGTGCAGGAACAACTACGACCTCTAAGCGTGTACTTGTGAACAATTTCCTCATAGTTCATCCCATGATGACCTTTCTCCATACACAATACCTCGAAACAAAGTTCCCTGTTGCCCATTTTAAATGCTCCATGCATCGCCCCCTTCTTGCTCTTCTATTCCATGTTCTTCGTGATCACAATCAAGTACTTTAGATGAGGATTACTCAAGGAGAGTAATACCACAATGTGTTTATCAACAAAGTATTTTGTAATACTATGTAGAACTCCCTCCACAATAGCTACCAATGGAAAGGTCCTCAAGCCCGTCAATATCCAGTTGTACATCTTAGCTAGGTTGGTGGTCATGACCACATATCTTGCACCATCAATGTCAGAAAGCAATGCCCACTTCTCCCTAGACTCATTCTCATTCCACTCTGAGAAGCACTTAGTCTCTTGACCAATTCCAAAGGATCTATGGTTATCTTATCAAGTGCAACATGGAGCTCTTCCGCTCCTATGGCGGGCTTCCTTGCTTCCCATCTTGTGTGCTTCATCGTGAGTACTTAAAGTTTCTTCAATAGTGCATCAAACTTTCTTTACTGATTCTGATCACAGCCTCTTGAAAAGCTTCATCATGTCCTTGTTCCTAATTGCTTATAGAAATTAGCACCCATGTATTGTTTACACCATCCACTTTGCAAATCATGGCATGGGTAGAGCTCATCTTCCCCTTGGTGTAGCAGAACAATTACCTTCAATAAGCTAGCATGTCAATCATGTATGACGCAAACCCGAGGTCGGTCACCCACAACACCAGCTTTCACGTTCCTCATAAACCAAAGTCAATTGTCGATGTTCTCACTACACAAATGAAACTGCTATTAGAAGAACCTGGTTGTTAACTGTCGAGGATCGGTCATCCTGACACATGTCCGGACCCCCCGGGGCTTTAGAACGTTTTCCCCGAGCTCGGAGGACTGTTCCCGAGCTCAGGCGAAGGTTTTCCCGAGCTCGGGCGAAGGTCTCCCCGAGCTCAAGAGGTGGTTCCTGAGCTCGGGCGAAGGTCTTCCCGAGCACGTGACTACCCCCGCGACCTCTTTGACCTCGGCGACCTCAACCCAGTCTTCAGCATAGTATTCTCTTTTCTTGCGTGACCTCTCCCCTACGTGGGAACTGGGGCCACCAACTCCTGTCAGATCCCCTGCGTGGGAACTGGGGCAAGCTGCCCCCGTCAGATCCTCTGCGTGGGAACTAGGGTCAACTGCTCCTATCAAGTCCCCTGCATGGGAACTAGGGTCAACTGCTCCCGTCAACTCACAGGCACCGCCCGACGTCAGCATCCGAGATCAACGCCCAAGGATCTATAAAGCGCAGGACTACCCCGAAGACAAAAGGGGGAAGCGACGCAACGCTCCAGGAAACACAAAGAAAGCAACAGCAACACAACGGACCGCCAATAAAACCAAAGGAGATGTGTTGATACACCTGCATGCGCACTCCTACGCTACACCACCTCGCCGAGCTCCCTCTCGGCCACCTCCTTTCGAGCGGCCCCGAGGTCGAGCTCCCTGTTTGTCCTCCCCCGAGGAGCTTTTAGTCGCCTTTCGCCTACGGGCAAGACTGGAGTAGAGCTATTACCCGACCTAGGGGCTTGAACCAGTATAAGCGCTGTGTCCCCTATTCGCTTGTTCTTCTCCCTTGAGCTGTGCGCCTACTGACGCTCCCTTCTTCCCGAACGAGCACGACTTGGGGCCTCCCCCTTTCGCACGATCCTTCCCCCTTCTTGCGGTTGACGGTCCCGATCATCGACAGCTGGATTCCACTCCGGTTGAAGTCAATATCCGGTCCTTGTACTTCTAGTCAGGAAGATGGCATCCACGCAGAGAAATGGACGACTATGTCTAAATGTATTGATGCATGCACCAAATGCTAAGAATGCTTACTTTAGTACCATCTTCAAAGACAACCGCTCCGAAGCCTTTTCCAAAAATCAACATAAGTGCTAGGATTTCTTTCCTGTATGACTCGGAGCATACTAGTTAGTTTGTGGTAAGAGTCTTCACACGTACCAAACCTTACTTCTATCGCCTTCTACTTAGCCTTCCAAGCCTTAGAATAACTTATTATGTACTAGAACCACTTTTGCAATGCAAGAATAATGGAACACAACTCGAAATTCAGGTTGCCCACAATCTCTCCATACATGGCATTTGCAGCAAATCCTGAAGACAAGATTCTATGGGATTGCATGGACTCTATCACAGCGCATATGTGTGAAACAACTATGGAGCACTTCCAATGCGTGTCCCACATAGGTTTGTATGCATGGACTCGCCATGGGCATCCCTTTAGCTCACACTTCACATTATACATGTGAGGCCGGACTTTACTATCTTGAATACCCTCCTCAATGACACTGACCAAAACTTGACTACTTCCCTCACCTCTTCCTTACTCTTGCACAACGCTCCTTTTCTTACCTCATTCTACTCATATTCCCATGCCACCACCTAACCTTCACTAACTACTAGTTTTTCGAACTAGTATGCGTTCCACTCTGACGGAACAGCCTGATCATGTCCACCCTACTCATCATTAGAACCTCCAACATCTAGCAATGCCTCGTAGTCATGGTCTTCAACCTCAATTCATTCCACCAAGGCTTCGATCTGTTCACCTTCATCTGTAATGTCCATTGGTTCTTGCGCCTCTGTTATAGGAAGGTCTACAGTCTTAGCTTGAAATGAGTCATTATCGTCTCCCCTTTCTTGGCTCATCAAGTATGGCTCACTGTGGCTCAACCGCCTAACTTCATTAAAAATCATCACTGATGGGATCTTTGTGCATCACATGAGGCAGAGGGACTTTCTCGAATGCTTGGGCTAGCAAGACTAGCGCCTATGCTCGCTCCTTCACCAATCTCACATATGAGCTCCATGAGGTTGGACCCTTAAAGAGCGCTAACTCCTAGTACATGTGTTACCATGTACGAGTAGCAACACCGTGCAACTTCAGATCGTGCAACGCATCGTCTAGTGAGAACAATCGGTACAACCATCTCATGATAGTGCCCCAAGAACGCTACTCTACACATGCCAAACTGGCCGTCTGTAAGATCGAGGATGCCGACTAGAGGGGGGTGAATAGGCGGCTGTAAAAATTTCTTCTATGATTAAAGTCTCGCTTAAGTAACCTTATATCAAAACCTAAATGATAATAGATGCTGTTAGGGATCGGTACCCTCGCCACGTGTAAGCGTCCCCCCGGGGTCTCGTGGCGGTTCTCCTCGGGCCCAGGGGCTCATCTCCGACCTGGGAGGTGCCCTCCCAATGCTCGGGCTCGGGACCAACGAGCTCGGGCACAAGCGCAGGACTAGGTACCACTTGCCTCGACCTCGACGCCTCGACCTCGGCACCTCCACGACCTCCAAAGAAGAAGACATCTGTAATGTTTTATTTATCTTGTGTAAAAACTCTCCCCTGCATGGGAATCAACACTCTACCTGCCCCTGCGTGGGAACTAGGGTTCAACAGCTCCTGTCAAGCTCTCAACAACTCCCGTCAGACTCTCAACAGCTATTGACGTCTCTCATCAGCACCCGTCAACTCGCCACGAGCTCCTGACGTCAACCTCGGGACCAAGCAGCAGGGTCCCCAGAGGGCTATAAAAGCCACGGATCGCCCCGACCAAAGGGGCAATGGATGGAAAAAAAGGATGAACAAGCAGAGAAGAGCAGTGCCATAGAGCGACTCCCTAGCTCGGGCCCTATTTGCACTCTCTCACCGAACCACATATACATCTTTTTCCTCAGGGCAAGACTGGAGTAGAGCTATTACCCGACCTCGGGAGCTCAAACCAGTATAAACCTCGTGTCCAGTGTCTCTTCCCTAACAATCTCCCCGCGATGCTAGGCGCCTCCGAATGAGCACGACTTCGGGTCCCACTCCCGAACAATCTCCTAAACATCCCCCTCTCTTCTACGGTCCACGGTCCCGATCATCGATAGCTAGCGCCCACCGTGGGGCCCGAGTTTCGCTCGTTTAGAGTTCTCTACTCCAGCGTCGCCGGCACCTTCGGCTTCAACGACGACATGCCACGATCAGCAAAACCGGACTCGGTCGACTGTCCCGAGTGTGAAGGCTCCACCTCCATGTTCTCGCCTTCACCGCCGCCGCGCGAACGCCTGGCCTTCATGGCCGACGACCGCGAGGCAAGCGTGGGAACAAGTGATGGTGGCCTAGAAGCCCCGGAGGAGGAGCGTCGGTTGGTCTAGGTTGCCATCAACCAGGCCATCACCGCCCTCCGATGAGAGGAGTGCGAAGGGCTCCGCATCTCATCCGGGAACCGTAGCCCTACTCGCTCGGACGATCCCGGCCAGGAACGTTTGCGGGCCATCGCCCGAGTCATGCCTGATCCTACCCGGGCGGGGTCGGCTCTCTTTCGCCGGTCCCTCATCGAGGAGCTTGGCAGGGCGGCCGACGAGGCCATGCCCTCGCAGCAGGAGCGGCGCCGGCCCCCTGAGCCTCGCTCCCTAAACAGCGACGGCAGTTCGTCGCATGGCCACCACCGCTCTCGCCGGTCGACTCCATATCCGCGGGCCTAAAGTCCGCAGCGGCCGTCCTCGCCTCATCAGGACCTGGGCCCGGCGCACGGGCGTCCCCACGATCAGCAGAGCGGAAGCAGCGCTGGCTCGAGTAGCGACGCTTCTGGGGCCTGTCTCTGGATATTCACCCGAGGCGTCAGAAGGTTCGCGATCAACGCCATCCCGACGACGCCCCAGTCAACCGCTAGGACCGTCGCGGGGTGAACCGTCGGCTCGAATTTGATCACCTCGCCGGAGACAACTCCGGCCATAGCAGCGACGACAGCGCTGCCCCAACCTACGGCTACCCAGCGTACTCCAACGGCCTTCGTCGGGTACACTAGCCGGCTCGGTTCAAGCCCGCCCCGATGGAGTGGTTCGACGGGACCAAGAATTTCGATGAGTTCCTCTCAATCTACTCCACCACGATCCTGGCGGCCGGTGGGGACGAGGCCATGATGGCCAACTACCTCCCTACACTCGACGGCGCCGCCGCACTTTGGCTCTTTAACCAGTGCCCCGCCGCTATCCGGTCATTGCGCCAAAGCGGAGAGCCCTCCGGTCAAACTTCCAGAGTTGCTACAAGCGCCCTGGACGAGAAAGGGACCTAGATCGCATCATCCAGGGCAAGGGTGAACCTCTTCGCGACTTCGTTCGTCGGTTCATCCACACAAGAAATTCCATCCCGAATGTCTCCAGCGAGGCCGTCGTCAAGGCCTTCAAGTTCGGCGTCCGGGACAGGCGCCTCACCGAGGACCTGGAGATCACCGCCAACCTCAATGTCCACAAATTGTTCCGGATGGCCTGTCTCTGGATACTCCTAAGCCTCCTCAATTCAATGTCAATAATTCATTTAGGAGGAATAACAATTACAAATCATTTGTTAGTCATGTTAGTTCACCTAAGACCAATAATGTTAGGGTCATTTGGGTCCCTAAATCTCTTGTGACTAATATTCTTGGACCCAACAAAAATTGGGTACCAACAAGTGCCTAAAAGATTTTTAGGTACTTAGAGAAGCATTGGACATTTGGCTCAATCAAGAGGATGATTTCATCATATGCAAAAAGGGAGCCAAGCTTGACATTCACTCCAATCATGAACCAATGCCATCTCGAGTAACAAGTATTTAAATTGATTCCTTATAGCTTCTAACCTTGTGTAGATTAAGTTGCATTATCATGAAAATCAATTTAAATTGCTTGTTCATGTTCTTGCTTATGTATCTAAATTGTCTTATTGCAATCTTGAGCAAGTTGGGAAGTGGTACATTAAGGGGGAGTGCTAAATCATAACCATGTATATCACATCCCTATGTGTGCCCATATTTATATAAGTGTTAATATATTTTCAAAATCAAGCCATTTAACCAAAAGTGAAATTTTTTGAAACTATTACTAACCTTGTGAAAAACTAGTTGCAAAATGTACACAAATGCTTTCAAAAGGTTTTCCAAGAGTTTTGTCTCTATAAAAACTAATTTCAAAAGAAAATGAGTTTCGAGTCCAAAATCAAGTTACTAGTATCTTGTTTTGGATTTAAACTTATAATTTTCATATAATAAATTTTAAAATAATTTTGAAAATAATTCCAAAATGAAAAATCTAGAGTTGGTCATTGTCAACAATTCTCGTATTCAAAAGATGTCCAAAAGACCAATCTATCAAAAGGTATTTGATTTTGAAACTCCCCCAAAAACTTTTATTGACCTATATTTATCATATTCTAGCACCTTGTGAGTTTCACCTCTTGGACCGGATTTTTGTCACATATCGGATCCAAGTGATATTTTAGACTCATACACGAAATTCAAATCTCTATATCTTTTTATTTGCTTCATTTGATACTTTTTGGAATGATGTTGAAAACCATATGCATATATATCCTTTATATGAGCCGTTTTGGTCAAAAGACAAAAATGTGTTCAAAAGGCCCATATTTGTGAAAAACTTTATAAAAGTTCTCAAATATGTATTTAAAATATTTTACAATGCTTTCGGAGTAAAAAACTCTATTTTAGAAACATATTAGCAAAGTTGGCCTCAAAAGGATCTTATAGGATCTTGATTTTGGATTAAATAAAATATTTTCATAAATCAAAATCTATTGAGTTTTTGAAAAAGTGGTCAATACAAAACTTGTAGGGTTGGTCATTTAAAGCATTTCTCTAGTTCAAAGTTTTTCTAAACGACCAACCGTTCAAAAGTTATAGCCATTTGAATTTGACCAAAATCCTTCATTTGACCCAAAATGACCTATTCTTGCATATTATGAGTTTTGCAATTTAAATTGGATTTATTTGTATATATTGGCTTTAAATAGTATTTCCAACTCATACAAAGCCATGAAAGTTCAAATCTCCATAAATTTCTATTCGGATTGCATTGTGAGCTTTCGATAGAAATTCAACTTCTTTTTATGCCTACAAAGCGCATTTTGCCATATCTTTTGAAAGAAAATTCCTTTTGAGGAAATTATTTTTTAGAAACCTTCTAAATAGTTAAAATTTAATTTCTGAAGATTTTCAAACCATTTGGACTTTATTTGAAAAAGTTTTGACTTTTCTTCTCTTTGATCAAAAATTAAACCTACAAAGCAAAATTTGAGATATCTTTTGAATGGAGACTCCTTTTTCGAACATTCTTTTTGGAAAAGTTTCTCAGGAGTTTAAAGTATGTTTTTGAAAATTTTCAAATAATTTAAACTTCATTTGAAAAAGTTATGGCCTTTTCTCTCTTTTATCAAATGCTGAAAATTCAGATTTTTGAATGGTTTTTAGCTGATTTGTGATTTTTGTATCTCCAAATCAGATCATAATTTGAGGGGACCACCTTTGTAAGAATTGATCCTCAATAGTTGGTCTATTGTGCCAAAATTTATCTGATTTTATAGACCTCAGTTGGGCAGTTTTTCAGCTATCTTTTGGAGCCTAAATGAAATGTCAAAATCTGAAAATCTGAAATTCTAGTTCTTTGAAATACTAGTGGTTTTCATATTTTCAAATTGGCTTCAAATTGGTAGAACCTCTCAAAACAAAACTTGAGCATGTTTAAATGTTTTAGCTCCATGATTTATCTTAAAATCCTTTTGGAGCTTGTTTATTCAAGTTTTGTATATTTGAAAGAGGCTCTCCTTTTGGTTATATCATGGTATCATGTTGATATTAAACTGACATATAGTTTTGATCTTTGAGAAAATGATCTTGTTTTAAAACAAATTTCATTTTTTTTCTCAAAAGTGGTATCCTCATGCAAAATATTTTTTACAAGTGGTATCTCTTTCATATAATATCATTAATAATCTTTTCATGTTGTATCAATTGAAAAATGAGCATTACAAGTGGTATTACTTTAAAATTGATATTTACAAGTTTTATATTTTCTTCAAGTGGTATTACAAGTGATGCTTCTTTAAAACTTTTTACAAGTGGTTTCATGGAAATTCGAAGCTCATTTGGATGTTTTCCTCGTTTAAAGCGCTATTAGGCTCTTAAAGACTCCTTTGTGAGGTTGTTTGCAAATTGAAAAGCCTAATAAAATGAGGAGTTTATTTGAATGTGTTTCAAATATCTTTCTCGTGCTTAACTCAAACTATGGCCCCTTTTCATGTTGGTTTACTCTTTTGGGCCATATAAAGAAGAAGTTTGCGGAATTCTTGAATCTTATTGAAAATTCTTAATATTTACAAGTGGTATTTGTTTTAAGAATTGTTGTGAACTTAAATTGGTCATATGCACTAATTTCAATCTTGTTTTGACCTTATTTCGGAGAAATTCTTGCCAAATTCTCTATTCTTCAAAGTGGTATTTCCTTGCCAAGCTCTATACTCTAAAAAGTCTTCTTTTTTGATTCGTTTTCCATTTTTTGGTGTTTAATGCCAAAAGGGGGAGAATTTGTGAGAGCTTAATATCTCATTTGGTTAAGGGGGTGTTTGTGGAAGCATAATTTGGTTAAGGGGGAGAATTATTTATATAAAATATCTCATATGCATTCTCATTTGTTAATGCATAAATTGCTCAAAGGTATGCTTATATGTTCAAATAGATTAAATTATTTCAATATGATGAATTCGTGAGAGCTTAATACCTCATTTGGTTAAGGGGGAGTTTGTGGGAGCATAATTTGGTTAAGGGGGAGAATTATTTATATAAAATCTCTTATATGCATTCTCATTTGTTAATGCATAAATTGCTCAAAGGTATGCTTATATGTTCAAATAGATTAAATTATTTCAATATGATGATTTTCATCCAAATGTGGTTATTAAGCTTGGATTTGTCATTAATCACCAAAAAGGAGAGATTGAAAGTTCAAGCTCCATTAGTTTGGTTTTGGTGTTAATGACAAATCTAATATTGAAACTAACTCTTTTGTTGAGCTTAACTCTTATTAGTCTCTTTTGGATGAAAAAGATGGAAATATCAAAGGTATGCATTCGAGTTCATATTATCATATCTTGTTGCATTCCTTGGATATAATATTCATGATCATATTGATAAATCTAAATATGAGACTAACTCTTTTATTGAGTATATATTTGATTAGTCTTATCTCACTAAAAATTGGAAATCCCAAAGGTATGCATCCAATACAACTCTATTATTTCTAGATGCATTCCTTGGATTCAAGTTAAAGAATGAACTCTACCATTATTTAGACCTCAAGATGTGCATTAATGTTTCAATTCCATATATACATGAATGCATACATTTAGGGGGAGTTCATACTTTACATTGATGTTTCAATAGTATTGATCTATTTCATCTTTCTATATCAAGGATCATTACTTTGAAACAATCATTTGAGTATATGTAACTTGTGTAGTTGTAGTATACTCATGTTAATATAGGATAAACTCAAATATTATCTAATATTGATTATGTGCATATTGATTCTAAGTTCAATTATTTATATGCACAAATTTAATGGAGTTTATTCTATAGTTGACGGTATTAAGAGTATTTATCCCTTTCCACCACCCCAATATAATTTGGATCATTACTTAGTAACCATCAAAATAAGTATATGAAACTTGTGTAGTTAATATATACTCATGCCAATTTAAATGAAATTTAAATTGAGTTCGGTTGTCTTTCAATCAATCAAAGAACACTTTATCATGTGTTGATGGTGTTTCTTCATTGGTTAAGGACAAGCGGAAAGTTCTTGAGTATAATGAAGCATTAGTTGCATCAAAGTACTCAAGACACCTTTAAATCATTCAAATTGATTAGGGTTGTTCTCAATCGATCATAGTAGCATCCATTATGTGTTAATGGAGTGTAATTGATGATTGAGGCAATCGTGTTTGTTGGACTAACAATCTTCCATGAGTTGTGAAGTAGGTTGAGTCCAAGAAAATAAAGAATCGGGAAGAAGAAGGAATCATCATGTGTTGATTAGCTTCAAGGATGAATCCCGAAGTGAAGTGAAGTGAAGCTAGAGAAGGTTCATCATGTGTTGATGAACAAGAAGAAAGGACCCGGCTTGGAGAGAAGATGATGGAAATCATAAAAGCTCCAAGTGGATGTGCTAGAGGCAAAGGTATAACTAGCTAAGGCTTAGGATGTGTTCCTAGTCTTTTACCGGTCTCGGTGCTTGATGGGAGATCGGGTTGCTAGTTAGGTGCTGTACTATTAAGAGGGGTTTAGTCTTATAGCTTGAGCTTCATCATGTGTTGATGAACTCAATCCGGTTCACTCTAGCTCACTCTCTTGGTTGGTTCTTGCATGAGCTAAGTATTTGCATGTGTTGCAAATAAGGGAGCTCATGCTTACTTCTTATTGAATCTTGATTCAGTTTTTGTATAGAGCTATGGATTTGCATGTGTTGCAAAAAGGGAGATGGCTTATGCAAGTTGGTTTATGTGGTTGTTTATATGGAGCTAGATATTTGCATGTGTTGCAAATAGAGAACTCATGCATCCGAGTCTTAGCTTGTGATATTGATCATGTGTTGATCATCACAAAGGCTAAGATAGGTTTATGTTTTGTGTTTGCAAAATGAGTTTTTGCAAAATATGGTTTAATTGGATCTTATCTTGGAGTATGTGAATAGGGTTTGCAAATGTGTTTGCAAATTGGTTTGATCATGTGTTGATCATCACGTGGCTCAAAGATATGATCTTGATTACTCCTGTTTGCAAGATTTATATTTGCAAATGTGGTTTGCAAAATATTGGTGTTCATGCATTTGATATTGGAGCATGTGATTATAATTTGCAAATGTGTTTTGCAAAATTGTTTTGATCATGAGCTGATCATCACATGGCTCAATATTTGATCTTATTAACTCTTACTAGCTTGTAGTCATGCCCTTGATCAAGTCTATGTGAGGGATTTCGAAAAATCAGATTTAGACTTGAATGACTACATTAGATCTTTGTTTTTGTGATATTGAAAAATATATATGGTTGATTAAATCTGGAAAATGGGTGGAGATTGTATCCCTCTTTATAAGCTTCGCATAGAGCCCAAGATCACCTAAATCGGAGTTCGGAGTAAAAAGTTATGACTATTTTACTTCCTGAAACAGTGGTACTACCGCGATTTACACAGTGTACTACCGAATTTTACATGGCGGTAGTACTGCCCCTACCGCTCAAGAAAACGGTAGTTATTTGCCAGAACCGTGTTTTTGAGTTTTTGGGGCGAAAAATATCAGTACTACCGGGATTTACATGTCGGTAGTACCGAGGTACTGTAGTAACGGCTATTTTCAGTGCTTTTAATGCCCAGAACTATCCGTTACCACTGAGGCCGGTACTACTGGGTTTTACATGGCGGTAGTACCGGAAATTGCATGTTTTCCCGATTTTGCCCCCAAACGGCTAGTTTCTTTGAGGGGCTTTATAAGAGGCCGAATGGGGAGGTTTTTGCAGGGGTTCTAGCACCCATTTGAGGTATTCTTGTGAGAGCAAAACCCAAGAGCTTATAGAGCCATATTTGAGTGATTTGAGAAGAAATTGATTAGAGTTTCTTGTGTAGAATCTTTTTGGTGTTGATTTGCATTCTCTTGAGCTAGTGCGAGCCTCTCCTCTACATTGTGCATGTGTTGCACCTTGTGAGCAAGGAGAGAAAGCCTCTAGTTGCATGTGTTGCATCTAGAGAAGGATTGAGCATACTTGTGCATGTGTTGCACTTGGTGAGGTTCAAGCTAGAGGGCTTGACTTGTTACTCTTGGTGTTTGCCGACACCTAGACGGCGTGTGGAGGCGTCGTGCACGGTGACCTTCTCAAGGAGATTGTGAGAAGGCCCGGCAAAGTTGTGAAGGTTAGAGCTCGCCTACCCATAGGGGGAAAGAGCTACCACTAGTGGAATCGAGGTGGGTGCTCAATTCGTGGAGCCGGTCCAAAGTGGTTTGGGATTGCCTCAACGTGGATTAGGGAAGAAAGGCAAGTCTCCGAACACCACGGTAAAACATCGGTGTGTCTCTTTATGTTTGCTTGCAATTCTCTATTTACATTGTTGCAATTTACATTCCTAGAATTAAATTGCTTGATTGCCTTTAGGATTGTATATTCTTGAGTAGAGACATAATTAGCTAGTGCACTTAGTAAGCCTAGTTGATTTAGGCTCTTATTTGTCCAAACCTTAGTTTATCGCTTCCGCATTGATTATTATTTAGGTTTTGACATAGAGATCAATAGAGCGTGTATTTAGTGAGAAGAATTATTAAAACCGCCTATTCACCCCCCTCTAGTCGGCATCCTCGATCTTACACACGAGCTCCTAACTTCAGCCTTGGGACCAAGCAGCAGGGTCCCCAGAGGGCTATAAAAGCCACAGATCGCCCAGAACAAAGGGGCAATGGATGGAAAAAAAAGGATGAACAAGTAGAGAAGAGCAGTGCCATAGAGCGACTCCCTAGCTCGGGCCCTGTTTGCACTCTCTCACCGAACCACATATACATCTTTCGCCTCAGGGCAAGACTGGAGTAGAGTTATTACCCGACCTTGGGGGCCCGAACTAGTATAAACCTCATGTCCAGTGTCTCTTCCCTGACAATCTCCCCGCGACACTAGGCGCCTCCGAACAAGCACGACTTCGGGTCCCACTCCCGAACAATCTCCTAAACATCCCCCCTCTCTTCTATGGTCCATAGTCCCGATCGTCGACAGCTGGCGCCCACCGTGGGACTCGAGTTTCGCTCGTTCAGAGTTCTCTGCTCCAGCGTCGTCGGCACCTTCAGCTTCAACGACGACATGCCACGATCAGCAAAACCAGACCCGGTCGACGGTCCCGAGTGTGAAGGCTCCACCTCCATGTTCTCGCCTTCGCCGCCGCCATGCGAACGCCTGGCCTTCATGGTCGGCGGCCGCGAGGCAAGCGTGGGAACAAGTGATGGTGGCCTAGAAGCCCCGGAGGAGGCACGTCGGTTGGTCCAGGTTGCCATCAACCAGGCCATAACCGCCCTTCGACGGGAGGAGCGCGAAGGGCTCTACATCTCATCCGGGCACCGCAGCCCTACTCGCTCGGACGATCCCGGCCGGGAACGTTTGCGGGCCATCGCCCGGGTCATGGCTGATCCTACCTGGGCGGGGTCGGCTCTCTTTCGCCGGTCCCTCATCGAGGAGCTTGGCAGGGCGGCCAACGAGGCCATGCCCTCGCAGCAGGAGCGGCGCCGGCCCCCCGAGCCTCGCTCCCTAAACAGCGACGGCAGTTCGTCGCATGGCCACCACCGCTCTCGTAGGTCGACTCCATATCCGCGGGCCCGGAGCCCGCCGCGGCTGTCCCCGCCTCATCAGGAGCTGGGCCCGGCGCACAGGCGTCCCCCTGATCAGCAGAGCGGCAGCAGCGCTTGCTCGAGTAGCGACACTTCTGGGGGTCTGTCTCTGGATATTCCCCCGAGGCATCAGAAGGTTCGAGATCAACGTTGTCCTGACGACGCCCCCTCAACCGCCAGGACCATCACGGGGTGCACCGTCGGCTCGAATTCGATCACCTCGCCGGAGACAACTCCGGACACAGCAGCGACGACAGCGCAGCCCCAACCTACGGCTGCCCAACGTACTCCGACGGCCTTCGTCGGGTACGCTGGCCGGCTCGGTTCAAGCACGCCCCGATGGAGTGGTTCGACGGGACCAAGAATTCCGATGAGTTCCTCTCAATCTACTCCACCACGATCCTGGCAGCCGGTGGGGACGAGGTCGTGATGGCCAACTACCTCCCTACCGTCCTGGACGGTGCTGCTCGCACCTGGCTCTTTAACTAGGCCTTTGGCGCCTTCCGGTCATGGCGCCAGGTGCGGAGCGTCCTCCGATCAAACTTCCAGAGTTGCTACGAGCGCCCTGGACGAGAAAGGGACCTGGATCGCATCATCCAGGGCATGGATGAACCTCTTCGCGACTTCGTCCGCTGGTTCATCCACACAAGAAATTCCATCCCGAATGTCTCCAGCGAGACCGTTGTCAAGGCCTTCAAGTTCGGCGTCCGGGACAGGCGCCTCACCGAGGACCTGGAGATCACCACCAACCTCAATGTCCACAAATTGTTCTGGATGGCGGAGCGTTACGCGGACGCAGACGACGCCGTTCGTTGGAAACGTGACTATGATCAAGGCAAGCTCGGTCGCATCCCCGGCGAGGCCGGGCTATCTGGCGCCAGGGACACTGGCCCAGACCCGTGTAGCAAGAAGTGCGAGCAAGTTCGCCGCGATGGGGGCGGCTAGCTACGCGTGGTCGCTGCAGCGGATGCGGGGCGTGAGGTGATGGAGGTGCGGCGCCCCGACCGCAATGAGCCTCGCCCTCAGCGCGGTCAACCACGACATCCGCAAGCGCAACGACAACCCCAACAAGTGCAGCTTCGCGTCGCGCCACAGCAAGGGCAGCAGCGGGCCAACCCCCAGCAGGGCGTCGCCCAACCTAACGCCAACGAAGCCAGGCTCAGATACGATCCGAACAAGTTTCGCCTATTCCACAGGGCCCACGGCCACGACCTGCGGAGCTGCAGAATGTGGCAGTTCAAGATGGACGCCTTCTACGACGGACATGGAGAGATGCCCACACTCCTGAAAGGGGACGAGCTGCTCGACGGGGATGATGCTAGTGGGGGCCTGGAGGGCCTCGATCTACAATTACAGCAGGGCGATCGCCGGGTCGACATGATCTTCGGTGGTTCGTCTGCATACCAATCCCAGCGCAAGCTCAAGAGTGTCGCGCGCACTGTATACCAAGCTTCGACCAGGAAGCCCGACGACCAGCCTTATAAATGGGCTGGTGTTTCGATCACCTTCTCCCAGGACGATGCTCCCCCAGGAATGTCTAAGGACCATAAAATCGCCCTGGTCGTGGCCCCAACCAAAAGCAACACCGTGGTCGGGAGGGTTATGGTTGACGGAGGAATCTCCCTCAACCTGCTCCTGGCTAGCACACTGGACCGGTTGCAGATTCCCCGGTCGAAGATCAGGAGCATAGCGGTCCCCTTCTTCGGCATCGTGCCGGGGAGCTCGACCACTCCGCTCGGGTAGGTGGTCCTGCCCGTCACCTTCGGCGACTCGGCAAACTTCCGCACCGAGCTAATCACCTTCGAGGTGGTGGACGGAGATCTCCCCTACAACGCCATCCTCAGGCGGTCGGCTTTGATCAAATTCATGGCGGCGAACCATTACGGCCACCGCTGCATGAAGCTCCCCGGGCCCCAGGGTGTCATAACCATCCGTGGCGACCTCAAGGTGGCGCACTGCTGCGAGGAGAAAGCCTTAGCAATTGCGGGCATGCTCCCCTAGCGGGGCCCCGAGGTAACGCCAAATGACGCCCGTCGGAAGATGGTGATCCAACCCGGTGGCCCGACCAAGACCGTCCGGCTTGAAGAAGGCGACTCGGATAAGCGCATCCACCTCGCCGCCCAGCCCGACCTGAAATAGTAGCTTGAGCTCATCGCCCTCCTCCGCACCAACAAGAGCATATTCGCGTGGGAACCAGTAGACATTCCAGGGGTCCCGAGGGAGGTGATCGAGCACCAATTGCAAACGAGGCCTAGCTGTAGGCCCATACGCCAGAAGCTATGGCATTTTTCCCCCGAGAAGGTGGCGATAATCAAGGAGCATCTCGACCAGCTCCTGAAGGCTGGCTTCGTTCGTGAAATTAATTATTCCGAATGGCTGGCCAACCCGGTAATCGTGCAAACGAAAGGCGGGAAGTGGAGAATGTGTGTCGACCACACGGGATTGAATTCGACATGTCCAAGGATAACTTTCCTCTTCCGCGCATAGATCAGATCGTGGACTCCACCGCCAACGCTAAAATGCTAAGTTTCCTCGATGCCTACTCTGGCTACCATCAGATCAAGCTCACAGCAGGCGACGAGGACAAAACGCCCTTCATCATGTCGTTCGGAACATTTTTTCTTCACCACTATGTCGTTCGGCCTCCTCAACGCCGGAGCGACGTTCCAGCGGCTGATGTCCCGGACCTTCAACCCCCAGATCGGGCGGAATCTCGAGGTCTAGGTCGATGACATCATCGTCAAGAGCTCTTTCGAAGCCGACCACGTCGGTGATCTCGCGGAGACCTTCGCCAATCTGAACAGGCATGGAGTCAAGCTCAACCCCGAGAAATGCATCTTCGGCGCGACTTCGGGCAATGTACTTGGCAACATGATCGGGGGCTCGGGGTAGGCCCAAACCCGGAGAAGATCGAGAGGATGGCCGCCCCTACGTCGATGAAGCAGGTTCAATGCCTCACTGGCCGCGTGGCCGCCCTCATCCGGTTCATCTCATGGCTCGGGGAGCACGGGCTGCCGTTCTTCAAGGCCCTACGCCAACATCGGGGCTTCGAGTGGACCCTGGAGCCCAGCGGTCCTTCAACGAGCTGAAATCATATCTCTCGATCCATCCACTGCTCACGACCCTGCAGCCGGGCGAAGCGCTGCTGCTTCACCTCGCGGGCGCGACGTAGGCCGTTAGCGTCGTCCTGGTGGCCGAACGGGATGGCCGGTAGCAGCCGATCTACTATGTCAGCGAAGTGCTTCACGGGCCAAATGAGCGCTACCCCCAGGTCTAGAAGCTGCTCTATGCTCTCTTCATGGCCTCGCGCAAGCTCCGGCATTACTTTCAGGCGCACGCCGTGATCGTTCCGAGTGGGTTCTCGCTCTGTGAGATCCTGAAGAACCCAGAAGCGGAAGGCCGCATCGCCAAATGGGCCATGGAGTTAGCCGAATTTGACATTCGGTTCGTGACACGCTCCACCATCAAGTCGCAGGCGCTCGCCAACTTTGTGGTCGAGTAGACGGCGGAGCCTACCCCTGAACCCAAGGCCGAGGAAGAAAGTCCTTGGACCATGTTCTTCGACGAGCTCGGGCGACGGGGCCGGGCTTGGGTGGACGAGCTTTACACCGTCCTCTGGTCCATCCGTACCACGCCAAGCCGAGCGACAGGGGCAACCCCCTTTCAGCTCGTCTTTGGTACCGAGGCCGTCCTGCCCCCCGAAGTAGTGTTGGCCTCCGCCAGGGTTAGCTCGGTCGACCAGGTCTACCTCGGGCAGGAGCGGTCCCTCGACCTCGCCCTGGCGGAGGAAGTAAGATGCCGTGCGCTGATGTGGTCGGCACATTACCTACGATCTCTTCGTAGGCACGCTTCCTGATCGGTACGACCTAGGGGGTTCCTAGTCGGGGACCTGGTCCTAAAGCGGATTCAGGACCGGTCTGGCACCAACAAATTATCCCCGCTGTGGGAGGGCCCCTACCGTGTCATTTCAGCAGGTCACACGGGTGCTTACCGACTGGCCATGCCCGATGGCCGAGAGCTCGCGAACTCGTGGAACATTAACCAGCTCCAAAATTCTATGTCTAAATGCTCTACCTTTCGCTTTCATAATAAATGCCCCTGCCTTATTTGCGCCATCTCTTTATGCCTCTTTGTGTCTCGAGCAAGTACGTTTCCAGGTTGTGATCCTAGGGTTTGCCTCAGGGGGGTCGAGCCAGCAGTAAGTCGATTCTCATCATGTCACAACTCCCCTTCGTGGCAAGGCTCGCTCTAGCGGTCACAACCACGGAACCCTCGGCCTCGAGACACTGAGGCCTCGGCCGCCCCTTCGCCCGAACAAAATCGCAGTTCCAAGGCGCGCCTCCATCGGTCACATCCGCGTAAGCAACCGCCCCTGTTGCGTGGCTCTTTTGAAACCACCCTCGGTAAGTGTTAGAGTGGGGCCACCCAACGATTAGTTCTTGAAAGCATGTTTTGCTCTGTCATTCATACTTATAAAGCTTTGTTTGCTCCCGTGCACATGGGAATCGCCCTTGGGCCGCCGCCCCGAGCGTGGTCCACGCTCGCGCATCGCAAGGGTCGAGCTTGGCATAAGTGTTTGCCCGGAATAAGAAATTCTTCCCCTATCTGTACTAACGCCTCTTTGCGTCTCAGGGACCGCGACGTCAGGTCACGTTCACAAGATTCGCCGCCGGGGAGTCAAGCCCATGGTAAGACGCCTCTCATCGCGGTAAGCCGGCTACTCCCCTATGTCGAGCCAGGCCACATGCCTGTCCCGCAGCTTAAGATTATTCTTTATTGTTGCCCGCATTTATGTCTCCTCGCACCTCGAGCGACATGGGCACGAGGCGTGATCATAAGGACCACCTCCAGGGGGTCGCAGTCAGCTGTTAGCCAATTCTCATCGCGTCTTGGCTCCCCCCTGTGGCAGGGCTTGGACCACGCCGAGAGTCTCCCGACCTCGAGGTACCGAGAGGTTTTTTCTTAATTATCTATATATGTGGCTCTTTCCCCTGCACTCCGCGTGCTTTGGCCTCAGGTAGCGGTCTCTTGGTTCGCCTCGGGGATGTCCCAGTCGCCGTAAGTCGATATTTATCAGGGTAAGCCGACCATCCCCCCGACAAGCCAACCAGAGACCGTTCTTAGAGGGCACCCCGAGCCTGATGATGATTCCCGGGCTCGGCGGACATGGGGTCTAGATTCACCTCCGAGGATGCTTCGGCCGCAGTAAGTCTATCCGTATCGTAGAAAGCTAGCTATTCCCCCGCAGTAGGTTCGAATCAGAGGCCACCCTCGGGGAAGCCCCAGACTCGATGCATTCCCGAGTTCGGCTGTCTCGACCTGATGCCCCGAAACATGGCCCAAACCCGTGCGTTCCTGGGTTCGGCCGTCTCGACCTAAAATCGAGCCTAAAGCTCTCCCAGGATCGAAGGTCGCGGATTTCTAAAAAAATCCTCCGGGGATACTCTGACCGAAGTAAGCTGATTCTTATCGCCGTAAGCCGACTATTCCCCCGTTGAGTGATTTAAATGGGGGGCCACCCGCCCAAACCCATGCATTCCCGGGTTCGGCCGTCTCGACCTAACACCGAACCTGAAGCTCTCCCGGGCTCGACGGTCGTGGATTTCTAAAAAATTCCTCCAGGGATGCTCTGACCGCAGTAAGCGGATTCTTATCGCCGTAAGCCGACTATTCCCCCGTCGAGTGATTTAAATGGGAGGCCACCCACCGAGGGGCCCCCGGGCTCAAATGGCCATAGGCTCGGTGATCCCGACCTAGCGCCACGGGTTCAGGTTTGTCATCAATCAAAAGCATGCCCAGTAACCTGACCCCGTCACGGGCTCTCTTTTTCAGGTCAAAATATTGGCTAACCCTTAGGACCTGTCAACTGTCTCCAGCGCCTCGGGACCGGCGGCAAGAACGCCGCAACGGGGCGGGGCCGAGTATTTCCAGACTTGGCCGCCTTGACCTAACGCCGCGATCAAGGTTCTCCCCCGACCAAAGGTATATCAAGCGACCTGACTCTGTCATGGGCCCCCCTTTTCAGGTCGAGAATGTTGGGTAAACTTCGAATCCCAACGGCCGACTACGCACCCTGAGCCGCCGGCTAAGGCAGGGTTGCAAGGCAAAGACCAAGTCTCGAGCTGGATTTCTGGCTAAATCTTAGATTTACGTTAAGTTACGGATTTACGGATGGGCCTCGGCGCCACCTAATCCACCTAATCTCGAGCTGGATTTCTGGCTAAGCCTCAATAAGATGCCACCAGATCTCGAGTAGGGTTTCTGGCTAAATCTTGGATTTCTGGCTAAGTCCCAGGTTTTTGGCTAGGTCTTGGTAAGACACCGTTCGACTTCGAGCAAAGATTTTTGGCTAAATCTCGGGAAGACATTCAATCTCGAGCAAGACACGTTCAATTTCAAGCATAAAGGGAGTTTCATTTCTTCCAACTGAAATTTACATAATTGACATTTACAAAGGGGCCGAGTCCCCTCGCCCCTTTTTCCTATCTGCTAACCTATCTATAGGTCGGCCATCTCCCGCGCGAGCTTCTCCTGCTCAAGCGCGGCGACCTTGGCCCTTAAAGCCAGAGTCTCGGCCTTGGCGTTGGCGACGTGGCTCTGCTCCTCCTGGAGCTGGGCTAAGGTGCTCTTCCCCGCCCGAGACGCTCGCCCGAGGTCCTCCTCGAGCTCGGATGTCTTCGCTTCGAGCTCAGTGGAGGCCTTCGTGGGGGCGGCGGAGAGCTCTGCGACTTGCTTACAGAGCGTCTCTGCCTCCGCATGAGCAGACTAGACGACCTTCGTGGTCGCCACGCGGATCTCCTCGTTGGCCTTCTCGGACTTCTCGCGAGCATTAGCGAGGGCCTCGTCCGACCTCTTATGCTCGGCCTCGACAGCCTTCGAAATCTCGACGGTGTGCTCAACCATCAGCTGCTCGATCCCCTCCTCCGTCTGTGATGCTCTCTCCTCGAGGCCGAGAACATACTGCTCCCATTCCTCGACCAAGGAGCACAGCGTCCGAAATTGGTTGGCATGGACGCACAGGGTCCCGAGCCCGTTGGTGACCAAGTCCAAGCCCTGAGAAAACGCGGGGAGTGTCATGACGGCCCCGCAAGCACAAAGAAGAAAGAAGGAGGGTTCAAACTCAACTCACCTCCTGAAGACGGTTCTCGAGTCACGCGCGGCTATTGCTCAGCAACGACGAGCGTCCCCGGGGGCTACCTCCTGCGCCAGCGCTGGGTCGACGACGCTGTGGGAGGCACCAGGCCGAGCAGACTCATGCGAAGCGCGGGCTGGGCAAGGGCAAGAAGGCCGCCAAGAGGCCTGCCCCGGACACCCTTGGCTATGTCGCCAAGAGGCCCCACGTCGAGTGGGGCGACCGTGTGACGGTAAGTCGCTTTCCGCCGGGCCCGGGGACATCCGGGCTCGTCCTCAGCTTCTTGTCATCTCCGACCGTCTTCTTTTACTTGACCTTCTTTTCTTCTCCCCGCAGCAAGAATGGGTGGCAACGGCCGTCGAGTCGTCGAGCCTGCACTCAGTGTCGCGGACGCAGGGCGCCCAGGGAGAAGACACTCCCCCAACCACCGCGGGAGCGGGGCATCGGGCCACGCCCCCACCACCTAGGAGATGGAGACTCGTCACCCTGGTTCGCGCCCATCTCTTGCCCGAGGTCATGAGCGTAGGTTTCTCCTCTTGCCAGTGTTAGAGGCCCTTTGTGTTACAGACTATGACTGTTGTCCAGGGCGAGTCTGAGGATGAGGAAGATGATGCATGGGACTACCTGTTAGCCCCCCAAGCAAGGCCGCAGTGCGCCCAGCATACCGCGGCGCCCTCAGAGGGCGGCGCATCTGGGGGCTCGACCAGGAGCTCCCCGGCTCGGACGCTGGCACAAGCGGGGCTGCGGCGGAGACCGACGTCACCGGGGCCACGGCGGATATCAACCCCGTCGGGCCCGGCGCAACTGAGGTCAAGACAGCACTTGCGGTCACTGCCAACCTTGCCGGAGCGTCAGGTACGCCGACTCCCTTCGTCGATTGTCGTTTTTGCCTGGTGCTTTGGCTTTCTTCGTGACTTCGTACTCCCTAGCAGGCTCGGCGCCGCCCGCGTCGCCCCACGCTTCCCATGAGTCTGCTCGGGCTGGTGCCTCCCACAGCGTCACCGACCCAGCGCCATCGCCGGAGGGAGCCCCCGGGGGACGCTCGTCGCTGCTGAGTGATAGCCGCGCGCGACTCGAGAACCGTCTTAAGGAGGTGAGTTGAGTTCAAACCCTCCTTCTTTCTTCTTTGTGCTTGCGGGGCCGTCGTGACACTCCCCGCGTCTTCTCAGGGCTTGGACTCAGTCACGAACAGGCTCGAGACCCTACGCGTACACGCCAACCAATTCCGGACGTTGTGCTCCTTGGTCGAGAAATGGGAGCAGTATGTTCTCGGCCTCGAGGAGAGCACAGCGCGGACGAAGGAGGGGATTGAGCAGCTGAAGGTCAAGCACGCCGTAGAGCTTTCGAAGGCTGTCAAGGCTGAGCAGAAGAGGTCGGACGAGGCCCTCGCTAATGCTCACGCAAAGTCCGAGAAGGCCAACGAGGAGATCCGTGTGGCGGCCGCAAAGGTCGTCGAGTCTGCTCGTGCGGAGGCGGAGACGCTCCGTAAGCAAGTCGCAGAGCTCTCCGCCACCCCCACGAAGGCCTCCACTGAGCTCGAAGCGAAGGCGGCCGAGCTCGAGGAGAAGCTCGAGCGAGCGTCTCGAGCGGGGAAGAGCGCCTTAGCCTAGCTCCAGGAGGATCGGAGCCGCGTCGCCAACGCCGAGGCCAAGACGCTGGCTTTAAGGGCCAAGGTCGCCATGCTCGAGCAAGAGAAGCTCGCGCGGGAGATGGCCAACCTATAGATAGGTTAGCAGATAGGATAAAGGGGTGAGGGGACTCGGCCCCTTTGTAAATGTCGATTATGTAAATTTCAGTTGGAAGAAATGAAAGTCCCTTTATGCTCGAAACTGAACGTGTCTTGCTCGAGATTGAATATCTTCCCAAGATTTAGCCGGAAATCTTTGCTCGAAGTCGAACGGTGTCTTACCAAGACCTAGCCAAAAACCTGGGATTTAGCCAGAAATCCAAGATTTGGCCAAACACCCTGCTCGAGATCTGGTGGTGTCTTATTGAGGCTTAGCCAGAAATCCAGGACTTAGCTAGAAATTTAAGACCTGGCCAGAAATCCAGCTCGAGATCAGGTGGCGCCCTGTTGAGGCCCATCCAGAAATCCAGGACTTAACCAGAAATCTAAGATTTAGCCAGAAATCCAGCTCGAGACTTGGTCTTTGCCTTGCCACCCTGCCTTAGCTGGCGGCTCGGGGCGCGGAGTTAGCCGTTGGGATCCGAAATTTACCAAACATTCTTGACCTGAAAAGGGGGGCCCATGACAGAGTCAGGTCGCCGGATATACCTTTGGGCGGGGGCGAACCTTGATCGCGGAGTTAGGTCAAGGCGGCCAAATCTGGAAATACTCGGTCCCGCCCCGTTGCCGCATTCTTGCTACCGGTCCCGAGGCGCTGGAGCCAGTTGCCGGGGCCTGAGGGCTAGCCAATATTTTGACCTGAAAAAGAGAGCCTGTGATGGGGTCAGGTTACTGGGCACGCTTTTGATTGAGGACAAACCTGAACCCGTGGCACCAGATCGGGATGGCAGAGCCTAGGGCCATTTGAGCCTGGGCCCCCCTTGGCAGGTGGCCTCCCATTTAAATCAATCGATAGGGGAATAGTCGGCTTACGACGATAAGAATCGGCTTACTACGGTCAGAGTATCCCCAAAGGAATTTTTTAGAAATCCGTGACCTCCGAGCCTGGGAGAGCTTCAGGCTGGGTGTTAGGTCGAGACGGCCGAACCCGGGAACACATGGGTTTGGGCGGGTGGCCCCCCATTTAAATCACTCAAAGGGGGAAAAGTCGGCTTACGGCGATAAGAATCGGCTTACTGCGGCTAAAGCATCCCCGGAGGAATTTTTTAGAAATCCGTGACCTCCGAGCCCGGGAGAGCTTCAGGCTCGGTGTTAGGTCGAGACGGCCGAACCCGGGAACACACGGGTTTGGGCGGGTGGCCCCCCATTTAAATCACTCAACGGGGGAATAGTCGGCTTACGGCGATAAGAATCGGCTTACTGCGGTCAGAGCATCCCCGGAGGAATATTTTAGAAATCTGCGACCTCCGAGCCCGGGAGAGCTTTAGGCTCGGTGTTAGGTCGAGACAGCCGAACCCGGGAACGCACGAGTTTGGGCCAAGTTTCGGGGCGTCTGGTCGAGACAGCCGAACCCAGGAATGCATCGAGTACGGGGCTTCCCCGAGGGTGGCCTCTGATTCAAACCTACTGTGGAGGAATACCCGGCTTTCTGCGATACGGATCGACTTACTGCGGCCGAAGCATCCTCGGAGGTGAATCTGGAGCCCATGTCCGCCGAGCCCGGGAATCGTCGTCAGGCTCGGGGTGCCCTCTAAGAATGGTCTCTGGTTGGCTTGTCTGGGGGATGGTCGGCTTACCCCGATAAAGATCGACTTACGGCGACCGGGACATCCCCGAGGTGAACCAAGAGACCGCGACTTGAGGCCAAAGCACGCGGAGTGCAGGGGTAAGAGCCACAGATATAGATAATTAAGAAAAAACCTCCTGGTACCTCGAGGTCGGGATACTCTCGGCGTGACCTCTGGTCCAAGCCCTGCCTTAGGGGGGAGCCAAGACGCGATGAGAATTGGCTAACAGCTGACTGTGACCCCTTGGAGGTGGTCCTTATGATCACGCCTCGCGCCCATGTCGCTCGAGGTGCGAGGAGACATAAATGCGGGCAACAATAAAGAATAATCTTAAGCTGCAGGACAGACAGGTGGCCTGGCCCGACACAGGGGAGTAACCGGCTTACCGTGACGAGAGCCGTCTTACCGTGGGCTTGACTCCCCGGCAGCGGATCTTGAGAACGCGACCTGACGTCGCAGTCCCTGAGATGTAAAGATGCGTTAGTACAGATAGGGGAAGAATTTCTTATTCTGGACAAACACTTATGCCAGGCTCGACCCTTGCGATGCGCGAGCGTAGACCACGCTCGGGGCGGCATCCCAAGGGCGATTCCCATGTGCACGGGAGCAAACAAAGCTTTATAAGTATGAATGACAGAGCAAAACATGCTTTCAGTAAACTAATGTTGGGTCGGCCCCCCAGCTCAGAACGCTTACCGAGGGCGGTTCCAGGTGTGAGCCCTGCAACAGGTGGCAGTCGGCTTACCGCGGACGTGACCCCTGGAGGCACGCCTTGGAACCGCAATTTTGTTCGGGCAAAGGGGGGGTCAGGCCGAGGCCTGAGTGTTTCAAGGCCGAGGGTTCCGTGATTGTGACCGCTAGAGTGAGCCTTGCCGTGGAGGGGAGTTGTGACGCGATGAGAATCGACTTACTGCTGGCTCGACCCCCCGGAGGCAAACCCTAGGATCACAACCTGGAAACGTACTTGCTCGAGACACAAAGAGGCATAAAGAGATGGCGCAAATAAGGCAGGGGCATTTATCATGAATGCGAAAGGTAGAGCATTTAGACAAAATTTTTGGAGCTGGTTAATGTTCCATGAGTTCGCGAGCTCTCGGCCGTCGGGCATGGCCAGTCGATAAGCACCTGTGCGACCTGCTGAAGTGACGCGGTAGGGGTCCTCCCACAGCGGGGATAATTTGTTGGTGCCAGACCGATCCTGAATCCGCTTTAGGACCAGGTCCCCGACCAGGAGCCCCCTGGGTCGTACCGATCGGGAAGCGTGCCTACGAAGAGATCACAGGTAATGCACCGACCGCAGCAGCGCACGGCATCTTACTTCCTCCGCCAGGGCGAGATCGAGGGATCGCTCCTGTCCGAGGTTGACCTGGTCAACTGAGCTAACCCTGGCGGAGGCCAACGTGACTTCGGCGGGGCGGCCTCGCATCAAGACGAGCCGAAGGGGTTGCTCTGCCGCCGCCTTGGCGTGGTACGGATGGATCAGAGGACAGTGTAAAGCTCGTCCACCCAAGCCTGGCCCCGTCGCTCGAGCTAGTCGAAGACTCGCTTCTAGACGCCTTGGACGATTTGCCCATTGGCGTGCTCGACTGCCCCGTTGCTCTGGGGATGACTTACCGAGGCGAAGTAGATCTTGGTTCTTCTGTCTTTGCAATACTCTTGAAACAGTTCGCTCGTGAACTGCGTCCTGTTGTCGGTAATGATCCTGCAAGGGACCCCATACCTTGAGACTATAAATGAGCGGAAGAATCTCAAGCCGTGATGGCCGAGACCGGCGCGGCCTCGACCCATTTCGTGAAGGTGTCGATGGCGACGAACAGGAACTTCTTCCCCCCGATCGCCCGGGGAAGGGGCCGAGGATGTCGAGGCCCCAGGTCGGGAACGGCCAAGAGAGGGGGATGGTCTGGAGGGCGTAGGCCGGCTGGTGTGCCTTTCGAGCATGGTACTAGCAAGCTCGACAGGCGCGGACGATGTCTCGGGCATCCTGGAGCGCCGTCGGCCAATAGAAGCCCATTCGAAACGCCTTCCTGACCATCGTCCTGAAAGAAGAGTGAGCGCCGCAAAGGCCCGAATGGATGTCATTGAGCAAGTATTTACCTTCCTCCGGGGTGATGCACTTGGCGAGGACGCCCAAAGTGCCCCGCCGATACAACTGTCCGTTGATAAGCCCGTACGAGCCCGCACGGCGCTTGAGCCTGCTGCCCTTGGTCGGGTCAGGCGGGAGCTCACCGAGGTTGAGGAACTTGATGAATGGGTCCATCCACAAGGGAGCACTCTCGAGGAGGGCCAACGAAGCCTCTAGGTCGGGGTCGGCAGGGCTACGAGGATGACGTCCGACGGAATTTCATCGTCGGACAACCCGAGCTTCGACAGGAGATCGGCACCAGAGTTGTCCTTCCTGGGAATGTACCTGATCTCAAGGTTTTTAAACCACTTCTCCATCTTGCGTACCTCGGCGAGGTACTTCGCCATTGAAGGCTCTGAGCATTGGAAGTCTTTGTTGTACTGGTTGACGACGAGTTGAGAGTCTCCCCTCACGACCACTCGGCGTACGCCCAGCGATTTGCATGCCCAAAGGCTAGCCAAGAGGGCCTCGTACTCTGCGACATTGTTGGTCGTGGGAAAGCCAAAGCGAATTACATACTTCAGGCGATCTCCCTGAGGGGTGATGATGAGGACGCCAACCCCCGAGCGCTTAAACTACCTTGAGCAGTCGAAGAACATGGTCCAGGGACCTTCTTCCTCGGCCTTGGATTCAGGGGCGAGCTCCGCCGTCTGCTCGACCACGAAGTCGGCGAGCGCCTGCGACTTGATGGTGGAGCTCGCCACAAACCGAATGTCGAATTCGGCTAGCTCCATAGCCCATTTGGCGATGCGGCCTCCTGCTTCCGGGTTCTTCAGGATCTCGCCGAGTGGGAACCCGCTCGGAACGATCATAGCGTGCGCCTGAAAGTAATGCCGGAGCTTGCGCGAGGCCATGAAGAGAGCATAGAGCAACTTCTGGACCTGGGGGTAGCGCTCCTTCGGCCCGTGAAGCACTTAGCTAACATAGTAGATCGGCTACTGCCGACCATCCTGTTTGATCACCAGGACGGCGCTAACGGCCAGCGCCGTGGCCGCGAGGTGAAGCAACAGCGCTTTGCCCAGCTGCAGGGTCATGAGCAGCGGACGGCTCGAGAGATATGATTTCAGCTCGTTGAAGGACCGCTGGGCTTCCGGGGTCCACTCGAAGCCCCGATGTTGGCGTAGGGCCTTGAAGAACGGCAGCCCGCGCTCCCTGAGCCTTGAGATGAACCGGCTGAGGGTGGCCATGCGGCCGGTGAGGCATTGAACCTGCTTCGTCGACGTAGGGGCGGCCATCCTCTCGATCGCCTCGATATTCTCCAGGTTTGGGCCTACCCCGAGCCCCCGATCATGTAGCCAAGTACCTTGCCCAAGGTCACACCGAAGACGCATTTCTCGGGGTTGAGCTTGACTCCATGCCTGTTCAGGTTGGCGAAGGTCTCCGCGAGATCACCGACGTGGTCGACTTCGGAAGAACTCTTGACGATGATCTCATCGACATAGACCTCGAGATTCCGCCTGATCTGGGGGTCAAAGGTCCGGGACATCAGCCGCTGGAACGTCGCTCCGGCGTTGCGGAGACCGAACAACATAGTGGTGAAGCAGAATGTTCTGAACGGTGTGATGAAGGCCGTTTTGTCCTCGTCGCCTGCCGCGAGCTTGATCTGATGGTAGCCGGAGTAGGCGTCGAGGAAACTTAGCATTTTAGCATTGGCGGTGGAGTCCACGATCTGATCTATGCGTGGAAGAGGAAAGTTATCCTTCGGACATGCCAAATTCAACCCCGTGTGGTCAACACACATTCTCCACTTCCCGCCTTTCTTTTGCACGATTACCGGGTTGGCCAGTCATTCAGAGTAATTAATCTCACAAACGAAGCCGACCTTCAGGAGCTGGTCGAGATGCTCCCTAATTATCGCCACCTTCTCGAGGGAAAAACGTCGTAGCTTCTGGCGTACGGGCCTGCAGCCAGGCCTCGTTTGCAATTGGTGCTCGATCACCTCCCTTGGGACCCCTAGCATGTCTGCTGGTTCCCACGCGAATATGCTCTTGTTGGCGCGGAGGAAGGCGACGAGCTCGAGCTCCTATTTTGGGTCGAGCTGGGCGGTGAGGTGGATGCGCTTGTCTGAGTCACCTTCTTCGAGCCGAACGGTCTTGGTCGGGCCACCGTAGGTTGGGGCAGCACTGTCGTCGCTGCTATGGCCGGAGTCGTCTCCGGCGAGGTGATCGAATTCGAGCTGACGGTGCACCCTGCGACTGTCTTGGCGGTTGAGGGGGGCGTCGTCGGGATGGCGTCGATCGCGAACCTTCTGACGCCTCGGGGGAATATCCGGAGATAGGCCCCCAGAAGCGTCGCTACTCGAGCTAGTGCTGCTGCCGCTCTGCTGATCGAGGGGACACCCGTGTGCCAGGAACAGGTCCCGATGAGGCGGGGACAGCCGCGGTGGGCTCCGGGCCAGCGGATATGGAGTCGGCCGGCGAGAGCGGCAGTGGCCATGCGATGAACTGCCGTCGCTGTTTAGGGAGCGAGGCTCGGGGGGCCGACGCCGCTCCTGCTGCGAGGGCATGGCCTCGTCGGCTGCCCTGCCAAGCTCCTCGATGAGGGACCGGCGAAAGAGAGCCGACCCCACCCGGGTAGGATCAGCCATGACCCGGGCGATGGCCCGCAAACGTTCCCAACCAGGATCGTCCAGGCGAGTAGGGTTGCGATGCCTGGACGAGATGCAGAGCCCTTCGTGCTCCTCCCGTCGGAGGGTGGTGATGGCCTGGTTGATGGCAACCTGGACCAACTGACGCGCCTCCTCCGGGGCTTCTAGGCCACCATCACTTGTTCCCACACTTGCCTCGCAGCCATCGGCCATGAAGGTCAGGCGTTCGCGCGGCGACGGCGAAGGCGAGAACATGGAGGTGGAGCCTTCACACTCGGGATCGTCGACCGAGTCTGGTTTTGCTGATCGTGGCATGTCGTCGTTAAAGCCGAAGGTGCCGGCGACGCTGGAGCAGGGAACTCTGAACGAGCGAAACTCGAGCCTCACGGTGGGCGCCAGCTGTCGACGATCGGGACCGTCGACCGCAGAAGAGAGGGGGGATGTTTAGGAGATTGTTCGGGAGCGGGACCCGAAGTCGTGCTCGTTCGGAGGCGCCTAGCGTCGCGGTGAGATTGTCAGGGAAGAGACACTGGACACGAGGTTTATACTGGTTCGAACCCCCGAGGTCGGGTAATAGCTCTACTCCAGTCTTGCCCTGAGGCGAAAGATGTATATGTGGTTCGGTGAGAGAGTACAAACAGGGCCCGAGCTAGGGAGTCGCTCTATGGCGCTGCTCTTCTCTGCTTGTTCATCCTTTTTTTCCATCCATTGCCCCTTTGGTCGGGGCGATCCGTGGCTTTTATAGCCCTCTGGGGACCCTGCTGCTTGGTCTCGAGGCTGACATCAGGAGCTCGTGGCGAGTTGACGGGTGCTGACGAGAGACGTCAATAGCTGTTGAGAGTCTGACGGGAGCTGTTGAGAGCTTGACGGGAGCTGTTGAACCCTAGTTCCCACACAGAGGCAGGTAGAGTGTTGATTCCCACGCAGGGGAGAGTTTTTACACAAGATAAATAAAACGTTACAGATGTCTTCTTCTTTGGAGGTCGTGGAGGTGCCGAGGTCAAGGCGTCGAGGTCGAGGCAAGTGGTACCTGGTCTTGCGCCTGTGCCCGAGCTCGTTGGTCCCGAGCCCGAGCATCGGGAGGGCACCTCCCAGGTCAGAGATGAGCCCCTGGCCCGAGGAGAACCGCCACGAGACCCCGGGGGAAGGTTACACGTGGCGAGGATACCGATCCCTGACAGAGTTAGTCTCATATTTAGATTTATCAATATGATCATGAATATTATATCCAAGGAATGCAAAAAGATATGATAATATGAACTCGAATGCATACCTTTGATATTTTCATCTTTTTCATCCAAAAGAGACTAAAGAGAGTTAAGCTCAACAAAAGAGTTAGTCTCATATTTAGATTTATCATTTATTAACAATTGAGACTAATCAATATTATGATTATCAAAAGAGTTAGTTTCAATATTAGATTTGTCATTAACACCAAAACCAAACTAATGGAGCTTGAACTTTCACCGTCACATATGGAAATGGCACAAATCAACCCCTTATGCGTTCAACTGTGAACCCCTTCTTCGTATTGTATTTTGAAAGCTACCCGTTCATGCATACATTTTTTTTTTGGGAAAACAGTAGGAGAGGCTCCTACTTTCATCCATACATATTGATAATTTCGATAAATAATATTATGTTAATGGTAGCTGCTCATTAACAATATCTACAACTACTCTAGATAATTACATATCTAAAATAAAACTTTCTACCCATATTTTAAAAAAATCATTTTTTTATTAATTTTACATAAATTAATTATAAAAATACAGAAATACACTGTATGCTGATACTACATGCTAGAGGAATAGATACAACTACGGAAAATACATTCTCCATGTTGCGAATAGAACTAACAAGCAGATTGAATTTTCTAAAATTAATCAGTGCCATGCAGTACCACATGACTACTACGAGAAAGTAATGGGTCTACAGCAATGCATTTAAAAAAAAAACTACTCTAAATAACTATATATCTAAAACAAAATTGTCTACCCATCATTTAAAAAAGTAATTCAGTTTTTAATTAATTTTACAGAAATTAATAGTAAAAAAATACGGAAATAGACCGTATGCTCCTACTACATACTAGAGGAATAAATACAACTACGCAAAAATAAATTCTCCATGTTTGCTAATAGATCTAACTAGCAGCTCTAATTTTCTAAACTTAATTGGTGCGGTGCACTATAACTAATTACTATGAGAAAGTAATGGATCTACGGCAATGCATTCCACGAAAACTACTCCAAATAACCACATATCTAAAACAAAACTGCTATGCATATATCTACAATCCAATAGAACTATAGATATAATCATTTTATTTGCTAACCTACCGTAGTTTTAAAATAAAATCTACAAAGAAGCACAAAACTTATCTAAAAAAATTGAGAAATCCACTCCTTCTCCCCTCTCTTCTCCTCTCCTTTCCTCCTTTCCCTTTCTTCTATTCTGGCTCTAGGCCGGCGGCGCCATCACTTAAACCCTCTGTTGCCATTTCAAATATGATAGAGGCTCTGTCGCCAAATCAAACGGCAATAGACGCTGTGTCAATCGACGTGGTAGTCTATCGTCCACTTGTTTTTGCGACAGAGATATATTTTTGTAATTTGTTTTGACATATTTTTTCTGTAATATTATTTAAAAATTTGGCATTTCTGAACTATGGTAATCTCATTTGGTAGAATCGTTTCATATATTTTTTTGGTGTTTAGCTAACTATTTTCTTCCTAAATGAAGTTGCAAGAGGAGGTATTATTTCGTTCCAAATGTATGAAAAATGAGTGCAAATTTGATAAGAATAACTATTGGATAATAGGATGTGTTTAACTTTAATCTAATTTTAGCTTTGAAAATAAGCAACAAAAAAACGACCGTATGACCCTTACAGAGCCGGAAATCATACTAACTTGATTGTTCTGGTACGCAAATTTTTGCATGGGCAATTCTCCGATGCTCACTGCAGGATGAATAGAGAACACTGGTACCAGTTTGTCCGAGGTTTCAACTTTCAAACGACTTTACTCATATACGTGTGGAGCAACTGTTCCATGTGTTTGAGCGACACTCCTTATGTGTGTCTTAAAGAAAACCGTAAATATGGCTAAATTTGCCTTCGTTGCTTCATAGTATCTTCCTGTAGCTGCAGCTTCAACTGATCGGAGATCAGAGATGTACCAAACAAGAGAACATGGTGCGCGAACGTACTGCTGTTGCACCGGAGCATCCTGCAAAAAGTATAGTACTGAACAACTTCTCCCTATCAACCATTCTTGTCAAGAGTGCCGTATATATATGTCTACCTAGAACTGTTCACCAAAATAGCCATGTAGATTTTTTTTTTTTTTGCAAATTTAGCTCTTGTATAACAAAAATTACAAAAATAGCCATCTCATTAAGCGCGGAAGAGCCAGCAGGGGACAGATGTCCCCTACCACACTATGCAACCACAGTAGAACCTGCCGCAGCAGGGCAGTGCGACTACCACAACTGCCGCGGCAAGAGCTGGCAGTCGGTAGCAGCGCCTGACTGCGGATGCATAGCGTGGCAGGGACAGGTGTTGCCTGCCGGTTCTTTTGTGGTCAATGAGGGGGTTATCTTTGTAATTTTTGTCACATAAAAATCAGATTTGCAAAAAATTAAATATACTGAGCCATTTTGGTGAAGGTTCTCTCTACCTATATCATGTCTGATGTCCACTCCCCACGGTGTCAGGGTGAACAGTTCTGTTTACCTATATCTCTTCTGCTCAGGGTGTCAGTTAGGTTCTTATAGATAAACGCTTCCTCGCTAGAGAGGTACCAAACTTAAGCATTGATACTGCACGGGCTTTTGTGAATTTGCGGGAACATTTATCCACTTATAAGAAGTTGTAATTGCATTAGAATGTTCAGCTCCTAGGTGGATGCTTTGTGATATGGCATACTCTCTAAACGTTTCTTGGGCGGCCCTTGCATTCCATAGGCTCTTAGGATTGGCGGATTTCCAAAGTTTAGAAGATCGTCATTTTTTTTCTTTTTTTTTGCAAATTTCTTTCTTTAAGTTTCAATTTTAAAGGATTTCACGACCAGCGGAAATGCAGCAGCTAGTACCAATTCCAAAAAAAAAAAACGACGTTCAAAAAACGACGTTCTCTTGCTCGTAACCTGTTACTGACAAACTAACATGATTCCACGTTGTGCTGTGCACCGAGCGACGACCTTTCACATGGGAGCAGACAGGTGAGGAAGGCACCGACAAAATGGCCACTTGATAACCAGGGCAGGAAGGAATCCATCGGAATCAGATTCCACGGAAAGGGGCGTATCAATCCTCGATCTGGCCTGGTTGCAGTTACTCACCAGCAGCCTCTTTGTAGTATCGACCAAAATTTCTGACGAATTAATTGATTGATTTCGCCAGTTCATGGCCTGCCTCTTCTGCCGAAAGAGAGTGATTGTTTACCGGTTTTTATAAAACTTGCTCCAAACGCTCGCTACGTCGTTAGACGTGCTACGTTAAAACGATACGAGTAGATATGTCATAAAAAATGCTCCTAATTTTTTTTTAAGTACAAGACAAACACACGTAGCACCTAAGCACACACATACGTGGACATCCTTCACAGGTTTGAAATTTATCGGAGACACTCAAAAGCCCCACGAACGGATCATGGACATGCGCTTACCACACTGAACATACGGGTCGTACATTTTACTGTTTTACAGGTTTAATAAACATATTATGTTAAATATTAATTATCAAAGTTGCGTCGTGAAGACCGGTGCTTAAGAAAACATCAAGAAATCTTTTACCAGCAGTAATATTTCAATAGATATGATACATTACACATAAAGAAATCTACGAGCATAAAAAGAGTCGGTTTATTGGTTAATTAGATGACGAACTTGAGAAAATGGTCTGCCCAGCTGCTCACAGTGCTCAGAGCACACACATGGCAGGCACAGCATTGGAAATGTGCATCCACCTTCAGGTAAATAGTTCGTTCACAAGTTCAAAAATGAACAAGAAGTAATTCCTCTGGAATTTAGAAATGCACAGTTTGTTTGATGGAATGGGCAAAAAATGGCAGAAGGCAGACTGGCCTTCTAATAAAGTCATCAAACAAGACCGAGGAAATGAATACACAATTAAATATGAATGGGGCATTCTATACACATGAGACAATTATTCAGACAAGACCGAGGAAATGAATACACAATTAAATATGAATGGGGCATTCTACACACGATGAGACAACTATTCTCATGCGTATATAATTTACATGGAAGCAACAATCATGCTTCTGGGTACAAGTGCTATGACTGCAATCACGGCACATAGATAAATAAAAATGTTTGAAAAGAAGTATTCTGCTGTCTATTCTGCTGCACTAAGAGCGCGCAACTGCACCTTCCTTTCTCTTCACTCAACATGGTTTCTTCCACATAAACATCTGATCACCACCCTTTGTCCTCAATAGAATAGCTCCTATCTTCTCCATGCAAAATGAAAACATAACAGTTGGAGTAAACTCCACAGGAGATGTCCAAAGATGAACTCGGCATGACTCACTTCATCAAATCCAAGAACACAAAACCGTTCCACAGACTATGAAGAACCATCGATGCCAATAAGTTACGCGATCTTGCAAAGACTCCTCCCATGACAATCCCAAGAAAAATCAAAGGCATCACCCTCTGTGCGTTGAAGTGCGCCAGCGCAAAAGCTGCAGCACTTACCAGGATTGACCATGGAAGAGGCATGTATCGTGTTAGAGATGGGAGAAGGAAACCTCGGAATACAATCTCTTCCCATATAGGTGCACATACAGTGACTACCACAGCATATAAGGCCATTGCCACCGGGTCACGGGCCACAATGGATTGTTCTACACTGGAGACCCCGATGACCGGCCCTGATGGCATTGGAACTAGATTGATGTTCATGTGAGAAAGCAAATTAACCAGTGGGAATAACAAGCACCCCAACGCTACATCCCAATGCCATCTGCCCTTTAAATTGAACTCAAACCAGCCTGAAGGAAGGGGACGGAATCTACCAAGACATTGGTGAAGGATAGCAATCCCAGCAAGGCCTTCAGTTATGTCCGTCAAGAGGCTATATAGTGCTTGGCCTCTGTGCGTCAATGTTTCCTTGCTAAAGCCAGCAGCATGAGCCAAGAATGGCACTATCCAGGAACCCACAAACCAAAATGTGGCAATCCATAAAATCATGACCTGTATTCAGAAAGTATATCTGAGTTTTCCACATGTAAACTGCTAATTGATCATTAGACTAAATCAAAATCCCTGGTTTAACTTATCAACAACCAATAACCAATACATTCCCTGTGAGAACATAGAATTATATGAGACCTCTAGTGATGAACCCATCCATCATTCCTTTCTATTGTGTGCATATATCTTGCTAGCACATACATCATAACCTTTTTTATTTTGAGAGAGAGAGAGAGAGGCATATCAAAACTAAATATGCAATTCGAATGGAAGTATTAAACAGTCAACTGTAGTGCATAAAAATTAAATGGAAATATATTGTTAGAAATCTGTTACAACCTACAAAAATCATAGTTGAACAAATAAGTGCAACATTTGAATCAGAATTTTGGACTATACCTCCACAGCACACTGCATGTTTCAATTACTACAGCATATCAATATTCAATATTGCATTATATCTATACAGCATGCCATTTAAAGTACAAATGACCTTTTTACAAATTCGATTACAGCATTAAACAGTGAGTACTGAGTACTATGGCAATAGACAAAGGAGCACATCAGAAGATGGACAGAACAACAAACCTGAGCAATGGTTTCTCCAGTCCAAGGTACTGTCCAGCGTTCAGTCCGAAATTTGAATATTATTTCCTGTAAACTTTCCTTTATCTGAAATACAATTATATAGTTCTCATTGACTCGTGGGATAAAAATAAAGTCCAAACGATGATAAGGACCAACAGCAAACACTAGCAAATTAAACATTAGTACTGAACAGCATTGAATGCCTGAAGAAGTAAATATGTAGTAAAAGGAGCAACTAATTTTCAACAGTAAATTAACAATAACATGAAAAATGTCTGCTACATGCATTACATTTCCACGAAATGTTTGCAACAAGAATTACAAAGAAAATATTCGAATTTAGATTTAGTAGTAAAACATGCAAGATATCATACAACAATTGAGCTTGTTGAGAACGTGTAGCGTAAGGCCAAAAAAAGACTTGTATTTTTGTAAGGACAAGTAGTTTTCGTTAGACATTTTAAACATTGGAATAACATTGATCATCAAACAATTCCCTACAACTAAGATAAGCATGTAATCCAAATACAGAATGGCAGGAAAACTATTTCATATCCTCCTATGCATTTAGATGATATGGAAATTATTTCAACTATTTGAATTGTGTTTGATGTAGGATGGCCTAATGGACCTTGGTTTAAGATGTTCAAGCCAAATGCATTTAGGTTATATCCAATACTAAATGTTGGTCAGATTAAAAAGGAACATGGAAGTACCTAAATCAATAGGATATAACTTATGTCCCCTCATATTGTACTACTACTCTGAATGCCACCTTTTTCTTCCAATCAAATTAAATGAAAGCAATTGAACCAAATGCACATGCCACAACCACTTCCCTTTTTGCTTCATTGATAAACTGCCAAGCAAATCCCAAATGGTGCAAAACAGCATACAAGCGGGACCACAGTTCTGATGTCTGCGTTTGGTTTAGTTTCACATAAATGCAGTTCAACTTAGTTCTACTCACATTTCATCAAATCCCAGTTATAGTTCAATTTCTCATGTCCTTAAAAGTTACAACTAACTGTGTTCGGTTAAACACAAACAATACAAATTCTTTGTGCTGGCAGTTGAAATGCTATAATGGGTGTGATATGAACCAACACCAATGTATAAATCCTTGCTAAAATATAATCCAAAATGATCGGTTCTGATTAATAGTTATGGAAGCGATTCAGTACACAAATTGCCAATAAAAGTCGTTGTTCATTACAAGATTCACAGACACAAGTCATGCAATGAACTCAAATTGAACATAAGACAGAGCAATTCAAAAAGTCTCTTTTGTTCAGCTGCGAAGAATTTCTTACAATAGGGCTTCTTAAATGACTACTGCTTGTAGTCTTATTTCAAGTTCTCGGATGGCATTGCATGTAAGAACAAAGGCAAGCATAGTCAACAAGACTTATGCAATAGTTTTAGTTCGGTTGTATCCTGATTCATACAGTACAGAAGGCGATGCTGCTTTCTTTTTTGCAATAACCAACTAGCATATTCTATATCTGAAATTCCTATTGCTCAAAATAAAAAGAAGTTGGAAGGCAGAAAATAAATCAGACTTACCTTCTGCACTCTAACAAACCAATCGCCCTCCTTGCAATACCCCTCCTCTGCTGCCCTGGAGCTTTCCCTCTCTTTGTCCTTCGCCTCTGTACCCTTCGAGCTCTCCAATTGCTCAGTGTACTTGAAGCCAGCGCCATCATCAGATGTTATTGGCCCATCTTGCTCTTGCCTGAAGCACGAGATGTGCACCAACCAACATCCCTAAACGCTCCCAACAAGAGAGCAAGAGAAACAACGCAAATTATTCTACACATCACGCCATTCCAACAAGAACAGCACATATTGGCACGAGCATTTAAAGTCACAGGTTGTTGAGCGATGTTGCATCTTGGAAAACCTAACTAAATTCATTAACCGAATCGGGTAAGTTTTTCCTTAATCCAATCTAGAGCTACCAAGTGAACACAGCACACGCTCGCGCAACAATTTAACGAACCAATCGTCAATTCCAACTATGAAACTGGAACCAAAATTTAACCTAGCTCGCTGCCTAGATTATTTCTGACGGCCTTTCTCCACCACTGTTTACGGGCACACCACAAAAAAACCATATGGAAGAGGGTAGTACAATGCTGATCCAAGGTTTAGCTGCAACAATAAGGAGAGGGCAACCACGCGACCAGCTACGTAGGAACGACATCGTGCAGCCGAATCTAGAGGTTGTACGTTCGTGCCGTACCTTGGCGGGAGCCGCCCTCCGAGGCCCGAACCCGGGCGACGGCCTCGCTGCGGCGGCAAAGGAGGAGGAAGGTGGGAGCCTAGCCCTAGAGCAAGGCACCCGTGGAGGGAGAGGGGCGAGGCAGGAGGCGGAGGACATGGATGGGGCGGAGGAGGAGGAGCCACGAAGCAGGAGACTGCATGCGTTGAATGGGCTGGGACAGCTAGGGTTTGACTTCTCCCTTTAGAACCTCTTCCAAAAGCTGACAGCTTATTTATCTACAGTCAAAAGAAGTCCAAAGCCCAAGTGAGGTTTTTAACTGATTATTAGGTCCCGACTTTATCTTTAGAGTTGAGTAGAAATTGCTCATCTCATACCACCTATATAAGAGTCAATTTATCCTCTTCATCTTGATTCCAATTGGTACTCATCTGACTCCTCTCTAGGTAGAGTTGGGTGAAGTGACTTGAGGTTTAAGTGTGTTGGCACCACCTTTCGCTAGCTCCTCCCTATGCGGCAACCCTCTCTGCCCGGCGAGCACTCCCGTAGATGCGTACAATGCTCGTCGACCGATGCCGTTCTCCGCCTACCGAGCACTCCCGCCAACACCGTTCTCCGTTTACTTCCGAGGTTCTAAAATAAGTTGTATGAAACAATAGAAACTCGTTTGAATTTCAGTACTGTGTATCATCCTTAGACAGATGGTTAGACTAAAAGAGTTAATCAGATTTTGGATGATACGTTAAAAGCTTGTACTCTAACTCATGTTGCTACTTGAGATAAGAGTTTGTCGTATGCGGAGTTCAGTTACAGTTATCAAGCCAAATCGCAGATGTCACTATTTGAAGCATTGTATGGTCGTTCGTGTTGTACTCCATTGTATTGGAATAAGACACGAGAGTGTCTTGCCTTTGGGCCAGAGAATATCAAGGAAGTAAAGGAGCAGAATGCAATGATCAGAGAATGGTTAAAGGTAGCTTAGTCAAGAAAAAAAGTTATGCTAATAATCACCGCCAAGAGTTGAGTTTCGAGCCAGAGAATTTTTTTTATCTCAGAATCACCTCTCAAAGAAGTCAAAAGGTTTCACAGCAAAGGAAAACTTGCCTCAAGATTTGTTACTCTATTCAAAATCTTGAAGTGTAGAGAAGTTACTTATCAGTTGGTGGATGAATAGGAGCCAAATGAAATTTCCACCTCCAAAAATGTTCAAACTACTTTTCTAAAAGAAACAACTAAAAGGCTCAACCAGTCCAGCACCGGACAAAAGAGTAGAACTTCCAAAGCCTTTTTTATAAAAAGAGCCAACTAAAAGGCTCAGCTAGCCCAGCACTAGACAAAAGAGTAGAGCTCCCAAAGCCTCTTTTATAAAACAGCTAACTAAAGGCTCTGCCAGCCTAGCACTTGGCAAAAGAGAAGAACTCTAGAATGAATAGTAAAATCAGGATGAACAGAAAAATCAACACGATCTCAAAATCATGAATCGTTCTAACTCTTAATCGACTGATTCAAATCCCGTGAAAATTTCTATGCACCTTTCTATGGATGTCGGAAATTATTTAGTCTTCAACCACAGGGATTGATGTCAAAGTTCCGACCTTTCAGTCAGAAGGAAGGTTGCATCAAAACCGGAACAAACTAACAACCTATACCCTAAGCTTGCTCGTGGGGATTTGATGATCAAGAAGATTTTAGATGATCTCCCACATGTCATAGCAAGCAAGAACCCCAAGGGCACACCCTTCAAACGAGCAAGAAAAGATCTACTGGTTTCTTGAGATGATTCTTAGCGATCTTGTTCAAAACTTGTCCAGATGATTAGTATATGATCTGCAGAAGATTCATCCATCAATCATTCATCCTTGGCAGCACAAGATCAAGAGAGGAAGAAACCAAAAGAGATCAAAGACTCAGAAAGAAGGGAGACTAAAAACTTGAGCAAAGGTATGTTCTAATGGATCTTGTTAGGTTGGAACATGTTCTTAATGAACTCCTCAACCTCATGCATCCTAGATCTAGTAGAGATAGAGCAAGCAGAAGGAGATGAAGCACATCTCAAATTGCATAAAAGAACCAAGCAACAACGCAAGAACATAAATAGATTTCAGAATATAGATGAATTTAGATCTTGCATTACTTGGGGAGGGATGATTACAAAGCCTCACCTCCAGGCGGGTAGGTTACAAAGCCACACCTCCTGTGGACAAAGCTCAACAGAGCACAAAGAAACCAAATAACCCTTCTCTAAGATTTGGTTCCAACCTTGGTTCCATCCAATGGTACCCACCTGGGTACTGGCCAAGGTCAGACCAGGGTACCCCCAAGGTACCCGTCAAGATACTGGAGACATCCCTCTAGCCCTCCATTTATAGCACTATGGGAGTAACCCCCAATCCCTTTCTCATACATGGGCTAATCCGAAACCCAACAACATCATGGGTTTTGACTATACTAACTTAGTCTCTACTCCACCCACGAACACTTGATCCAATGATCCTTCTTTGCTTGAGTAGAGCTCAAGTTAGCATCTCATCCGTCCACTTGAAGCATCGCCCATGCTTCATCATCTTCCATGTAGCCGCAATGACTTGCCGCCAAGCCTCTCGCGTGTCCGAACTCCCCCTGAACTTTCCTTGCTTGCAAATGGGCCCAAGTCACTTGGCACGCCACATGTCCTTATCCGCTTCACCATGACAGCTTCAACTTCCTTGACTGTTTTAGACCTCAACTCATCCCTGAGCTTAGTCCCGGTCCACCTTACCATTGCACGCCATGTCCTTGTCCGCTACACTATAACGGCTTTGGTTTTCTTGATCGTTCTAGACCTCAACTCCTCCCTGAGCCTAGCCCCGGTCTACCTTGCCATTGCTCGCCATGTCCATCACCAATGTTTCACGCTTAGGCTCCTTGTTTTCCTGGCTTGCAACCACTGCCTGGCGTTAATCATCTTTCAGCGTCCTTTGACCATTCTGGACCTTAGCTCTCCTAGCCTAGTCCCGGTCTCGCCTTCGCTTCACTATGACCTAACCCCAAAGTCCTGCAACCAACATAGACAAGCAAACCATCACATAAAATTGTTCCAGAATAACATACATCAATAAGTAGACAAAGATCAGTGATCAATCATCATCAAAAGATCCCACCTAGGATCAATTAGACCATGACAACTAGGTCCATGAAAACTCTTGTCCATTACCACTCTTCGTTGTGACCACTCAAAGCCACTTCTGACAGTGACCACTCTCACAAAGGTTAAGACCACTCTCTCAGTGGTCAGGACCACTTTCCAAGAGATCCTTAGAGGTCTAGACTACTCCCATAGTGATCTAAATAACTCTTACAGTGGTCACGACCTTTCGTATAGAGGTATAGACCACTCCCAACTGATCTAGATCACTCATACAGTGGTCATGACCTCTCGCATAAAGGTTTAGAGAGGTCTAAACCACTACCACAGTGATCTAAACCACTCTTACAGTGGTCGTGACCTCTCCCATAGAGGTCTAGAACACTCACTGAGAGGTCGTAGTGGCTCACGACCTCTCCCAAGGAGATTTGCAGGGCTCATGACATCTCCCTAAGAGGTCTACAAGGCTCACGACATCTTCCTGGGAGGTCACGACCACTCCTTTAGTGGACCTTGGAGTTTTGGACCACTCCCACAGTGGTCTATACCACTCCAACAGAGGTCACGACCACTCCACTAGTGGTCCTTGGAGGTCTAAACTACTCCCACAGAGGTCTAGATCACTCCAACATATAGATCACGACAACTCCACTAGTGGTCCTTGGAGGTCTAGACCATTCCCACAGTGGTCTAGTCCACTCCAACAAAGTCAAGACCACTCACCTAGTGGTCTTTGGAGGTCTAGACCACTCCTACAGTGGTCTAGACTACTCCTACAGAGGTCACGACCACTCACGTAGTGGTCCTTAGAGGTATAGACCACTCCAACATAGGTCAAGACCACTCACTTAGTTGTCCTTGAAGGTCTAGACCACTCCAGAGGTCACAACCACTCACCTAGTGGTCTTTGGAGGTCTAGACCACTCCTACGGAGGTCATGACCACTCACCTAGTGGTCCTTAGAGGTCTAGATCACTCACACAGTGGTCTAGACCACTCACACAGTGGTTACAGGGGTTCACAACCACTTCCACACTGGTCACGACCACTCTAGGGACGACCTCTCTAGTGGTCACAAAGGCCACGACTACTCTAGGAAATGACCACCCCAAAGGTCACAAAGCACATGACCACCCAAGAAGTCCTAAAGCCCACGACTACCCTAGAGGTCACAAAGGCCACGATCACTCTAGGAAATGACCACCCTAGAAGTCACAAAGGCTACGACTACTCTAAGAAGGACCTCTCTAGGAAACGACCTCTCTAGGAGCATCATGACCACTTAGTGGTGAATCCACCACCACTCAAGACAAAGTCATGCCCACTCAGGATAAGGTCATGACCACTCTAGATAAAGCCAAGACCCCTCAAACCAAATTTCCCAAGACAAAGCAAGCTCATATCAAACTCAAACCCAAACTAGAAACATAGCCATAAAATAGATCAAATGGATAACCTAGAGTTCAACCTAGTCAACACTTTGAGGAAGCTAGACGTGCATAAAAGATCCTTCGTGGTCAATCATCTTTTATGCAAAAAAGTTTATTTGAACGCACACAGCGGGGTGTGAGGAGGTTATTCTAGCAAAGCGCAATCCCCGACTAGGAGCTATCGACAAAAGTCTCCTAGGCTTCATGCTCTTTCACACACTCAATAAGGTTTGGAGAGCTTATCCTAGCAAAATACATCCCCAACTGGGAGCCATCGACAAAGGCCTCCTAGGCTTCACTCTCTTCCTCATTTTATTTTTATTTGCATTTTTCCTTTTGATTGACTCATGCCATAGACAACCGTCTCAAGAAGAACTCTTAAAAGAATGGTCTTGGTCATACAAAATACATTCCAAGTTCATGCCATATGCAATAAAAAGCAGTCTCGTGAATGTAGAGTGTTGAGTTCAATCTTAGCACACACAAGTCAATATTTGATCACTTTTAGCACTTAGATTCATGAGCAAATGAAGGATTCTAGTATGAAACTAACTAGCTTCGCTCAAGTTGCTCTAGGGACTCTAGTAGAAGTTCAAGATTTCTCGAAACATGGCATATGCACCTAGTGAGGAAATACATCAAGTAAAAGCAACAGATTTCATCAAGTTTTCATTAAGCACAAATTTTAATTTTTAGCAGCTTAGCATGATAAAGCAAACTGAACTTAGACATGGCTAAGCTAGCAATTATGTTCATAATAGTAGTAAGGTGAATAGCATGAATGATAGTTCATTTGCATAATAGACAAAGCTCATTAAAACAGAAAATGAAGTTTATATGCAATGCATGAAACAGCTTCTCAAACTCCCCCTCAACAAGTAGATCAAATTTAAGCTTAAAATTCTGGTTCAAGTTGAGTTATTAGCAGAATTAAGTTCAGAAAACATCCAAATGAACTCAACAGAAACCACAAACATAGAATGAGAAGAGAAAGTCAAGAGATTGCAAGCTAGGTGGCTATATAGCATAGAAAAGATGATATAGAACACTATGGCTCAGACTCGCTCTCATTTCCCCAATGACTGGCATATGAAGGCTTACTCTACAAACCCAAGCTAGGGAGTAAGCACAGACCATGTTTATCCAGGGGGGCCAACACCTGCTACACCTACAAGACTGTGAGGGAACTCAACCTAGAGAGAAGAGAAAATAATTAATTAAGCATGATAGCAACCTATAGCATAAGATGAGAGGATCATGCAAAGCATGCCAAAAGTCTAGGTGAAGTGATATCAAAACTCTAAATATAATGCCCAAACACACCCAGAAGATGCAAAAGAAGGGAAATTCTGGAAGTAAACGAATATAATACATAATATACAAAACCAGCCCCCCTCAAGAAATGTCGTAAGGGTACACAACTCTAAGCTCTCCCCTCAAGGGCACAAACCTAGAGCTATCCAAAAGCATGGTGAAAATGTCTGCTATCTGGTGGTCACTCTCCACAAACTGGAGCACTATTTCACTCTTCTCCATATGGTCTCTAAGGAAGTGATATCTAATGTCAATATGCTTGGTCCTGGAGTGCTGCACTGGGTTCTTGCAATGTGAATGACAGGAGTGCTATTACACGAAAAAGTGAAACATTATCTATATCTAACTCAAAATCCCGCAAGGTCAACCTTATCCAAAGTACTAGACTACAGCAACTAGCAGCTGCAACGTATTTGGTCTCAATGGTGGATTGAGCAACTCTAGACTGCTTCTTAGATGACCAAAAGACAAGAGAAGTGCCAATAAATTGGCAAGTGCTAGAAGTGCTCTTCCTATCTATCCTGCAGCTAGCAAAGTTGTGTTTGAAAAGGCTATAACGGTCAGACAAGAAAAGGAAGAGTACCAAATGCCATAGCCAATGGTAGCTCGAAGGTACCTGAAAGTGTGCTTCACCATCTGGCGGTGAGAGGCACGAGGAGAGGTCTGAAATCGAGTGCACATACACATAGCAAAATGTTTGTCCAGCCTCAAAGCAAAGCGTTACAAAAGAGAGTCGATCATGCTCCTGAACTAGTGAAAGTGAGAGGTCGATGACTCAGTACTGGGGCAGGTGAGTGCAAAGCTAGGAACCCAATACTGACCCACACAACTAGTAGAAGTACCTATCAAAGAAGCAAAATACTGAACTCTAACATCTCTCCGATGTTCAACTCTCACAAGATCAGGAATAGTACCTGCAGAAGATCTAGGAGCACGAGTTGGTTGGTCCATCGATGTGTATAAGCTGAACCATCCCAGTAACGCTGCCCAAACCTCCTACTGGTAGACACAAACTCACGCCGCTGATACCTACCTCGATGGAAAAAACAAGAAATATCAAAAGAGCGGTAGAAGGTCAGCTCCACGAAAAAAACTAGAATGAACAGCATGAAAACCAAGTCCTAGATACTGCCCAAAAGCAGGAGACGTCCTACCCTGTCTGAAAGCTGTGGGTGCTTTAGGAGCACTCCAAGTCTGGAGATGACCCTGAATACCTCTAAGAACATGACCACACTCACAACATGCTATCTTGGCATGCTTGAAGCAGAAGTCTGCTAGATGTCCATCCTTCTGACAAAAGGTGCATTTATACATCACCTTGCCAGAGGCAGAAGCAGTAAGAGAAGCAACTTTCTGGTTAGAGATCATATGGACAACCCTAGCAGACCTAAACACAATGGTGCTCGCTTTAGGAGCTACCACGATCTCTCCACTCTTAGAGCCACTGGTGGGAGGATGAGCCCAAGCGTGTTCCAAGTAATCAAATCCTAGACTTTGATTAAATCTACTAAACTTAAACTAGTCTAGAATGAGATTGAGTTTCTTCTTACCTCCTACAAACTTCTCAAGAGTACTCATAAGGTACTCACACTCCTGGAAGAGAGAAGCACATAGAAGCACATAAAGAATACGGGAAAGAAGATAAAGAAGAGCCAGACAAAGAACGAACAGCACGTGTATTCTTTTCTAAGCACGGCTGCCTCAATCTTGAGAGCCTCACAGGATATGCACTTGGCATTTCTAATCCTAGTGGTCTGGGCCTCTAGCATCTTTACAAGCTCATCATGGATCTTGTCCATGTCCCCCTCAATCTCAGCACATCTAGCACAAGCATCTTGTGACTTAACTAGTAGGTCCTTAGCAAGTATAGCATATTTGACATTCAAAGTATTATTGTCAAGTTTTAGTTGCCTACAGCCCTCACATGAGCTGACTGGATCCTTAGAATAAAGCATCTTTAAGTAGCAAATAAAGCACAATGCTCATATGTTCTGACCTTTCTTCGACCAACGTCCTCCCTAAATTTTCTTTCTTGCTGAAGCCTTTTAAATATCCTATGTTCTTCTTCCACCCAAAATAAGTCCTCAGATATGTTATTTGGAACAACAGCATGGAAATCCTGTTGGCCATTGTTATCATAATTCCTTGCCTTCCCAGGTGGTCCGTCAGCAAAAACCCAGTCCAATACCAATGCCCTTTCTGGTAAATTAACTATACATGGAATAAGATCAGGTGTAAGCTATATGCATACAAAAGAAGAGAGCAAGTAAATAACTAAGATCAAGAACATGAAAATCGATCTTCAAATTCATTCATGTGAGATAATGTGGACTTCACGAAACAAACATCAGTAGGTAATTTCAAGGCATACACATTTCCAAGTTACCATAATTAAATGGCCATATAATGATATTATGATTCCTAAGGAATGAGTAATGGTTTTTTGAAGCCAAGGGGATGGAAAATGCTTTGATGAATCCAGGAGATGAAAAATGTAAAAAAAATTTAAACCAAGGGGATGAAAAATGTGTATTGACATACCATCTGCATACCACCAATCACCATCTTTTTCATAAGATTTGACTAGTCTTTCAGCAATAGAGAGCCCATCAGTCCAGATGTTGTAACCCCCATGCATCCAAATATCAGTGTTAGGCATTAATGGTCTTGAGCTTCTGTTATAGTACAATTTGACCCTATCCCCTCCTTTGTATGTGCTAGGCTCTATATACCATATATTATCGGCAAATCTGCTGGCTAAACTCGACATATGATGCAGTTTATTCTTCTTCATCTCAACCTCAGCCTTTGCTTGTGCCCTGTCAGCCTCCATTGCGGCCCTTTCTTCCTCCTTCTGGCGCTCCTCTTCAGCTTGTCTTTTCCTTTCAGCTTCTTCTGCAGCAAGCCTTTCAAGTTCCCATCGCTTTTCTTCAACCAAGAAGTCCTCAAATGAGTGCTCATCCATGTCACTTTCTATTTCTAGGACGAAATCATTATAATTGTTATTTTCATAGACGGTGTCACCGTTAAAGAACACAAAGTCTAATCTGTATGCCTGCTTGGGTATGTAGAGTTTGCAGCACCACCAATTCCCTCTTAATTCACTTTTATGCATTTTTTCAGTAAAAAAGTTCCATCTCCAGCCATTGAATGCCCCTTTGATAAGAATATCAGGCTCATGGGCTAAGGCTGACATGCTACGATTTAAGTAAAGATCAATAAATGAATCAGCCCTCACTACTTCAGGAAAAACAAAACACATATTCCCGATCGAATAATTTTCATCAGCAAGCTCATCAAGACTCCCCATTAGCACTTGTAGATCCACATCATCCTGTACAGGTGCTTGTATATCTGGTTCATACTGTTCTTCATTCTCGGTTGTCGTCAGTTCATCTTCAGCAACCAGAGGATCTTCCTCGGCGTCTCTACCTAGCCCCACATCATCTTCTGATAAAGCAAATTGTTCCCCGTCATGATTCTTATTGTTTGTCTCTTCCACTGCTTCTTCAGCGATATCCTGTTCACTAAGTATAGTGGTTTGTTTCATTAGATCTTCTGCAGTGACACCGGCAGTTGACTGGCTTTGTTTGGGAACACCAACAACTGATCTGTCTTGCTCATGAAAACTAACTACTGACCTGTCTTGTTCATGAACACCAATAATTGATCGGTCCTGTCCATGAATGCTAGCAAGCGATGAAGGCTCAGGTTTTGAACCTACTAGTGCATTTATTTTACCACAGTACTCATCAAGTTCTCTGTCAATTGACTCATCCTCCATGGATGTGGAAGACAAGGCTGGAGACTGATTTTGTTCGTCCTCTTGCTCAGTCTCAGCTTCATCAGCATCATCCATTCCCTCCAGTGTCGCACTGCTGGAAACATTTCCTGAAAAGTCCACCTTAGATGATTCTTCTGCGGCACTTGTCTGCTCTGTTGCTTCACTACTGAACATCCCCTTGCTTGTAACAAGATCACCTTCGCCATATTCAGCAGTAGGTCTAGGAGCATATCCTCCAGAACCAGTTCCTTTACGCTTAGGAGCTGATGTTCTCCTTGGATTCCTCTTAGGGTAATCTGAATATTGCAATGTTAGGAAAACATGAGCCGAGCAGTATGACCAATGGACTGAAATATTGACTTTTAACAAAAATCATTCCTCAAACCTGAGCTTGCTACCATGCATCGAACAAGCCTGCTTCTTGTAAATCTGCTGCACCTTATGATAGGCTGGAAACGGCAGAAAATGGAAGAAAATTGTAAATAATAAAGAACACTTGCCGCAATGTAATATAATCTTTCCTCTAAACTAATTACTCATCAGGCACCTTGTGTACTATGAAAAGATTTTATCCCTGGAGCAGAAGCCTTATGCAATTTAAAATTTAAATCGCATCATCCCAAATACCCAAGTTAAGAAACATTTCCATGATTGTAACTGGCAAACCACGAGGACAACAAAAATTCTCAATAACAACATAAAGTTTCCAGACGCACATAAAGCCCCCAAAGGAGTAACCTTTTTTTTTCGTATCTGACCAACCAGGACAAATTCTGCACCCAAAAATCACTCAAAAGAAATGGCACAGAACACTCGGCAGGTCACGCAGCCCATATCACCTTCTAAAGCGCATAACCAATCAGAACCCTCAAGAACAACATGCACAGGGAAGCAAAAAAAAAACGCACAACAAAACCAATAGGGACCTAACCAGACAGCTCCAAGACCGCAAGAAAACGCACCTGCGCGAGGCCAGTGGCGGCGGCGGCGGCGTTGGCCGGCCGCACAACGAGCACCGGCCGGCTCCGGGAGAAGATCGGGCTCTGCGCCCGGAGAGCCATCTCCATCGCCAAAGGCATAAACCTCCCTCCCCTCCCCTCCCCTCCCCGATCTCCCCCTCTCCTCTCCTCCTCGCTACACGAAGCTGACTCCCTTTTTTTCCTAGTTCTCCCTTTTTTTTCACTTTTTTTTTTTTTGCGGTGAGAAGGAATTTTGAAGGAATTGTGTGGACGGAGTTGGGCTCCTCGCATCGGCTGCGCGGAGGTGTCCCCACACGCAGTGAGACATACGCAAGGCTACAACCCCGAGGAGGCGGCGCGTCAGAGTGCGGAAGGGGCGCGTCAGGGTGTGGGCCATGGCTGTGCTATGGACGGCTGTTCTTGGTCGGGGAGAGATGGGATGGGGCAACGAGCTGCCGTCGGATGGATGGATGGATAAGCCGTGTTGCTTTCGCCTTGTTGATGATACCTGATCTGCATGCTGAATTCCAGAACATTCTGTGTTTTAGATCTAACTGTTAAAGAACGCCATTGTCGAATAGTCAGGGTTACCGAAAATGAAAATTGGAGAGCGAGAGAGAGACGTGTTTAGGGAGAGCGGCAGTAGAATCTTTATTAACTCGATTTCTCATGCATGGGGACCCTCCTCCTTATATAACAGTCGCCTAGAGTTTCGGCTAAAGGATCGTCGTGGGCTTTTCATTGGGCCACGTGGTTTCCCAACACTCCCTCTTGGGCCCTTTGCCGCGAGATGCATATGCCTCATTAAAACTCCAGAAAAACCCAGTGGGAAAAATACTTGGAGAAAGAGTACATAGCATACGCTTATGTGTTGCACGAATTGCCTCATTAAAACCTTATGCAAGAAAAATTCATGAAAACCTTGCTAAGGGAAAAAAGTACAATTCACCCAACTTCAATTACTAATCTTCGAGATTCATGTTGGGTACTCAAACTTCATGTTCAAGATTTATATAGGAGTATGTGAAATATCTCCCCCTAAAATCTGCACTTCTCTAAGTCTCATCATCCCAATCCCTTTTACGCACATTTCAAAGGTAGATGCTGGGAGTGATTTAGTGAACAAATCTGCAAGATTTTCACATGACTTAGTATGCAATATCTTGATCTCGTTCATCTTATGCAATTCGTGAGCATAGAAGAACTTGGGGTTGATATGCTTCGTGAGATTGCTCTTCACATAACCCATCTGTGCTTGAGCAACGCAAGCTGCATTGTCTTTATAGATGATCGTGGGAGTTTGCTCAATGTTCAAACCACATGACTTCTGGATGTGGTAAACCATTCTTCGGAGCCATGCACATTCACGAGATTCTTCATACAAAGCGATGATTTCCGAGTGGTTTGTCGACGTCGATACAAGAGTCTGTTTAGACGACTTCCAAGAAACTGCTGTTCCTCCACATAGGAAAATATAGCCAGTTTGGGACTTGCCGATATCTGAGTCGATAAGTACCCGAAGATCGACGTAGCCAACCAAATTCAGTTCATTGTTTCTTCTAAAAAACAAACCGAGATCTTTAACGGAAGATGTCCTTGATCCCATTCCAATGCCTTTTGGTGGGTTCTGCACTGTACCGAGCTAGCAAATTCACAACAAACGCAATGTCCGGTCTTGTGCTATTCGCAAGGTACATGAGCGCTCCAATTGCACTTAGATATGGGAATTCTGCTCCCAGGACTTCCTCCCCCTCTTCTCTAGGTCTGTATGGGTCTAGGTCTGCTTGGAGTGACCTTGAGCCATTGGAGTCTTTGCAGGATATGCCTTTTCAAAGCCAAATCTTTCCAGCACTTTCTGCGTGTAGATTGATTGATGTACCAAGATTCCTCCTTGGACATGCTCAAGCTGCAAGCCTAAACAAAACTTGGTTTTACCCAAATCCTTCATTTCAAACTCAGAATTCAAGTATGAGCATGCTTCTTCAATTTCTTCATCCGTCCCAATGATGTTCAAGTCATCTACATAGACGGAGATTATACAGAATCCATTCGGGGATCGCTGTATAAACACACATGGACAATCTTCGTTGTTTGTGTAGCCTTTCTTGTAGAGGAAGTCACTCAAGCGATTGTACCACATTCTTTCTGACTGCTTTAGCCCATACTGTGATTTCTCCAATTTCACACTGTAAAGGTTTCTATTTGCTCCGTCTTGGTTCGGGATAGGAATACCTTCCGGTACCTTCATGTATATCTCCAAATCCAAGTTTCCATACAAATATGCTGTGACAACATCCATTACCTTCATTCTCAACTTCAAGTTGACTGCCATTGAGATCAAATATCTAAAGGTAATTCCTCCCATGACCGGAGAATAGGTTTCTTCATAATCAACTCCGGGGCGTTGAGTGAAACCTTGAGCTACGAGCCTTGCCTTGTACCTTACAACCGTTGTTTTCATTCCTCTTCCGAACAAAGACCCATTTGTGACCTCACGGGGTTTATATGGGGAGGTGTGCGGCATCTGACTCAAACACCTCTCTCTTGTTTAGAGACTAACTCTGCAGATGATTGCCTTCTTCCATTCTTCCCAATCTAGCCTTTTCTTGCACTCTGCTAGAGATGCGAGTCTCGGGATCATGATCAATGATCGAGGCAATCTTCTTCGCAAGTATGCATCAACGTTGGTCGTTGCTCTATTCGAGGATTCTCTGTTATTATAAAGTTTATGGCCATTTCTTCATGGGGTGCTTCATACACTTCTACTTGCTCTTGTTTGCTATTCCCTATCGCAGAGCAAGTTCCTTTAGCTTTTCATCGCCTATGTGCGCACACACATTATTTCCGGTGGCTTCTGCGATGGAAGATTCAAGTCCGAATGGCCTTTTCGTTGGCTTCTTTCCGGTGCAGTCTCAACCGCTCCCTTCTTTCCTTGGGGTATTTTCGTGATTGGTTGTGGTAAGTCCTCTCGCCTAGTTTTCTCGCACGTCTCGGGTACTTTGGGTTTGAGGAGCCGATTTCTGTTGTTTTCTTTGAGGCCTCTAAGCGGGATGAGGATACCTTCTATTTTCTTTGGTATTTCCACCTCTCTGGTGCATTCCTTGCGAGTGCGTGCGACTTAACCACGCCCTTGGATCACAAAAATGATCAGGCGGTTCATTTGCTAAATTCGCAAATCTATTATCTTCGGACTTCTTGATTTGCTTCATTAGTGAGAGGGTCATGCGGGATCGGTGGAATGCCATATGATTTCCGGCATTTTCATCCAAAGGTTGATTTCCTCCCCTAATGACGGAAGCGGTCCTCATCAAAGATGCAATCGAATCGGGTGTATGCAAGTCTCGATCATGGGTTCCAAATACGATTATGGATGCACTCATAACCAGCGTATATCCTGACTTGCGGAGAGGGCCCATTGCAGTCCGCTGAGGGGGTGGTATAGGAACATATACCATACACCCAAATTTCCTGAGATGGAAGATCTTCGGGATGATCCCGTGCACAAGCTGCATAGGAGAATGGATGTTGTAGGCCGAAGGTCTGAAATTGATGAGAGCTACTGCGTGCAGGACTGCGTGTCCCCAACAAGTGTTGGGCAAGTTACAACTCTGCAAAAGCGGTCTAGCAATAAACTTAATCCTCTTTATTAGTGCTTCAGCTAGTCCATTCTGCGTATGGACGTGCGGTACGGAGTGCTCAACTGTTATCCCTTTTGCCGTGCAATAATTATCAAATGCCTTTGATGTAAATTCTCCGGCATTGTCCATTCTTATGGACTTCACGCGATGATCAGGGAAAGCATTCTTAATTCTTATGATCTGCGAGATCAGTTTTGCAAAAGCATGGTTTCTTGTTGACAATAAGCATACATGCGACCATTTCGAGGAAGCATCGATGAGCACCATAAAGTATCGAAACGGGCCTGACAGGGGATGAATTGGGTTAAGGAACCTCGCTATCGAATAGTCCGGGGTTCCTGGACAGATCTGAAAATTGGAGAACAGAGAGAGAGACACGTGTTTAGGGAGAGCGACAGCGGAATACTTTATTGCTTTCTGATTTCTTGTACATAGGGGGACCCCCTCCTCCTTATATAGCAGTCGCCTAGTGTTTTAGCTAAGGGACCATCGTGGGCTTTTCATTAGGCCACGTGGTTTCCCAACACTAACCATTTTTTTAGAGAGACAGAGATAGATCTCACCCTTTTAATTTCGCACTATCGGGCTAAAACTCTAGGGGCAAGGTCTGTTTTACTCCACCGATCTAGGCTGCAACACTGCTTTCAAAAATCAAGAATCGGGCATGTGGCCTCCACTAAGATAGAAGAAGTATACCGGTCTTAATTTCTACCATGTGTCCAAACAACCTTTTATTTTTATTATATGATTTTTTAAATGTTTTATTATTACCTATTTCTAGCTTTATTTTCAAATTTAATCTTTTTTCACACCCGTGACGTAACATTATGTAAATGTCACGCCAATCTACCCAACATGACAAAGAATGCCACGGGGGACCTTCACAGCTGACATTGCATTGTTGTAAGTTTTAACATGTTCAGCAAACTAGCGTGGCAAATAGCCGCCGCCAGGGTTAATAAAATCGACAAAAATCGATCAAAAATTAACCATATCGAGTCGGTTCAAAATCTTAAACCGATCGGTAAACCGGTCAAATTCAAAAAAATCAAAAAAATTTATGTCACATAAACTAGTCGAAAATCACTTAAAAAATCGTCTGCAAGAAAAGTTCAATTCGCTAGTGGAAAATAGACCGATTTTCGAGAAAACCAATCGTTTTTTTATTTTTCAATAATTTTTTCTCAATCCGTTTGATTTCGAAACTCTTCAGTTTTTAGCGATTTTCGTTCGATTTTCATGATAAGTCGCTACCGGCGGGGTCTCGATTTCCCAGTGCAAAACGATTTTGTTAACCCTGGCCGTCGTCATACCTCAAATGTTGGCATCACAGGTCTCTCTCTCACGACTCTGACCTGTGCGAGGTTGATGATGCCCGATATCGACTACTCCAACTGCGATAGCCTTGACTAGCATGGGATTGAAATCCTACAGACTGTGCTCGAGGTCGGCGCTGCTCGACCTCGACCACAGTGGGGGCTGAGCAAAGAAATACTACCCTAAAAATAGCTAAGTCTAAGTCCATTTATTCATTCATCGAAAACTTTTTTTATTATTCATGATCGTGCCTTCTTTACATTTTCTTGCATCTTTTGAGCCTCGACCTGAGCGTCACGATCTCAAGGTACACCTCCAGGGGCCACGCCAGCAGTAAGCCGATTCTTATCTCATCACGGCTCCTCCTATAGCAGGACTTGGACCAGAGACTGCGCTCGGTTTCGAGCAAGCATGTTGCTTCGCGCGAAGGTCGGGCCTGAGTGCTGCCAAGCCCGACCTAAGTGCATTAGGACCCTTCATGCGCTCGAGTTCGCCTTTTAGTTTTCTCGAGCTCGACCTTCCTCGCACAGGGCTATTGTTGCTAAATGACTTCGTTTCAAGTCTTTTACAGGCCTTCCTAATAGGTCGGAGTCGTTAAACAACCCATCATGATGCTGCTCGACCTCGACTACTACGACCTATTTCTCCCACAAGCTGCGCCCAAGGCCGGCGCTGCTCGGCCTAGATCGCAGCGTGGGCTAGACAAGGGAGTACTGCACTGCTCCTTTGTGACCAAAATTTTTTTTATTGACTAACTTATATTTACATGGAGACGCAGACATTTTTATCCCTCGGCCTATTTCCTATCTACAGATTCGCCATGTCGCGGGCGAGCTTCTTCTGCTAAAGCTCGACTACTTTTGCCCTCAACACCGAGAGCTCGCCCTGCAGACGGTGTGCTTCGGCTGCGGAATTGGCGGCGCGATCGCGCTCGCCCTGGAGTTGAGCCAAGGCGCTCTTCCCCTTCCTGGATGCTCGCCCCAGCTTCTCCTTGAGCTCGGCGACCTTTGTCTTGAGCTCGGTGGAGGCCTTCACCGGAGCGATAGCCTGCTCCACGACTTGCTTCCGCAACTCTTCCGCCTCCGCACGCACGGCTCCAAGGGCCCCAGTCTCCTTCACGAGCTCGGCTTTGAGGGACTTGGCCGCCTTCGTGCACTTGGCTTCAAGGGCCTCGGCCACCTTCTCGCGCTCGGTGGCAAAGGCCTAAGCAAGCTCGGCGGCGTGGGTTGAAGTTCGCTGCTCCGCCTCCTCCTGCTTGAACAACAGGATCTCCTCGAGCTGGACAATGTGGGTCTCTTGCTTCTCCACCACGTCGAGGACCGCCCTTAGCCCGGCGGTGTGCCCGCGCAGACCTTGGAGTCCCTAGGCGATTAGGTCGACCACCTGCGAAAACCAAGGGAAATCACTCGACAGTTGGGAAGATTGGCAGGAATGAGCACACTCACCTGACTGAGCCGGCCCTCGAACTCGCGGCGCCGAGGCCCGATCGATCTATTGCCTGGTTCGCCCCCCTCCAGTTCGGCATGGCCTTCCGCCGAGGTCGAGATGGTCGCGTTGGCCCCTTCCGATGTGGAGTCGGCCCCGTCGGCCAGAACCTCGACCGGGATCTCACCGGCCATCCTAGGCCTCTGCTTGGTCTCAAGGACCAAGGGCCCTGGAGAAAGCAATGGAAAGAATGGGCCATGCTAATGCATTGTGACATAGGGGGATGTGAAGAACTGCCTTACCTGGCTCTTCCACGGAAGCCTCAAAAGTGACCACCGTGGTTGACGCCTCAACCGCACCCCCAGAGGTCTCGACCTCGCCGGTTGTAGCAGCCTCGACCTTGGGCTCGTTCCCGTCAGCCCCGACTCCGACGACTGAGACGGCTTCGGCTCCACCTCCCACGGCGACCTCGGCCTATCGCGAGCGAGGGCGGCGGATCAGAAGGAAGTCATCCTCGTCCTCGTCCTCGAACTCGCCCCGGACAATAGCCATGGTCAATGGACGCTGACGACTGGGTGCTATCACCGCCGCAACCCGATGACGCGATGGGCGTAAACGAGCATTCGAGGTATGCAGCGGGGAAAATTACTAAGCAAAGGAAGAAAAGAAGCCTACGCTACAACCCAAGGGGCACGAGAGTTGCGCATACCTGGGTCACGAGCTTTCATCTCCGAGCACCCTGCAATAGCGACCTCGCAGCCCGCAGGGGCTCCGAGCTCCCCGTAGCGGTTGTACCAGCGCCCAACAATGAAGACTTCGGTATCGCCCCTGAGTCCGAGGTCCTCGCGGCGGCCGCTGCCTTTTGTTGCTGCTAGAGATGAGGGGAGGTCAGGGACGGCAACAATCGAGAGATCAAGCTCGAGCATTACCAGGCTCGACGGAGATGGCTTACCACTATACGGTCGCCCCACTCGATGTGCTGCTTCTTCAGTGATGAGCAACGGCAGCATCCTCCTCGCTGTGTCCTGGAGCTCCTTGTTCTCCTGCAGTGATGAGCAAAGGTCAGTACGAGCTCGAGCACTCCATAGCTCGACCTTGGCGTGAGATGAGTTACCTCGCTGCTCCGTCTCAAGATGTTCTTAGGAACAGGATCACCCGTGGCGTAGTCGAACGCCGCCTTCCCAAACATCTCAGACATCCTCGCGCTATCCAGGATTCCGGCGGGGCTACTGGGGAAGATGAATCTATCAGTAAAAAAATAGCCAAGCTCAAGTGTTCCCTAGCTCGAGAGTGCTTACCGCTTGGACCTTCCCAGGTGAGATCGTCCTTCCCCTCGATCTCGAACAATGGGTGCACCCTCTTTCGCAGGGGGAACACTCTGCTCCGCAAGAAGTCACAGGCAATGGCCTGGTCGGTGAGACCGCGCGTCGCCCAGATGTGGATGGCGGTGACGGCCTCTTGGTCTGCCGCCGGTCGTCGGCGTCACGAGTCTGGCGCTCGCGTACAACAGGGGCCCCATTGTACGCGAGCCCGTCGCCTTCCCCTTTCTTCAGATAGAACCACCTCTCGGTCCATGGACCAAGGGAGTCTCAGGCATGAGTTTGGGGGAAGGAGTATGGAAGCCCTTTCCACAACCAAAAATAGAGACAGAAGAAAAGCAAGGGGTTCAGGAGGATTCCCGAGAACCCCTCACGTAGGTGCGAGAAGATGGAAAGAAGGAGAATGGAATTGGGCACCAGATTGATGAGCTTGAGCTCGCATTGCGCGAGGACCACCGCCATGAAGTCGCTCTCCAGCGTTTGTAAACCAAAGAGCATGTAATGCTCAGTGCCAACAAGCTCATCCGCTTGAGGCCGTAGCTCGGCCTCCCGCCCTGCAGCTGCCATGTCACCAGATCCAACATCCCCAACGTCTCGAGCTCCCTCATTTGCTCTAGGGTCATCGAGCTCTTCCCAAACTTGGCCATGGGTTTCAGCTGGGACTTGTGTCTACGGAGGAAGATCGCAAGAGAAGGTTAAGGGGTTGATGGGGCGCTAGGGTTCGACGCAGAAAGGATTTGGGAATCCTCTGAAGGAGGCGATGGTTTGGAAATTAAAGGGCCCGGCGAAGAAGGCAAGGCGCCGGTTGCGTCTCAAAAGGTGCACCGGTTGCTCCTCAAAAGGTGCGTCGAGATCTCCGCTCCAAAGGTCGAAGCGCCGCAGGCTGTTCCCATGACTTCTCCGCCCGAGCCGAGGCATCGAAATTCAAGGGTTCCCAACTACGATTGTGCCAAGGACCTCCTCACAGTACGAGCCCAAGCTCAAGATGAAGCATTTCTGAGCTCGGCCGGGGAACCATCCCCTTCTCAAGATCATCAGACTCAAGGTCATCCCAAGCTTTAAGATCATTACTTAAGCCTCGAGGGCTAGCTGTCGGGGACTGGATATCCTTGCAACAGCCCATTTCGACCAATCCAGGGAGCTAGTTTAGCAGCAAGGGCGAGGTCAGAGGCCCTGGTCGGGCTCAGAGGGCCTGGTCGAGCTCGAAGGACCTGGTCGGGTGTGCAGAGCCGACGGTTACCAAGTGAAAGGGGGACCTTAAAGGATGGAGTTAAGACAGACATGGGCTGCACTTCCAGGGCCGTTATCTCCCGAATTCATTGTGCATTAAGTCCAGTCTTAACGTCACACGCCCGGGAATCTCTCTTGACTATTTCCTGTAACGGTCCGCACCATAGAAGTATAAAACCTTCCCCTACGGGGAAGAAGAAGGACAGAAAATATAGACAACACAAGCAACACGTGCGCCCATTCTCAAGCACAACCGAGTTTGAGCACCCCTTGTATTCAGTCACAGAGCATTATCTTTACCTTTCGCCTCCAGGCAAGACTAGAGTAGAGCTGTTACCCACGCCGGGGGCTCGAACCAGTATAACTCCTCGTGTTCACCTCTTCCTTTCTCTCTCTCAACCAACAAGCAACCCCCTTCCTCCTAGCTAGGTGCTGTCTCGGTCTCCGCTCACACAGCATACCCTTCTTCTTCTTACGGTCAGGCGATCACGATCATCGACAGTCATCATCAAGTTGGATTTCGAAAAGCCTTTTGATACCATAGAACACTATATTATCACTACTGTGATTTCGAAAAGCCTTTTGATACCATAGAACACTATATTATCACTACTGTAATGGAACAGGGAGGATTCCCCCAAACATGGATTATTTGGGTCCGTCAAATTGTCTCAACAGGGTATTCCTCAATCCTCCTAAATGGAACTCTAGGGATACAGTTCAAATGCAAAAGGGAGTTAGGCAGGTTTACCCCTTATCCCCCATCCTATTTGTCTTAGGTGCGGACCTCTTACAGGCAATAGTCAATAAAACAGCTGAAAGAGGAGCCCTCAAACTTCCCATCTATATCCTAGGGGTACCAGACTATCTTATAGTTCAATATGCTGATGACAACCTTATCATCATGCTGGCCGATGCAGTTCAGCTCCTATGTCTCAAAGGATTACTCAACACTGTCACAGAATCAACAGACCTAAAAGTTAATTACCAAAAAACTTCAATGTATCCGATTAACGTCAATGAAGATTGGTTTCTTCGACTGGCCAACACTCTCGGCTACGCAAAAGGAAACATGCCATTCACTTACCTTGGGCTTCCTCCTGGAATTTCTAGAACCAAGGTCAAAGATTTCACCCCTCTTATGGACCGTATTGATAAGAGGCTCTCAGGTAATATGTAGCTTATTTATCCTATGGAGGTCGCCTTACAATGGTCAATGCGGTCATGTCTCTCTTACCTATATATTACGGCTGTGTTTGGTACAGCTCTAGCTCAACTAGATTTGTGGATCTGGTGGAGCTGGGTATTCCTAGCTCCACCAGATCCGTAGAGCTGGAGCTGTGGGTATATTAAGAATATTTAGGTGAGTCATCTTGTTTACATTTTAGACTAAAAATATAAACTTAATTCACTTTATTTTAGCCTACAAGCTTCATATTTGAGGTGGAGTTGGGATCTAGAGCTCTACCAAATAGGGCCTACATGTGCTCCCTTAAACTGCCAAGGATAGTCATCTCTCACATTGACTGAGCTCGCAAACACTGTCTTTGGAGGAGGTATAAAGACTTGAACCATCGATGCAATTCTCTAGCTTCCTGGGAAGTAGTGTGTAGGACAAAAAAAACAAAGGGGGAATGGGAATCCTAAATATGCAAATTCAAAATAGAGCATTACTCCTCAAGCATCTACACAATTTTACAACAATAGAAATATCCCATGGGTACATCTGCTATGGAACACATGTTACCGACAAAGAGTTCCTCACTCCACAATGAACTTAGGCTCATTCTGGTGGAGGGACGTCATGAACATGAGCACTGAATTTCGGGGCATAGCGGCCACCACTGTTGGATCTAGTACAACTATAACATTCTCGAAAGATCTTTGGAATGGGCTAATTCCATCTCAAAGATATCCGAGACTCTTCTCCTATGTGAAGGATGAGGATATGTCAGTTTCAAAAAATTTCCAACAACCTGATTGGTCCCAACACTTCAATCTACCGCTCTCCTTGCAAGCTCTCTCAGAACTGGAAGACTTGACAAAATTACTGATGAACTTTACCTGTGATGACTTGTTACAGGATCAATGGTCATACATCTGGGGACAAACATCATTCTCATCAAAAAAATATTACAACCATCAATTTTAGATGCCATACCCACCCGCACCCCTAAAATGGATAGGCAAAATAGATGTAGCCCTAAAATGAGAATTTTTGGCTAGCTCATGCTACAGCAGCGGCTAAATGCAAAATCTATGATGAGGCGGAGAAACTGGATTATCCACAATGACGATGCATGTGTTTTGTGTCAAACAATACAGGAAAAAACTATACCACATTTATTCTTCACTTGTGCTTTCAGTCACAATTGTTGGCAAGAGATTGGCCTCCATTGGAATTTTACAGGGGACATTATGGTCATGATTCAACATGCCCAACAAAGTTTGGGCAATCTTTTCAAAGAAATATTTCTCATTGCCTCTTTGCACATCTAGAAACAAAGAAATAGAAAGATTTTTGACCATACGTAACCCTCGGTTTAGTCTTGGAAGCAAAACTTCATTGATGACGTTTTGCTTCATTCCTATATATTTAAGAACTCTGACAAACAATTTGTAATTAAGTGGGTTAACTCTCTGTAATTCCACGCCCATGGGTGGACTATTTATTTATATTCATATTAATATATTATAGTAGGAGCCTCTCTTGCTATTTTCTCGGTCAAAAAAAAGTGTTGGAAGTTCAAGCACTATTATATTGGTTTTGGTGGTTAATGACAAATCTAAATGTGAGATTAACTCCTTTGTTGAGTATAATATTGATTAGTCTCATTTGGATGGAAAGATGAAAATATCGAAGGTATGCATCCGATGTCATATTATTATATCTTGTTGCATTCTTTGGATTCAAAATGCACAAGGTGAACTCTACAAAAGTTTCAACTTGGATATGTGCATATTGTTTTCAATTCATATATATGTATGCACACACTTAGGGGGAGTTCAATCGATATCTTGAGGTTTCACTAGTGTTGATCCCTTTCTTTATACCACATATATTGAGTATCTTTACTTTGAAACACATACTTTGAGTACATGAAGCTTTTGTAGTTATAATATACTCATGTTGATTTACATTCAATTATTTGCAATTTGGTTGTCATAATCACCAAAAGGTAGACTAAAGGATTTAGGCCCTCCATTATGTGTTAATTGTGTAATTTGGTGATTACTGACAACCGAATGTGTTGGACTAATATTTTCCATAAGTTGATGAAATAGGCTAAGGTGTAATGATGATAAAGACTTTGGATGGTGTCGACGATCGGGACCGTCGACCGCAAAAAAGGGAGGAAGGATCGCACGAAGGGGCGAGGCCCAGAGTCGCGTTCGTCCGGGAAGAGGGGTTAGGAGACGTGCAGCACAGGGAAGAAGGACGAGCAAACAGGGGACACAAAGTTTATCTTGGTTCGAGCCCCTAGGTCGTGCAATGACTCTACTCCAGTCTTGCCCGTAGGCGAAAGATGTCTAAGAGCTCCTCGGGAGAGAACTACAGGGGGAGCCCGGCCTCGGGGTCGCTGGGAGGCAACAACCTAGGGGGCTCGGTGAACGGTAGAATGTACAAGTATTGTCGCAGACGTATCTGCGCGTTCCCCTTAGGTTTCTTGGTGTGTTGCCTTGTGCGATCCTGTTACCGTTGCGGTTCTTTGGATGTTGGATCCCCTTTCCGACCGGGGCGGTCGGGCGCTTTATAGGCTCCCGGCGCTGATCCTGAGGCTGACGTCAGGTGGCCGTTTGTGAGTTGATGGGAGCAGTTAACCCCAGTTCCCACACAGGGGGACTGACAGGAGCTGTTGGGGAGTGGTTGACCCTAGTTCCCACGCAGGGGATTCTAATAGGGGTAGATAGCCTCTAGTCCCCACGCGGGGGGACTGACAAGAGTGGTTGACCCTAGTTCCCACGCAGGGGATGGAGGTCATCCATACATAAAAGAGGAGATCTATTACATTGAAGTCTGGATTGGGGGTGCCGAGGTCGAGGAGGTCGTCGAGGTTTGCAGCAGTTTGGGGAAGCTCTTGCCCGAGCTCGGGAATAGTCTTCCGAGCTCGGGACCACCCTCGCCCGAGCTCGGGAACAATCCTCTAAGCTCGGGGGAGGATGGCCTAAAGCCCCGGGGGAGCCTGGACACGTGTCAGGATGACCAATCCCCGACAGATGGCATCATGTGTTGATGGTCATTAAGTCAAGGCTCAGAATGAAGGATGTCATCATGTGTTGATAAGCATCAAGATATCAAAGTGAAAGTAGTTCATCATGTGTTGATGAACAAGTCAAGGACCTGGACTTGGAGAGAAGATGAGCACCATCAAGTGAAAGCTCCAAGTGGATTCGCAAGACAAATGTACAACTAGCATAGGCTAAGGATATGTTCCTAGACTTTTACCGATCTCGGTGTATGGTTGGGAGATCGAATTACTAGTGTAGGTTGCCGTACTATTAAGAGAGGTCTTGTCTTGTAGTCTGAGTCTCATTATATGTTGATACCTTAATCCCGCTTGCTCTAGCTCTCCATTGCCCGATGCTATTATCTGCTAATGTGTTTTGCTAATAGTTGAAGCTCATTCACTTACTATTTGTTGCATATGACTAAAGTTTGCAAATTTGTTTTGCAAATTATTAAAATTCATGTATTGATCATTTCTGGACTCTTGTTAGCTTGTAGTCATACTCTTTATCAAGTCTATGTTAGAGATTCAAGAAATTAGATTTTAGACTTGTGTGGCTATATTGGAGTTTTAGTGTTCTATAGAAATATTTATGATTTCTTAGATCATGAAAATGGATGAAAGTTGTAGCCATCTGGATAATCTTTCCATAGAGTCCAAGGTTACCTAAATTGGACTTCGGAGTAAAAAGTTATGATCCTTTTTAGATTGTGTTGTGAGTTTGTCCGAATGTTGGAATTAGGAATATCCAAATTTTGATTTTAGGACATTTTGCCAAAACATATGGTTTGGATTATAGGATTCGGAATGTCCAATTTTTGGGATTAGGAATATCCGAATTGGTGAATTTGGAATGTTCAAATTAGTGTATTCAGAATGTCCTAATTTTCCTTTGGATTTGTGACCATTGAGAATGTCCGAATTTATCAATTAGGAATGTCCGAATTGAGTAATTAGGAATTTTCAAATTTGGGAATTATGAATGTCTGAATTTGAATTTTCAAGATGATCTTATTCCAAACAACTAGTTTTTTTAGGGGCTATAAAAGAGATCGAGTTTGGAGGTTTTGCAGGTGCTCCCACACTCCTTTGAGGCATACATTTGAGAGCAAATCCTTGAGAGCTTATAGAGAAATACTTGAGAGATTTGAGAGGCATTTGAGCTAGATCTTATGTGTGAGATGTTTTAGCATTTCATTTCATTCTCTTGAGCTAGTGTGAGCTTCTCCTCTCAATTGTGCATGTGTTGAACCTCGTGAGTAAGGAGAAAGATCTCTAATTGCATGTGTTGCTTCTAGAGGTGGATTGAGTATCCATATGTGCATGTGTTGCACTTGGTGAGGGTCAAGTAAGAGGCTTGGCTTGTTACTTTTGGTGTTTGCTGACACCTAAATGGCATGGAGACATCATGGTTCGGTGATCTTCTTAAGAAGCTTGTGAGAAGGCCCGGTGTGTTGTGAAGGTTGGAGCTCACCTACCCGGAGTGGAAAAGAGCTACCACTAGTAGATTCGAGGTGTTTGACTTAATTCATGGAGCCGGTCCAATTCATTTGGGCTTACCTCAACGTGGATTAGGGGAGATTGCTAAGTCTCTAAACACCACGATAAAAAGATTGTGTGTCATCTTTTGGTTTTCTTCCTTTGACTCATTTACATTCTTATAATTGAATTGCTTGCTTATCACCCTAGGATTGCAAACCTTGATATAGACTTAGGTTGTTGTTGCACTTAGTGAGACTAGTTGTTTTAGGCCTTAATTGGGCGAAGCCATTTTGATTTACGCTTCCACATATAAAACACGGTTTTGGCCAAAGAGAATTTTAAAATTGCCTATTCACCCCCCTCTAGTCGGTCTCCTCGACCTTGCAAGTGTATAACATATTCGAATAGCAGTATCCATGGTTATGAACAATGCTTGGGAACTTCACACAAGGGTTAGATTTTATTAAAAACTAAACTTGGGAATGGAGGGTGTGTACCAATGGAAGTAATGGAATTGAATTTTTCTGTGTGCCAGTTTAACATGAGAAATATATGAGAATCTTGCTATTACTATTATTTGTTTTGACTTTTGTTTCAATCTATTTATTGTAATTAATTGAAAATAGTACTTTATTGCAAAATAGCCATGATAGCCATTTCTTTGGATTAAGCCTCACATATAGTTATAATAGACTTGCATTTTGTGCACAACTTATTGAATGCTTTATGTATCCACCTTTGTAATAATAAATCAATCGGTTGAAGAGGAATCAACACCAGCTCTGGTAGAGGAGTACCATCAGGAAGGAGGTTATTATGAGTTGAGCCTTGTCGATTGCCTGTGGTTTGTCGATGGGTTGTCCGCTGAAGTTTCCGTTCCACTGTAGTTTCTTAGTGAATAAGCCATGCGAGACCTAATAAATGTAAAGTCAACCATAAGTTCATCACACTATCTATTTATTCAATAAATCTAGTCATTTGTTATTATTCCGCTGTATGATTTTGATATTACATTTATGTTGCCACTGTGTGCAATAGCGTGATCCTGGACTAGTATAGTATACACAGAGGGTCCTGATTTACATATTCGGGTCCTGACATCCCCTCCACGGGCTAGGCTCACCCACTGAGCCCATCCCCCGTCGACTCCCCCTTTGCTCGTAAATCTCTCCTAGCGATGGCCTCCACCCGATGGCTATCCCCTTTGCTAGCCGATCTTGTTCACTGACACCATCCACCTATTGACTCCCCCCTATGCCCATAGATCTCGATGGCTGACTGCAAATGTCACTTGGCGACTTTCTCCTCCCACTAGTTGTCCCCTCCACCAGCCGAGCTCGCCCACTGAGGCTATCCTCTCATCAACTCCCCCATCCGCTCGTCGACCTCATCCTCCAATGACATATCTCGCTCGGCGTTGGCCTTCTCCACCAGCCGAGCTCGCCCACCGACATCATCCTTTCGTTGACCCCCCTCCCCACCCTTCCGCTCATCTACCTCAATTGTCGCCCTCTAACCTCAGCCATCGACCTTGTCCTCTGCCTGGCTAATATCACCGCTACCACTGTTTAGGTAAGCATTGCGAGTTACTTGGGAGCCAGATCTGTAAATTGTAGTGATAGTTGTATATCCCTAAAGGGTTTGCTTCATATCAAAACTTACATGTTCATGTTTCTTTTCTTTTTCTACCTGAGCATTGTGAATAATATAAACCATAATCATACCTCCAAGCACCCCTATCGCATGCATTAGTTGGTAAGTTTTCATTGATATAGAAGTAACACATTCATAAGATCAAAATTAAAAGGTTTTTTGGTGTGCTTCTTATCTGTGGCTTCAAAATTGGATTCTTATCTCAAGCTTTTTGGATTCAAGGATTCTAATTTGTTTCTCTCTTGTCACGGGTCTTATCTCGCATATAGATTTTAGTAGCATCTAATGTTATGGTCTAACGATAATTACAGTCTACCAAATCGAGTGCTAGATATTCCCTAATAACATACATTGGTTATGATTTATTAATCATAATTAGTGCTTGCCGAATTAAAGGTTGAATTATTTTCTTTTTAAAAAATCTAGCTTCTTTCTTTAATGTTATTGCATGCGTATGTGAAATTGAAAAGCTGTAACTTACTAATGGAATTGTTTTATCTTTATTGAAGGCCATACCATATTGTGGCAAGTTCAAGAAGGGACTCTTGCGGCATGAGGATAAGAATGACATTACTTTTTACTGTGCAAGTTTGTACCAATGAATCTGCTCTTGTCCCTGGTGTAGAGGGTGCAACCCATGTGAACCTTGAAGATAATGAGGGTGAGGGTGCTCACCGTGAGGGTGATGATGGAACCACTATACCAAAGAAGTCAACAAATGTGGACAAGTGCCTGAAGAACACAAGGCCCAAAAGAGTTGCCCATGACTGATCAAGTGGGAAGAAACTGAAGAAGTCATATGAGATGTTCAATAGAAGTGATTGGTAGATATTGTTGACAAGTCTTATGGTAGCAAAAATTATGTGACTAATGCACCTGGCCCAATGATTGATAATGTTAGGCAAGAGATCTCTAAAGTGATTGATTTGGTCATTAAGACTAGGGCAGAAGAATAGAGTGATGAGTATTTCTATGTTACACAACTCTTCATTAAGGAGTACCCAGATATCTTCCACACATGTTAGACACCTCAAGGGAGGTTAGGATGGCTTAGGAGGACATGGGAGGGGAAGAAGAGGCGTTAGATATTTGACTTATTTCATAAGAGTTGAACCTATGTATCCTTTATGTGATGTCATAAACCTATTTTTCATTTATTATGTCGTTCCATGGACCTATTTGTGTAATTTTGTGGTGTTGGGATGAAACAATAGTAAGATAAGAGTAATGTACTATGTGATATGTTATGCTATGTATCCTTTATTATGTTGTCACTTTTTTATGCCATGTTCTTGTCACTATCCAAATGAGCTCTTCAAGTTCTAGTGATTCAAGTGACGATGACTCAAGTGATGAAGGTGTTGTGGATGTTGATAATGGAGGACTAGGTTTGTTCTTGCCACTAGTTGCGATTTTCGTATTTGTGGATGTTTCGATAACTATGGTGATTCCACTACCAAGAAACCAAGGAAAATACCGACAAGGATGGGGATCCAATGGATACAGGACACACTTAGTAACTCAAAAGACTGTTGCGGCAAGTTCAGAATACGAAGGTCAGTTCTTCTCATGCTCCATGAGACTCTTATGGACTTGTGGAGCTCCTCAATCCACCATCTAGGTAAAAACATTGTTTGACCATTCTAAAGAAATAGTTAATAGGAAGTTTGTTGAGGTGTTGGAGTCTGTGTACAAATAAGGTATTGACAATATAAAGCCTAAAGATTCTCACTTCTCTTTAGTGCCTCTGGGACTTAGAGGCTAGATTTTCCCCTCATTTCAATAATTGCATTAGCACAAAAGATAGGACACACGTACCTGTGTAACATCCCAAAATTTGGCCTAATTATGTTTTTATTGCTTAAATGTGCATTTATGATTTTCTGGAATTTATTTGGATTTTTCTGGATTTATTTGAATTAATTTTAAATCAAGTTTATTGCCCTTTCGTTCAAATCTATTTAAATTTGTGCAAAGTTAAAATAAAGTGTTGCCAAAAATATTTTATTTGAGTCGAGGATGTCTCAAGGTATTTTGAGAATTTTAGGATTTTCTGATTATTTATTTGCCTAAAATCAATTAAGTGAATTTACAAATTATTTTAAATGTTAAATCTGGTAAAACCGAGGAATAGTGTCGGTAGTAGCCCATCCTCGCAGAGCCAGCCGCTCGCGCGACCCTGAGCCCGACTTCTAGAAGTTTTGGCGTTGGTCGTTGGATCATTATCCGACGGCCGAGGCGCGTGGAAACCCTAGACTCATGGTAGTTAGATCCTTGGATCGGCGTTGATTGTGCCACGTTGCGGCGAGGCATGGCCGTTGATCTTAAATCGTAGGGTGTCCGTTTGTCGTTTCCGTTTGGACTCTTCTGCCGCGCCGTGTCTCGGTGGACTCGGTCCGTGTCCCGCCCCGCGCGCCCTCCGTCGCCTATTTAAGGAGCCGTCGGGTGCGTTGAGATGCTTGTCTTGCGCCGCATCAGAACCGCAAGGCTTCGTCGTCCAGAGCTCGCCAGAGCGCCTCGTGGAGTGTGGTCGTCTTCCTCGCCGGCGGGTTTCGTCTCGGCGACGCCATTAGCAGCGGGAGAAGCTTCGGACCGTCGGATCATCGCTCGACGTCTCGGATTCAGCCGCGTGGTCTCGATGGCCGTAAAACCTCGTTAAACGCGTCCGTTGGATCTAAAACCTGTGCTCGAGATTTTGCGCGTGTGCTTGATCGGCAACCGTTCGATGGGTCTGAGTGCGCGAGATCACGCCGCCGCGCAACCAATCGGGGCCGACGTGTGGCGGGCGCAGAGCCGTCGCCATGGACCGCGTCTGCGGTGAACCGACCCGACGCCGTGGGCCGGTCTATGCACGGAACCACGTGGCAAGCTCGATTGGTGGCGCCAGGCTGAGTCGTCTTAGTCATGATGACGCAATAATCTGTTTCGATTTAAAAATAAATCATTAATTCGATTTTACGATTTTTGCAATTTCAGATTTATTTCAAACTTCAAAAGGCTATATCTTTTGCAATTTAACTCGGATTTGAGTGAATCAAATTTCTAAAAATTTGTAAAATTGAGATCTATTTATTTGTGAATTTTATTTGATTTTTGGAGTTCAGTTTATCTCTATTTTGGTATTTATTTGCTTTTTTTCTTCGGTACGCGTAGACGTTGAATTGTGCGATGCTTCGGAGGAAGATCCAGCAACTCAAGAGCAAGTTCCAGAACCAGATCAGGACCTATTCCAAGGCAAGTTGTGCTTTGATCATGTGGAACCCATGTTTATAAAATTGCTATATTCGTTTTACCCTATTGCATATATTTCAAATATACAATTGTTTCAAATTAGATTGGGCTTAGCTAATATACCAGATTGATCTATACCCTACCTTGTCATTGTATGCCATGATCCATTGTCACCCTAGATTGGTTAAATATAGTTGGTTAATAATTATAATCAACATTGGAGGATTAGTCCGTACTAGTTGCTTAGCCATGCCACGTCATCACATGTGTCAGAATCATTGATAATAATCTTGATTAATGGAATATGGAACAATGTTATGAACTTGTGTGTCATGTGGGATCACGATGAGATTGAGTTGTTGTGGCGAGTCATGTCACGCAGCGATGTTGAATTGTTGATGGCACGTGGTGCTTAGTAATCAAGCGGGTGATAATCACTTATATTGGGGCAAGTGACAAGGGCGAGTATGCCAAGGTGGGCCCGATGGGCGAGGGTATGTGGATGTCTTGCCTTGATCACACTAAGGACTTAACCTTGCAAGCCTTTGACCTGAGTCAATCATGCAACTACATGTCTGGTATGGGCCAGCCTAGCTGAGTAATTTGCAATGCCTTAATTTTGGTACTATCGTGGTCGGTGTGAGTTCCCGAGTTATGGAGTAATTCACATGGCGCAAGAGGGGGCCTGGATATGGTAACCATCCCACGGTGTTGAAACCTTAGCGGGTAGTATCGGGTTAAGCCGGTAGCATTGTAAAGGCTTTGTTATAATCACTCGCCTTGGTGGTGTTTGGTTGTATCACGTGGGTAAAGTGCATAACCTCTGCAGAGTGTGAAACTATTCGGATAGCCGTGCTCGCGGTATTGAGCAATGCTCGGGAATTACAGTTAAGGGTTAGCTTAATTAATTGGACAATTTGGTTGGGATGGCGGAATGCCATGTGGAAGATGGAAATTGACTTAGGATTGGAAACTTGGTTTACTTGAGAAATACTGAATCTATTTATTATTGCTATTTGTTTCTGATCTTTACAATTTATTTATTATATTTGTTCATAAATGCTGCCTATTGCAAAATAGCCATGATAGCCTACCCATTGGAATAAGCCTTACATATAGTTACATAGATTTGCATTCTGTGCACAACTTGTTGAGTGCTTAAGTACTCACCCTTGCCAAACAACAATAATCAACAGTTGAAGAATCTACACCTGTGTTGGAAGAGGAAGTCCAGGAAGACACGAGTCATTAGGGTCCGAGCCTTGTCGGTTGCCTGTGGTGAACTGATGAGCTATCTACGTTTTCTATTGTCCGCTGCTTAATTATTAGCTTATATTACCAGTCTTGCCCTGCGTGGCTTAATGATGTAAGTTGGTCATAAGATCATACATTTAGCTATATCAATAAATGAACTATTATTTCTATTATCATTGAGTATGATGTGATATGTACCAATGTTGAGCTGTGTGCACTAGCGTTGATCTTGAGACTAGTGCGGTAAACACAGTGGGTTCGAATCAGTGGATTCGGGTCCTTACAACCTGTGATGGTGCCATGTGATAAACAACCTGTGCATTTCAACCGCCATAGATACATAAGTAAGAATGCCATGGTTGTTTGTGATTTCGACATGAGGTTCACTTTGTTGCACTAGATGGCCTGAGTCTGCTCATGACATGCACATATTCCTTGATACCTTGCTGATGTACATGGATCATTTTCCACACCCTCCAGAAGGTACTTTATTTGTTTCCATTTTTCAACAAGCATATACATTAACACCTTTCAGCTTTGTGTGGAATGTTACTTGTTCTTTTCATTTATATTGTAGAAAAGTACTATCTCATGAATTCTGGTTACACAAACCAAAAAGGTTATCTAGCTCCGTGCAAGAATTGAAGGTACCATGTACTAGATTCTACAATGGTGGTAGACCGGTTGGAAAAAATGAGATGTTCAATTATTATCACTCTTCCCTTTGGAATGTCATCGAGCGTGCATTTGTTGCTTGGAATATGCTATGGTGTTTCTTTTTGAATGTGCTGAATTACCGTGAAGACAAGTAAAAGAAAATTATTGTTGCAGCAATGGCTTTACATAATTTCATTCGAGACAGTGCTTTGCTTGATATAGATTTTGCTAGTATAGAGGGGAATGATGATTATCATGTGGATACGTCGAACAAACCTAGTGCACATGATGTTGCGACTGCTAGCAATGATGTTGACATGGCTAGTGCGCATGACGCTATTACAGCAGCTTCGGTACCATGATAATAGTCTAGACTATATTTTTGGATCATTTCATATGAATGGATATCCGTAATATCAAAGCAAGGACCAAAAATATGTAATATCTTGTATTTACTACTTGGTAGGGACCACTTACATGTAACATTTTGTTTTGTTACAAATTATAAATGTACTACATTTCACATTTAGATTTAAAGTTGTATGTCAATTGCAAAAAAGGAAGAAGAAAGAAATCCACTCATATGTCCTTCAAATGACATCAAACAAGCCGTCATTTGACTCCGGGCATTTTAGACATTTTCCAACTTAGAACAGCAATCCATCCTACCTAAAAGGCAGGCTGCCAAATACAAAACCTCTTCAGCCTAGCCGTTCAGCCATGCAACCCTAATCCTAGTTCTCCTCGAAAGCTCAACTAAGAAATGAAACTCCATCGCGTTTCTGAAAATGAACTTTGATCATGAGTTTTTATCGCAATAAATTTGTAAAAAAAATCGAGCACACACATGAGAACTGTATGTTTTTGGCATTGTATTTGTAAAAATTAGGGATGATCCTGTTTGTGTTATTTTGATGTGAACTCTGTGGGTGTACATCCCACTGCAAGTCTTAAGTCATCTTCTCAATGTAAAGATACCTAGTTACTTCTAGGTATTCTTGTTTTTTATGTAATCAATCTACATATTTTGAAAGTTTCGAAAACACTCTACATATTTTGAAAACTTTTACCTTCTCTGTTCATATTTACTTGTCAATTTGAACTTTGAATGAAGCTTTGACTGTTAGTTACTTTTTAAGCAATGCAAAAGTGAAAAGCTCCAAATGTAGAAAATTAGTAAAGTACTTTTGATTACAAATTTAGGTTACATAATTAGATATTTTAAAAATTATTGTTAGTCATAGCTCGATTAGTCAAAGTCAAAACACAAATAGTGCTTGTTAGAGATCAAAAGGATATGTGAGACTCGAGGCTTTACCGTAAGATCCCCAGCGACAAAACTCGTGTGATTGAAGTAGTTTACCGGAGTAGACGTGCAACTGTCCAACAGGACACACCATGTGCAAATCAGGATGAATTAACAGTGTACACCATTGTTGGCATCAAAAACTTGATGTAGGGTTCCTGACAGCAGCACACTAGACGAACACCGGGTTCAGAGCGTGTCAGTCGATTTGACCTGTAACCGACAAGGTAAAAATATAAAATTCACACAAAGCCGATCGTAAAGATCAATCGGCTTAGACTCAATTAGCTTGAAGCCGATCAAGATCAAAGTAACAGGATAAATCTAATTAGCCGATTAAAGCTAATCAGAGGATAAAGGTAGATCGATTCTGAAGAAGGCGATGCGCAACAAAATCAGAATAAATCAAACCTGGGGCGTAATTGATGAAGATCAATAATCGGCGATGCGCAACTTTATTGATCAAAATCGATTACAAAAGCTAAATTACAAGAGCTACTCCTAGTCGACAGGAAAAAGCAAGAAAGTAAAAGCTGGTTGATTGTATTGTGTTGGTGGATTCTTCTGCAGCTTGCTCTGGTCCTTCTTTTATACCCTTCGGCTGATCGTGTCTTACTACAACACGTTTCAAGTCCTGATCCGTATCGGCCTTATCTCGGATAGTTATTTCCTTAAAGATCTTGCCGTTACCAAATATCTCCAAATCTGTCCAACCTATTCGTTAATTCCCGTATCTTTGACTTTATTGCCGATTTTGACTAGACTTGCCAAATTTTGGTGCAAACATATGCCCCAATTTTTGAGAGATGACTTGTCATCTGTCAAAAATCGCAATTATCGGCTTTGCCAGTCGGCTAACTGTTGAACTTCGCTCGATAACTGCTACTTTATTCGCGCCGTAATTCTCTGACACGCGGGTAGTGCATTTGTACTACTCGCGCCTTTTGAGATTCACTTCCCGCCGCTTCAGATTTTCTCCTCACTATAAAATGCGGCCCCCACTTCGGTCATTCTTCACGCACACAAGCTCTTGAGTTGTCTGCAATCGGTTTAAGCTTCCTATTTGAAGTACTTCCGAGGCAATCCTTGGCTCATCCACCCTTCTTCATCGGCTGCAATGGACCCTAGCCAGGTACTTATTCCGATTCCACATAGCAACGACCAATATTTTTTGGGTCCATTGGGAAATCTAGATGTTCATACCGTAACAAACCAAGAAGTCCCTCGTTTACCTCTGTCGGCTTCTGGTCACAACATAGATGGTTGGAATAAAAGTTTCAGAGCCTGGCCGACAGCTCTCAAAGGATGGAGGAATTGGTTTATCAGAGTAGCGGCCCAAAAGAGGGGTGAATGGGAAAGAATGGGCATAGCCGAGTGTATTCCACTTTCCTTAGCCGACCAAGAAGCCAACGAGCCCTTGGTGGCCACGGCCTGTTATTTTTGGTCTGACTGTTTTAACGCCTTCTTGTTCCGTACCGGTCCCATCGGCCCAACTCTTTTAGATGTTGCTCCAGTAATGAGACAAGGATTTCTCCCAACAGCTGCAAAAGATTCTTGTCTTTCTTTTTGCAATTGGACACCGAAGATTTCAAGCAGCAAGACTTCTTTAGTTATGGTGCTACAGTCGATTTTTCTTGGCCCTCATTTCTGCACTTGGAAGCCGATAGTTCTCTGATGCCTTAGGAAACTTTGGATTTGTATAGAATTTTCATTTCTCCGTGCATTTTCCATGTCGGCCTCCATACTAGGAATCGGACGTTCCAACCTTCATACGGGTTTTACCATCCTTCAGTCTACTCAAGACAGCTCGGCTTCGGCCAGATAATTCCAAGTTTGCCACTTCTAGATCGGCTTCAACCTAGAGCCAGGGTTCGCAATGCCACATCAGCGAGGCTAGTCTTGGAGTTAGCCAATGAACTTCAACTTCGCAGTCTCCCACATTTCCATCTGAACGCTCGCCGGGCAGGGGGTTTCACAACATGGTGGTTGGCTATTGATGAGTGTTTGTACATGGAGAAGACTCTGTCGCTTATAATCAAGGAATTCTTTCCAAATCTGCCAGAGCCATCTTTAGTGTCTAACAGCGATTCTAGCAATGAAGCTAGCTCATCGGGTTACACTAACACAAGTTTAGTAGATGTTGATAAGGTATCGACTTGAATAATCTTCTCTTGCACATCGGTCCTTTACCAGATGTATTTTCTAATTACTTTTACTACGTATTGTAGGCTAAGGATGTCGGCAAGAAGCCCGTCTCTGTCCAATCGGGAAGTGGCCAAGGCAAAAGGCCACATCAGTTGACTGGTCTTACTGGGTACACTTCAGGTACCTTAGGGGTCCAAAGTCCATCTTTATCAGACATTGAGAAAAAACAACCAAGTAAGTATAAACACAACCGATTATTACTATTTTCTCTTTTGCCGAACTGACCTTTAGTCGATCTATATTTTCAGAAAAGAAGAAGACAAAGTACACCAAGGCTCCTGCGAAAAAAGGACCCAAGCCCCAAGAGCAAAGTGGCGAGAGTTCACCACATGCGTCGGCTACTGACAAGGTAGGTCGTTGTACTTTTGTTAAGAATCATGTCCTTCAGCAAGTCGGCTTACCTTGCATTTTTCTTCTTTTAGCCGATGCCCTCAGCTCAAGTGGCAAAAATCTTAGCTAATCTCCCCAACATTTCTTCTGTACCACTATCTCCTCCACGTCTGACGCCCACAACCCTAATCACCGATCCGCCAGAGCTCTCTGATCCAACGAACCTGCTGGGCTTTTCTTTGGCCGATCTTGATGATCCTGAGATCATGGCTATGGATGATTATGATGCAGAGATCAGAAGGATTCTGGAGGTCTCGAAGGAAGCATCGGCTATCGTGACCTCTGCCCCAGGTATGCAGGAAAAACTTAACAAGCTTTTTGACCTGGTTATGAGGCCGCAATCGGAGATATTGGCAAACAATCAGCCGATCAGAGACGCCATGGCGGCCGTTGAAGTCGACCTTCCTCCAGAGGCGATACAAGCCCTCCTAAATGTATGTCACTTGGATGAGAGGAAATTCGAAGTTGAGGAAGCACAGGCCAGAATTAATCGACGTGAAGCCCAGGAAGCAGATCAAAAGCTTCTGGATGAGCTGGTCGCAGACGCGAAGGCAAAGAAACGCAAATTTGATGCCAACGCGCAACAGCTGAAAACGACCAAGGAGTCCCTCTCCAAGCTTGAAAACACGAAGAAATTTCTTTTGGAGGAATTGGCCAAGACAAAAAAACAAATCCAAGAAGGCCAGAACTCCATGGAAAAAACTGCGTCGGAGATAAAGGACCAGAAACTAAGCATCGCCATGGCTGTAGTAAGTGTGAAAAAACAGTCGGCCAAGGTGATACCAGTGCCAGGAAATGCAAAAGAAGACGATCGCATTATTGAAGAAGTTCAAAGCGTGATCGCAAAGGCCGCAGGTGCTCTATCGGCTTTACGCGCAACTCTTCCTGTCTCAGGCATCCAGTGATAGATTGAAATGTAAAACCTTGCTGGTTATTTTGGAATACTCAGGATATTTTGTAACCCTTGCTATATGCTTTATAATCGGCTGTTTAACCGATTTAATTTTACTTGTAATTTCATTCTGAGTCTACAATCTCTTTAGCCGATTAACAGCACCGTGTTAACTTGGCTTTTTGAACGTGATCCTTAGTCGGCTAGGCTCCAACCCAAACGCTAGGATAGTATTTCTTTAAATATTTTCCGTTAATAGCTTTAGGCAATACATATCCTTCCAACGTCTCTATTACGTACGAATTTCCACCGACTAGTCGATTAACCTTGTATGGTCCTTCCCACGTAGGTGACCATTTTCCGAATCGGTTGTCTTTCGAACCAACAGGCAATATCGTTTTCTATACTAAATCGGCTTGATCGAAAGATTTAGGCACGACCTTTTTATTATATGCTTTTGCCACGCTGATTTTATTCTTCTTAAGCCGATCAAGCATAGATAAACGTAATTCTGCCAACTCATCCAAGTTGTCGATCATCAAATCGTTATAATCCTGAACCGACAAACCGTTTTGTCTGGCCACTCGTATAGATTCAATATTGATTTCCACAGGTAAAACGGCTTCTTGACCATACACCAACTGATAAGGTGAAAGCTTCGTTGCTCCGTGGTAGGCCAGTCGATATACCCAAAGCGACTCCGATAGAGTCGAATGCCAATTCCTTGGTTTTTCATTGATTTTTCTTTTGATCAACTTGATTAGCGTTTTGTTGGACGACTCGGCTTGTCTGTTAGCCTAAGCGTAGTATGGGGATGAATTCAACAACTTAATCCCCAGGCTTGTTGCGTAAGTCTGAAACTCATTGGACATGAATACCGTGCCTTGATCAGTCGTAATTGTTTGCGGTATTCCAAACTGATGGACAATATGCTCATTAACGAATCCGATTGCCTCAACACTGGTCACTTTCTTGAGTGGTATAGCTTCACCCCATTTTGAGAAATAATCGGTTGCGGCCAAAATAAACTTGTGGCCTTTACTCGAAGTAGGAAATATTGGCCGATTACATCTATTCCCCAACCTCTAAACGGCCATGGCTTGATAATTGGGTGCAAAGCTGATGCTGGCGCTAATTGTATATTGCCAAATTTCTGACAAGTTTAGCAACCTTTGTAGTATTTAAAACAATCTTCTAGCATTGTCGGCCAAAAGTAACCTGTCCGTCTAAGCATCCATTTCATCTTATGAGCCGATTGGTGAGAACCACAAATGCCTTCATGTACTTCACCCATTGTCACCCGCGCTTCTTCGGCCCCAAGACATCTTAATAGCAATACTTCCATTGTCCGATAATACAACATATCGTCCATAACAATGTACTTCAAAGCTTGTTGCCTAATCTTGCGTTCTGTCGGCTCAGATGGATCGATCAGGTATTTCTTTATCTGCGTCCTCCAATCCGCGACATCTACGCACATGACGGCTTTATCCATTAGCTCAGTTACTTGATATCGGCCAAAGTCTTTGTATCCTGATGCCTGTTGAGCCAGAGCATTAGCTCTATCGTTCAATTCTCGAGGGACATGACCGATAGAAAATGAAGTAAATGAGCCGATTATCTCGAAGCATCATTCTAGATATTTCAGTAGTACTTCGTCTCGGCATTGGTATTCTCCTTTTATTTGCTGTACAATTAACATAGAATCCCCGTACGCCTCAACCGCACATACTCCGATATTTTCTAATAATTGCAAACCTTTGAGCAATGCTTCATATTCTGCCTGATTGTTTGAGCATCGGCTATTCAGCCGAAATGCGAATTCAAAATTATGCCCTTTAGGTGATATGATAACTACACCGATTCCATCGCCCTCTCTGCATACAGACCCATCAAAAAACAATTGCCATGGAGCTACGGATACTAAGTCGGCAGTAGTGTCATGCCCTGTTATAAAATCGGCTAGAACTTGCCCTTTGACTGCTTTGGTCGATTCATAAGACAAGTCGAACTCAACCAAGGCATAAGCCCATTTGCCAAGTCGACCCCGTAGTATTGGAGCTGATAATATATATTTTATAACATCGGTTTTACAGATCACTTTACAACCCGATGCTAATATATAATGCCTTAATTTCGTGCATGAGAAATATAAAGATAAACACAATTTCTCAACGAAAGGGTACTTGACTTCCGCATCAAGTAGTCGTCGGCTTAAATAAAAGATAACTCTTTCCTTACCACCAACCTCTTGTGCTAGAACAGCTCCAATAGTTTCCTCCTCAGCCGACACATATAGTCTGAAAGGAACACCTTTTCGTGGTGCAGCCAAAACCGGGGGACTGGACAAATATCTTTTAACATCATCAAAAGCCTTTTGCTGATCGGCTCCCCACACAAATTCTTGATTATTCTTCAATTTCAACAGCGGGGTAAAAGCACGAATTCTGCCGGAGAGGTTTGAGATAAACCTCCGTAGATAATTAATCTTGCCGATCAACTTCTGTAATTCGTTTTTGCATGCCGGCGGCTCGGTGTTGGCTATGGCTTTCACTCTTGCTTGATTAACCTCAATACCTCTCTCATGTACCATAAAGCCTAAAAATTGCCCAGCCGATACGCCAAACGCACATTTGAAAGGATTCATCTTTAAGCCATGTGATCTAATGTTCTGGAAAACCTTTTCTAAATCGGCTAAATGCTGCAAATCATCTGCCGATTTTACTACGACATCGTCAATATATATTTCAACGATGTGACCGATTAAGTCATGAAAAATCAAGTTCATGGTTCGTTGATATGTTACCCCAGCATTTTTTAAGCCAAAAGTCATAACCGTCCACTCGAATAAACCTATGGCTCCAGGACATCTGAAAGCTGTCTTTGGTATATCGGCTTCTGCCATGAATATCTGGTTATATCCGGCGTTTCCATCTAAAAAACTTATGATTTTATTCCCTGATGCAGCATCGATAAGCATATCGGCTATCGGCATCGGGTATTCATCTTTCGGTGTCGCTTTATTCAAATCTCTAAAGTCAACACATACTCGAAGTTTTCCGTTTTTCTTCATGACTGGAACAATGTTGGAAACCCACTCCGCATATCGGCAAGGCCTTACAAATTTAGCCTCCAACAATCGTTCTATTTCTTCTTTTATAATTTTATACAAAGCCGGATTAAAACGCCTAGGGTACTGTTTAAACGGCCGATAACCTTGTTTGATGGGTAGTTGTAACACCCTAATTTTTGCTCTAACTTAAAGTTTGGAGTATTTTTATTTTTGTGAATTTTTTTGGGAATTTATTTAAATTTATTTGGATTTATTCAAATAGGGCTTTTCTTGAAAACAATTGAATAATGGAAAAGTTTTTGCAAAGTTTTATTGCAAATATTTTAATTGAGTTCCAAATATCTCAAAGTAATTTCTGGAATTTTTCTAGAATTTTTCTGCTATTTTAAAAGCTCCAAATGATTTAATTGAATTTCTAGAATTATTTTAAATGTGAAATGATTTTAAAATCAGTTGAACAGTAATGGGCCGAGCCCATTACTGTGCGTGTCGCCGGCTCAATCGCGCCGAAACCCTAGCGTCGCCCGGTCCGAGCCGTTTGATCCTGATCGGATGCCTGTGAGTGAGCCACGTCGTCCGCGTGCGTGCGCATTCGGATCATCGCAGCACGAACGGCTGGGAGAGGGCCACGTCGGTCGTCTTCGCGAGATCACCGGAGCTAATGCCGCCGACCGCTTTCCGCTCGTTCGCCGCTTTGTAGCGCGCACGCCGAGGCCCCTTAAAGTGCACCGGTAGCGCGCGTCGACAGAGCTCCTTTCGCTGCGTCTTTTGACTCCTCGCCGCGCGCCGAGGCGCTCTAGAGACCACGGAGAGCTCGCCGTAGTTGTTCCTCTGCGCGCCTCTTTCTCCGCCGTTTGCTTCGCCGTCGGTCCATTCCGCCGTCGTCGAGGTCACCAGCACCGCCGAGTCAAGCCGCGTCGAATCGCTAGATCTTCTCGCGGGAACCACCGAACGCCGTCGACTACGTCGTCTTCCTCATCTCCGCAAGCTTGCACCGCCGCGACGCCATCGTCGGACTCGAGCATCGTTAACCGCCGGATCGCAAGGAGGGTAAGGATCGTGCCACGCCGCCTTCTCTCGTTACATTTAGTTTGTATCTGTGCGTTAGATCTGCTATGGACGGTGCGGATTAACCTAAGGTTTACACGTTAGTTGATCTTGATCGTTAGATCTAGAGCGAACGGCTTGGATTAGATCTAGTTTCGCGATATGTTTTGTCTTAGCCGTTGGATCGTTAGTGAACGCGTGAGATTGTGCCGCGTGGCGGGTTGAATAGTAAATAGCTCGTACCGTGGGCCATTGGATTTAGATCGAGCGGCGGTGTGAGTAGATCGGTGGCGCGGATCCGTCGCTCAAATTTGAACGTCACGACGGAGATGACGCCGCACCCCATCGAATCACGTGCGGGCGCGTGTGGCGTTGGATCGAGGGTGAGACCAGATCCGACCGTTGAGTTCGGGCGCACCGTTGGATGCGTGGCGCGTGGGGCGTGGAGTGCGGCGTCGCCGAACAGCGGGGTGAGATCCGACCGTTGGATGAGCGAAGCGGTGCGGATCTTGCCGCGTGTCGCGTCGGGATTGGTGCGCGTCGTCGCGACGCCACGGCTGCGTCACCGGTGCATGAGCATCTTTGCCGATCCACGGTGGACGAGCCGAACCGTGGACCCGACCCATGAATCAAGCAACGTGGCGGCACTAGAGGCTGCCACGTGTCGTGCTGACGTCATCGCTGACGTCATAAATATGTTATATATAAAATATTTTGACCGAAATTCTTTTATGTGCTGACGTCATCATGATGCAATGCTGATATCATAAATGCGAATTTTCAGTATAAAAATAATTGGGAAAAATCGGATTTCTTAATTTCTGTATTTTCAGATTTTATTCAAACTTCAAATGACTATAACTTTTGCATTTTAACTCGGATTTGGGTGATTCAAATTTCAAAAAATTCATAAAATTATGATCTATTTAATGATGAATTTTATTTGTATTTTTGAGGCCATTTAGTTCTCTGTATTAGATTTTTATTGTATATTTTGTTTGTCCGCGTGGACGCAAATTTGCCGGAAAGTTTCGAGGAAGAATTCGTCGCTCAAGACCAAGCTTCGGAACACGACCAGCAACTCTTTGAAGGCAAGTGATGCTTTGATCATTTTGATCCCAGGTTTTTAAAATGTAGTTTATGCTTTGAAACTATGCATGCTTATTTATTTAAAATGAATTTAAATTGATTTGGGATAATGTAGTTAATCAACCCATTTTGTTATGCCACCTTGAATTATTAATTGTATGCCCTAAATCATTGTCACCCTAAGTTTGATTATATTAGTTGGATGTTATTATTGTGCCAACACGAGAGGCTAGACCGTGAGTAGATGCTTAGCCTTGCAACGAGTCATGAATGATCTTTCAGAAAAATGCTACAAAATTGACTAATGGAATATTGAATGTATTTTGAAAGTGGTGTGATGATGCCACATGATGATATGGAAGTATGGTGACCTGTGTGGTTCCATACTGATGTTGAGTTATTGCTGGCATGTGTTGCACAATAATCAACTGGGTGGGAAATGATTTAGACTAGGGCAAGTGGCAAGAGGCTCAGTGCCAGTGGGCTGTGTGGCATTGGGTTGATGAGTGTTGTGAGCCTGTGTGCCACAATGGGTGTGTGCCATCGTTGAGTGTTGGAAGTCTTGCCTTGGTCGATTAAGGACTTCACCTTGCAAGCCTTTGATCCGAGTCACCGTACAACCACATGTTTGATATGGGATGGACCTAGTTGACTAGGGTTACGATATCTTTCCTCCGATACCTCGGGGTGACAAGACAGGGGTGTATCTGTATGGGGAGCGCACTGCTACGGCTTGGTGCCCATCCAACGGTGATTGGCCGGTCCTATACTTGACTCTGTGTGAGGAAGTGATAGTGAAGGCAATCTGGAGAGGTTCTTTGGTTAAGGTAGAGGTTCTGAAAAGCTTTGTTGCGGACAATCACTGTGTGGTGAGCGGTGATCTTGTGGGTAAAGTGTACAACCTCTGCAGAGTGTCAAAACTATTCGAATAGCCGCTCTCGTGGTATTGAGCATTGCTCGGGATTACAATCAAGGGTAGATTTTCATAAACAAAATGTGGGAAGGGTGGCTGTGTGCCAAGTGTTAAAATGAATTATAAGGTCAGTGCCGATAATCTTCGATGAAAAACCATTTGAAGAAATTAGTATTACTTATAACTGCTCCATTGCTTTAATTTAAATAAGATCTTGGTTTAAAAATGTCATTGATGCAAAAGAACCATTTAAGCCCAACCTTTGGAATAAGCTTTGCATATAGTAATAGCGTTGCATCCTGCATTGCTTGTTGAGTGCCTTGTGTACTCATCCCACCTTGCTTATCAACCCCAACATCGCTGGAGGAGACTACACCGGTTTGGGGAGGAGTACATTGAGGACCCGAGCAACTAGGGGCAAGCCCACTCGGTTGCTGTGGCAAGATGAAGGCTTCCTCGACATTTGTTTATGTTCATTGCTATTTCTTTTCTCTCAATAATGTAAGCCCGTGTGGTCGTCTTATCTGTAAGGAGACCATAAGGTCGCATAATTCGGTTTATATACATGTTTGCACTAATTATTCTTATATCTTCGTGAATGTCCGTGATGTGCAACCTCAGTATGTCTCAGTGTGTGCTAGCGTGATCTGGATCGCACGTAATACACAGAGGGTCCGGATCTGCGAGTTCGGTCCCGACGAAGAGCGATGTTCGACCAATTGTCGGCTTAAACCAGGCATCTCATGATACTCCCAAGAGAAACAATCTTTATATTCTCTAAGGATTTTGATTAACCTCTCTTTATATTTTACATCCAATTTCGCGCTAATAAAAGTTGGTCTTTTTCTATCACCATTACCTATATCAACTTCTTCAAACAGATCGGTGGACGTGAAGCCTTGACCCAACTTTTCAATCTCTTCAAAATCTTCTATAGCCTCATAGCTATCCGTCATGTGCCGATAGCTTTGCATTTGTCTTGCAGTGCCTTCACTGTTTTTCTTGTCCCCATCGGCGTAGCACTTCGTTTGTTCGATCAAACGTGCCTGGCTTGACACTGATCGGCACAAGTCCTGTTTTGCTCACGCAGATGAAATCACAATCTTCTAGTGTTTTTCCTGATATACATCCTGCTTCTTCATGTTGCTAATTCGCATCGGAACTGGCCATGGCAATGTGAGCCGATGTGTCAGCCGTGACAATTTCCACCTCCTCTCCATTCCATTGGACAAGCGCCTGATGCATAGTTGATGGGATGCAACAGTTTGCGTGAATCCAGTCCCTTCCTAGCAGAACGCTATAGTTTCCCTTGGTGTCAATTACAAAGAAAGCGGTCGGCAAAGTTTTACTACCGACGGTCAATTCTGTAACCATGACGCCTTTGGCTTCGGTGGGATCGCCTGTGAAGTCATTTAGAACCATGTTAGTTTTAATTAAGTCTTCATCGGACTTACCCAGTTTTTTGCAAGTTGTATATGGCATCGTTCACCGTAGCTCCACCGCCTACCAAAGATCCTTGATATCGGCTTTCCGCTTATATACCCTTTCGGATATAACGGTTTCGGATGTCGATGATCGTCTCTTAGTTTCTCAAGATTGCGTTTTGGACTCCCGAGCAAGATTGGGCAAAAGTTTCTTTAGCCGATTCAGTTTTTATTTTGAATTCGGCTGGCAACGTGAACACCATGTTGATATCCATTGGGGCTGTATCATCCCTAATCATAGGAGAGTCTAGATCGTCTGCCGATTCAAGATCTTCCTCGGCTTGTTCCTTTTTTCTCCATTCTTTCTTGGCAATTTTGACCGGACGAAGTTCATTGAAAGTTTCGTCCCTCTGTTTCTCTGCATCGGCTTCTCGGATCTCCTGCGTCCTTATCCTCTGAAACCGTCTGCACTACGATCGGCTAAGGCCAGATGGACACCACCTAGGTTTGGGCTCTATTGGCTTTCGTATCTAGCCAGCCAAATCTTCCCGTTCTGAATTGGGCCTTAGTGTTTTGTCCTGGTTAGATGTCTGATTTGGTTTGGATATTCTCTCGTGAACAGGCCTTCTGTAACCTCTGCCTTGATCGCGAATCGGCCCGGATAGCCTATCTTTAGCCGATTGCCTTGGCCAATCGTCTCGGGGGTAATACTCCATCGGACATGTATACGGAGATGGCAGTGACACTCCCCTTTCCGAACAAAACTGCCAAAAGGGACATTTTCTATGGGCTCTCTCCACATTTTCAGTGTGATATAAATTATCCGACCAGCGAGCAGGATATCGTGGTCGGCTACTCATTCTTTCGTATTTCTCCATCAATTGTGAAAACGTTGGTCCCGGCCTTTTGGCCGATTGCCTTGATGGCGATTTTTCAGCTTTGTACCATTTACCCACTTGAGGATTTCCCTTGGGCTTAATGGTCCTCGAATTTTTTCCTTCGTGATCGGCCTCTATTTGTAATGAGTCGATCGTAATTTTCAACGTCTGGCCGCCGTTTGAATTCAACTGAATATTGACCTGCCGATCCTTCTTTGGCTCATCATGCATCGGCTCCTTACCTTTAGCCGAACATTGAACCATGTTGATTGGAAATGGATCAGCATCAACTTGCATGGTCGGCTCATCAGCAAATTTTAGCCGACCATCTTCAATAGCCGATTGGATCTGTTGACGAAAGATATTGCAGTCGTTAGTATTGTGAGACAAGGAGTGGTGCCACTTGCAATACCTACGTTTCTTGATTTCGTCGGCTAATGGTATAATATGTCCTTCGGGCAATCGTATTATCTTTTCTTGTAATAATAAATCAAAAATGCGATCACATTTGGACACATCAAAGGCATACTTAACTTCCGACTTATTTCTAGTCGGCTTTAGCCAAGAACAGACTAAGGACTTTTTAGACCCTTTTACCCATTCGGCTATATTTATTTCTGCTTCATCATCCTCCGAAGAATCGCTTGGGCAATAATCCACCATATTGACTTTAACTTTATCCTTTTCTTTATTGCCATTATTTTTAAATCTATCCTTAATCGCTTTATTATCTGGGAATCGACTTTCCTGAACCGATACACGATGAAGCAGATGACTTAAATCGTTGAACTCTTGCCCTCCAAACTTCTCTCTAAGTGGTGGAATTAATCCATGAAAAGCCAAATCTGCAAGTTGGTTGTCGGGCAACGTGACACTAAAGCATTAGTTCCTAACTTCTCTGAACCTGTTAATGTATTCAGTCACCGATTCTCCAAATCTCTGGCGAACAGAACTTAGGTCGGAAATCCTTAGATCTAAACTTCCTGAGAAAAAGTATTCGTGGAATCGGCTTTCCAAATCGTTCCATAAGTGAACCGAATTCGGAGGCAAACAAATGAACCAAGTAAAGGTCATCTCGGACGGTGACAACGGAAACAGTCTTATTTTCATCCATCGGATCGAGCCGCTCACGCATTGAGCGATAAAGCGTCCGATGTGTTCTAGAGTAGTAGTTGAGTCGTCACCGGAGAATTTTGCAAAATCCGGGACTCTGAAATTGTGGGGGTAAGGCATACGATCTATGTAATCAGGATACGGCTTTCTATAGCTGATAACCTTCCCCTTCGGCTGTATGCCGAATTGGTCCCTCAAGACGGCGGATATCTGGTCGGCCCAGTTTACATTATCGGCCATTGGCACCGCAGGCCCTTGATAATGTTGATCATAATTGGTATTCTGCCCCCCGAGTGCAAACTCGGGTTGCCAATTATGTTGGGTCGTTGGCATACGAGCATTCTAATCATACCTATTATGCCTGACTTGAGATTCGAGTACTGGGACGAAAGGCTCTGAATAAGCTACTACCCTATGCGGACCTGGGTTTCTAAATAGGGTAGGTTCATGCGAGTATCTTTCAGGCCCAATCGGCTGTGAGACCGATTGTGGAAAAGCATAGAACGGAGCCGACGGCGGCGGATTTGTTGATGTGTCCAACTTAGCGGCGTCGGTGTATGCGTGGTAATGACTCACCCCACTTGGCCGAGGATCTCTAGGCAATATTACGGTAGGCTGAGTAGGCATCATGGTAGGGGGTGAGGTTATAGCCGACGGTTTAGGATCGACCGTTGAGCTCTGCGTATTTTGTGCTAACAAAAAGCAGATAATTCGCAGAGCTTGCAATGGGTCAAGCAGACTACCTGACGAGGCTAACTCCTGGGCTATAGTTTTAACACTATTTGCTATCATCGGCTTAAGCGTTGTCACAAGAGCCGATGATTGGTTTATTAAAGCGTGGTGCACAGATTGGTTAATCATAGCCGATAATTCGGCTTGAGCAGGCAGATATCGGCTTACCGGTTCTGTGACGCCCGCATCTCCCAGGGCATTGACCGTCGGCAGGGCGGATTTTTGAGTGACGCCACGTCTAGTTTTCTGATAACAGCTTAGCATCATCTCCTCCAACGCAGTCTTCCGAGCTTCAATCTCTTGACGTTCTTCTTCAGTCAAATCGTCCATTGTTGCGACGATTATGGCTTCTGTGTTGAGATCGGATGGCGGAATCGACTTTCCTGATGAAGACATGGTGGTCCCACCGGGCGTGCTAAAAGTGTGTTGGCGTCAAAAACTTGATGTAGTGTTTCGACAAAGAAGACATCGATTTAACACCGGTTCAGAGCGTGCGGTCGATTTGACTCAGAACCAACAAGGTAAAAAATATAAAATTCACACAAAGCCGATCGTAAAGATCAATCGGCTTAGACTCAATCAGCTTGAAGCCGATCAAGATCAAAGTAACAGGATAAATCTAATTAGCCGATTAAAGCTAATCAGAGGATAAAGGTAGATCGATTCTGAAGAAGGCGATGCGCAACAAAATCAGAATAAATCAAACCTGAGGCGTAATTGATGAAGATCAACAATCGGCGATGCACAACTTTATTGATCAAAATCGATTCCAAAAGCTAAATTACAAGAGCTACTCCTAGTCGACAGGAAAAAGCAAGAAAGTAAAAGCTGGTTGATTGTATTGTGTTGGTGGATTCTTCTGCAGCTTGCTCTGGTCCTTCTTTTATACCCTTCGGCCGATCATGTCCTACTACAACACGTTTCAAGTCCTGATCCGTATCAGCCTTATCTCGGACAGTTATTTCCTTAAAGATCTTGCCGTTACCAAATATCTCCAAATCTTTCCAACCTATCCGTTAATTCCCGTATCTTTGACTTTATTGCCGATTTTGACTAGACTTGCCAAATTTTGGTGTAAACAACCATCCACTGAAGGGTATCGCAGACGACATGAAGGTGCACATATGGTATTAACCACATGTATTACAAGCACAAATTGTCCCCCATTCTGCTAAAGAGAACAAGAATACTAGGGCACCGCAATCAAATTTGAGACTAGAACAAAAATGACATCACGTATAACAAATGAATGTGCAAAATTGTAGCGTTAATCTTACATCATAGCCCAAACAAGCCACTGAACTCGTAAACTATACAAAGGATTCATGTATGTTTCGATCATCTAGACACTTGGGGTGGGTGCTAGTGATCACTTGCTTATTTGTAGTTACAATTTACAAAACATCACCAAAGAAAATAGTTGCCCCGGTAGTGAAATGATACGGATGAATTGAACAAAAGAATCACGCCTGTATATGTAATCAATCGCTCATGCCAAAGTTACCGATTCGCCCAAGGAAATAAGCAGAACCTGTGTGCAAAATGGAATAGCCGAAGTGCCTCGCAATTTACATATCAGATCTGTAGGCTCTCTAGGCTCAGCGTGTCTACCAGTACCCTTAGCTCTGGCATGGCTGCTAGAACATTAGATTAAGTAACCATGTATGAGCATAAGGTTCACAAGCCAAGTGGGGCTACAAGAACATTCTGCTCAGCAAGGCGCTGCTGAAAATGTGCCAAGCGTGCCTGCAAGTTCATTAGACCAGCAGCTTTCTTGGTTATTATGACATTCATTCTTGTTATGTACTCATCTAACTGATTGCCTGGTTGGTCTGCTTCCTCTAACAGTTTCATCTCCTGTATAAACAAATTTACATATTCCCAAATTATTGGATTATATTTATGAGAACTAAAGGCATGTAACTGCATGAGAGCACATACCTCTCGAAGAATGTTGATAGTCTCCTCCACTTGTTCACGATGAGCCATGACCAGATCTTCTTCCTCCTGAGTTGAGAAAAACAACATAGTTCATAAAATTGAGGCTAACACCGGGTATTCAACACACAGCTTCATTGAAATAAAGAACACCAGCAGGAGAATCTCAGCCAAACATCATGTACAAGAAGATCTTACAGAGATGCATGAGATTTCAGAATTCAAGCATAACGCTAGTTGCAAATACATCATTACCATAATTTTGTGCAACAGCTCTAGCTGTATAAATTCCAGAAATCAAATAGAAAGGAAAAACCAAAGTATTCAGACCTTCAAGAGGGCATTGAGACCTTCATCTGCATCCAGGCCATTAGCATGTACTTCTGGAATGTTTTTCCACTGCATTTGAGAGGTAGTCTTTCTCATTCCATCCATGGTTGCAGATGAGTATACATTTGGTGCAGTTCCTTTGTTTCTCCGTGAGGGTTTCTCTTGCTCGGATCCCTCTTCTGATAAATCGGTGTTACTTGCCCTCGAGGAACTCCTTGGGGGTTCCCTAATGTGATTGGAGTATGATGGTTGTCCATGCAGCAGAACCTCCCTCCCACTAGGAACAGGGTCTATATTAGAAGACAGAGAATCATCTTGTGTGATTTTCTTGGACCCAAATCTCTGGAGATCACCAGCAGCATCATGGCTGTAGTCAAAATGTGATAAAGGAGGGCCAGGACTTGATTCTCTCATATTTGATGATGCTGGTAGTGCATCCTTCTTGGAGCCTCCTTTTGAAAGGCTTTTAACTCTGCTCAAGGTGACCAAGTCTGGTATTGTAAATTGCAATATTCCAATATAGTTAATTCTTTATGAAATACCAAGTTGAACTGCCACATCACCTGTCAGCGTATCTCAGTGTATTTAGTGTGTGTTCGCATGAACCCGAATTTGGAGAAACGCACGAAATCATCACAGTCCGTGAGTTTCCAATAAAAGAATCTCTCAATACTTCTGTTAGTTTACTTCCTCTGAAAGGAATATGAACTTGATCATTGTCAAGAGCTCTAATACATTCCTTTAGAGCAAGCAGACTTTTGTTGATCTCAGCACCTTCAATTCTGAACAATCAAATGCAGTGACACATAAAGAAATTGAAGAAAATCAGAATAATTTTATGTTTACTACAATAAAGAAAAAAATATTAGGCAGGACCTTGTTTGCTTATCATTATCTGTGGTATCTGCACCACGCTCACTGCCAGCAAGATCAATGAAGGATAACTTCCCAACAACTCGAGAGGGCTTCGATTCCTTATCCCCAATGACCTTTTTTATAACAAGCTGAAGAATTGCATGAGATCTGGAGGACTCCTCATTGGCACCGGTTGTTCCTGTGCTTCTGCAAGCATTACCCCTCTGTATGAGCTCTCTTATCATTTCGACATCTGAAACTCTGTATTCTTGTAAGCCCACAATGCACACTTGTTGTTTGCCATCCTCCCTCATGCAAAGTTTCCTACACAGAGATTAAACATTTGGCAATTTATATCAAGAAAATAACTTATGGGCAAAATATAGAAAATCCGGAGACCTCTTCTGATTAAGAAGATCAAAAAGCTTTCCACCATAGATCTCAAAGAAGCTGACAAACAATTGAAAGCCTTGGTTTCTGTATGTGTAATGCATTAAGCTCAAGATATCCTGGGAGGCTTTAAGTGGCAGTGGTTGCATCGTATATGTCTTTCCACTACCTGAAACAGATCCAGCACTGAAATGTTAGGAGAGGTTAGAGTAATTCTACTTTAACCAGCAAAGTAGGACAATAATACTTGCAAAGAGCATATGCTTATTGATTTTTCCCCCCTCCAAATGATAAACTACTAAATGGACATAAAAACAATATATTTGGTTGGTGATTAAATCATAAATCAGTATAAGCAAAACAGACAGAAACTCACCTGTCTGCCCATAGGCAAAACATGTTGCCTTTGTTCGCTGGAAAATAGCAGGAATGATGGGTTCCACTGTTTCATGGTAAACCTTAAATGGAAAAGATATATCAAATATTAGGAGTCAGTCCACCAAGTTATAATTTAAAACTGTTTGAATGGTCCACTGACCTCATCATTCGAAACATCATCATCCAAAACCGCATCAAACACAAACTCGTGTCTATCTACATACTCTGTTAAGTCAACCTGTGGGACAAGACAACCATCCATTAGTTATTTAGTTTTGTTTTTAAAAAATAACCATCCATTAGTTTTTAGGTAGCTACTATTTGTAAACTACACAAAGATACAAGCAGGAAAAGTTGCAAATCATAACCATACTGGGATACTCCGATGACAACTTAAGAGCCATGGGGTCATCTCAAGCAAGAATCTATTGCGTTTAATTCTCCAAATCTTTATGTGATGTCGATGACTCCATGTTGAATAGGCACTCAATATGGTTATATTCTTAGTGCACAATGAGTACAGCAAAGGAAAGTGATTATTTTCACAGGAAGTAAGGAGAAGTAAAAGCAAAATGAGAAATTTACAAGATACAACCATGATGCCACGCTATATCACAAAGGCTAAGTCAATTTATTTATTTCCGCCACATTGATTTTGATTGAAATGCAATGCAGCACGATTTAATTCAAAGCATAATTTCCTTTATAACAAACAGAGTACAGTGGATATAGTTGCACCTTGAATTTCTAGACCAACTTCTGAGAACCAGAGTGGCCAATTGTTAAACAGTTAGGACTGGATCCCAGTAACCTAGTTGGTTAATATATTCTGATATTCATATAGATGTAAAAGTAATTTAATACACCTAGATAAATCAATTTATGGATATGCAATATTATAATCAAATTACCTTCCAATTAAATGCAAACAATTTGCAACATTGTTCACAAGCTTAGTAAATTTTCAAATAATTGTAAGAAGTAAAACTAGCACCAAAGCATTGCAACAGTATCACTTCAGTAATATACCACTCAAAGCTCCCATTTGTAACATCCCGATTTTTTGCCTTCAAAAGTGTTTTAGTGCAGTTTAGGCCCCCAAAAATTTTCACCAATTTTCTTGGTAATTAAAGCTTAATACAGGACTTTCATAACTCAAAAACAATTTAATATTACTAAATTCCAAGTCAACAATTTTTAAAATTATTTTATTTGGGTTCCTTGTGCTTGGAATTTTTTTTCATATTTTTCTGGGAATATTTTGAGTGTATTTGCTATTTTATTTGAGCCCTTTTGATTTTTCTGTATTTTGTAAAAATTAAAACTAAATTAATTACTCGAAAAGACTTTGGGCCAAAACCCTTTGCTTTGGTCCGCTTCCTCTCTCTCTTAGCCTCGGTCCGCTAGCCCGCCTTCTTTTTCCCATGCAATGGCCCAGCAAGCCCAGTCCGCCAACCCAAGCTGCAGCCGAGCCCAATGCCGCCGTGCCACTCGCCCGAGCCACTGACCGATGCATCCCACCTATTAGCATGCCTGTCTTCCACACACCTTTGCCACACCATAGCAACCTCGGACTCAAAAAGGTTTTTTATGATCTTCTCAGTCACACATCAAATGAAGCGTGTCATGGCCAACATTAAAAGATTTATCATATCTTGTGGGTAAATTGTATAACCTCTGCAGAGTGTGTAAAACTATTCGAATAGCCGTGTCCTCGGTTGTGAACAAGCTCGAGAATTTCATGCAATGGTTAGATTTTATAAAAAAAACTTGGTAGGAAATCATGAGAAAGAACTTATTTAGGCTTTGTGCTACTTTGTGAAAAGTTCTCAAAGGTTATTACTATGTTATTAATTTTACTCATGCTTTCAAACTATTTACCGTACTCAAAGCACAAATGTTGCTTTATGCAAAAGAACCAATTCAGCCATCCTTTGTAGCAAGTCATGCATATAGTTATATAGACTTACATTCTGTGCACAATTTGTTGAGTACTCTATGTGCTCAACCTTGCAATAAGCAATACTCAGTTGGTGAAGAGGAGTCAACACATGCTCTCGAGGATGAGTTTCGTGAAGAGGCCAATTATTGGAATTCGAGCCCCAGTCGGGCAGGTAGATGGGTCACTTCGAAGTTTCTTTGTCTTTTCCGTTGCAAGTTATTTATCTAGTGCTTAAGCCCTGCGTGGCATTTTAAAGTGTAACTCGACCATAAAGGCGATAACATCTATTTGCTTATTAAATATAGTTTAGTTTGTTTATTCTTATTTCACTGTGTATTGATATGATATTCTATCTATGTTGCCACTACATGCACTAGCATAATCCTAAACTAGTACAGTATACACAGAGAGTCCGAATTTACATATTCAAGTCCCGGCACCATCTTACAAAAATACCGCCACAGAAAAAAAATGCTAATTTATGACACATTCAATATACTTTGTAAAAAATTTCGAGAACATCAATCTAAGAACTTTCTACTATTTCTGCACAGACTTCATCTACTTGTCAACAGCAGTTAGTTATCAAACTCAAACCAGTCTAGAATATTGTAACAGGTAATGCTCACTTGATCACCTTGAGCTTTGTCTCATGTACAGTGAGGGAATTGGAATATGCATCTATTGTTATAATATCTTCTTCCTTTCGAAATATTTCCCTCTTATTTAAAGGCCTTTTCCTCACCTGCATTACCCAGAAGAAAGATTAGCATGAGCAAATTTTGCAGCATGTTGTACAACAAACTGCAGACTTGCAATACACTAGATGTTTCACCACTGTTAATTGCATGTTCAGAATAATTAGTTATGACTACATTTGGATATGACACAAAGACATACCACTACTTTGATTTTGGCCAATGAGCTGGACTTTGAAATATTGTTCTGCTCGACTGTACCAAAGCTTGGCTCAGATTCATTGAAGCTTTGTTCTCTTGTGTAATAAAAAGCAGCATCAGTGTCATGTGATCCTGCAACAGGCATCTTCATACCAAATCCCATGGTCAACACAAAACTAAGACCAGGCATGATTGAAAAATCATATATCCATACAATACAAACATTCTTGGTTAGAAATATTTTTATTTACAGGCATTTCTTTGTCTTTTTTTGACAAAAAACATTCACATTTATAGCCATCTCAGGTGAAACTAATAAAACAAGTAGTAAATTAATTCGTTAAAATATTTTATTAGAAAGAACATTGCATGCTAGTTCACACTGATATCTAATTCCAGTAGCAGCCTGACCCGCCAGATACCAATCCAAGACACAGATAAAAAAAGATCCCATGGAGAACACTTCCATGCAAATTAATACCAATTCAATACTCCCTCCATCCAAAAATATAAGGAGCATTTTGACTTTGCACAAGGATTAAGGTTGTGTTGAAATTGAGAAATGTATGAGAGAAAATGGCTTAGATGCCCCTACTTAATTGTCTTGGAAGATGAGAGATAATATTGTCTTGGAAGATGAGAGATAATACTTTGTGTGGGTGGTAACGAATAAATGCATATGGTTGAGGGGGAATAAATAGGGGTATAGAAGGAAATGCTTCATTAAATCTACATGCAAGCCTTATATTTATGGACAAAACTATTTAAAAAATAAGCCTTAAAAACTTAGACAGAGGGAGTACTAATCATGGCAGAACAATCTCCCAAAATAAAATAATATCTCTTACGTAAGTAGCTTTGCATCAAATTTATGAGTTGAACTCACAAAACTAACCAGGAAGGCACACTTACATCTCAAAGAGATTGCTTAGTTCATACTTCATAGGTGCCACAGATAGCTAGATAGAATCCAAAGAACACCAGTAGACAGTAGTTGATTTTTAGCAATTTTGACTCTTGCGCTAGCTCTTGACGTCTAATTAATTGAACTGAGTTTCTAGCAGATCACAACGCAATGCAAACTGTCAGCTACAAAACACAAACCAGCTCCAATACAATGATAGCATATCCATTAAGAGTAATCTATAAGGGTAGCAGAAGACACATTGCGGCCATGAACTGATTCAGCTAATAGAAACAAACCTCAACAAGATCACAGCTCCAGGAAAATAAAAAAGATTGACACCCCCTTGAGCCAAGGTAATCACTCCATCATTAGAAACAATTAACAGATCAGGACAAGACGTACAATTCATGCCCGGACCACCACGGGCTCAACAAGGCACACAAAAAGCAAAGAGATTATTACAGGCCTGGAACAACCTCACATACGTCATAGCTCACCATCCAAAACAATAATCAAATCGAGTAGAACTCATCGGAAAGAGCTGAAAAGCCTGAAATAATAACCCACAACACTCCCTCGTCTGTCGTTACTCCTCAAAAGGACCAAGCGACTACCAAGAACTGCTCAGCCAATCCATTGTAAGCCACATCGAATGACCAATCGGAAACAGCGGTGGAACTGCCGCACCAAAATTGCGACCTTCCAATTCTCACCCAAGTTCTTTTGTTTCTCCACGCTAAAAATTTCGAATTCATCAACCAATTAAACTCGATAAGCACAACGACAACTGAAGCTCAGACAAGTTCCTAAGCTCCTCTATCTAAAAAAAAAGTTCATAACCTCCTCGCTACGCTTTGCATGTATCAGGAGATTCAGGACAACCGCGGAAGCAAGGAAACAATCCGATCCCCACTTCTGAGAACAGAGTTGGGAACTTCCCACCCTCAAAACCACGGCCAATTCAAACGACACACGAAAGGCGAAATCCAGCAGAGGGGAAGGCAATCTCACATCCGTGAGGAGCTCGGTGTCGAGGGAATGGAGATCGAGCAGCCCGGGGCTGTACTCCCCAGATGCCACCGCCGGCTCGAGCGTCCACGTCCGCCTCCCGTACTCGACCTGCGGGAGTAGCCAATCAAAACACCGGACTCCGAGGACCAATTCCCAAGCCACCGACAATTCAGCTCACCCGAGGTGGCACCGCCGAGGACGAGGAGGAGGAGGCCCACCTCCCGCTGCGTCCGCCGATCGCCGCCGCGCCGCTCATGGTGGCGGTAGACAGCGAGGTGGGTAGGTACTGGGTAGGACTCAGAAGGAGGTGGGGGGAGACGTGGGGTTTGAAGTTTGAACTGTTGAGGGTTTTTGATATTGGGAAATTGGAGGGGGTGAAACGAGAAATGGAGGAGATGTGAGGAGGAGAGTAGCGGTGTCCTGATTAGTGGGCCATGCTGCTGCCGAAATGTATTTTTCTCTCTCCTTTTTTCCTCTTAACGTTATGTCGTGTTTTGAAGCAGGACTTAGCCTTAAAAAAATGCATGACTTTTATTTTTTTCCCGCAAGATTGAAATATTGAAGTTGATTCCAATACTTAAAATCATCATCACGAAATATACCCCAGATGTTGGATTTTTGTTAAATATAAATGGTAGTTATCAACATTTGCATAAGAGCAATGTCGGTACTAATTAGAACTCGGGAATTTATATGAATTTGTACAATTCTTCTAAAATTCCTATCGAATTCATCTTTTCCAAACAAACAAGACCCTAGTTGTTGTCGGCTATCTAGAATAGTAAGATTTGTTTAGGAAGCCCAATATGGAAGGACTAGAATTTTCGACTTTCTAAACAAGCCCTAAAGTGATATAGGCTAGCAATCTCCACACGGCCTGGCCTGCAAAGGGTGAAACTGAATATGGATATCAATGACCGCAATTCTAACATATAAGAATATTATTTAGAATACATATAAGAATATTAGGTCTTGAAACGCGGGAAATTTATAAGAATTGCATAGAGTTTGGCACAAATCAGCACACATCCTCCAAAATTTATATGAATTGCTACATCTTGGATGCGGCGTTAAACTTGCCATCGTACTCATCATGTAAAGTAGTAACCCAAGAAGGGCGTACCAATAGACCGCCACATGCACTTTAATGAATTTGGGGCAAAAGCTACAATTTTTTGTACTACTACTTTGCAATCATTTCTTTTTTTAAGAGGTCCTACTTTGCAATCATGACCGTGAACTTTAAAATTCCTGGTAGTTTATCAAGCTAAATTACTCCATGTATGTCAGACAGAACATGACAGATGAGCTGTTGTAATTAAAAGACGCTTACTTTAATTAGTTGGCTTAGCTTGGCTGTAGTTTTCAAAGCAGGGGAGAATAATTTCCATAATATCGTAAGGATGTGAGGTGTAAAGTGATAAAAGTGCATTGTTCAAACAATTTTTAGACGGAGTTTTTTTTTTACTGCTGATGTGGAGCTGGATTTTGATTCGTGCCACTAAACAAGTGCTCATTTTGTTTTCTTTTCGCTCTCTTCTAATGGACCACTACATAAAAATGCTACCGTTACCGTCCATTAAGCCGAGTGGTTCTGGTTGGAAAACCACGTGGCCCAAAGAAAACCCACGATGATCCCTTAGTCGAAACCCTAGACGACTACTATATAAGGAGGAGGGGGTCCCCCTATGTACAAGTAATCAGAAATCAATAAAGTATTTTGTCGTTGCTCTTCCTATACCTGTGTCTCTCTCTCTGTTCTCTAATTTTAGATCTGTTCGGGAACCCCGGACTATTCGATAGCGAGGTTCCATAACACGTTATCAGCACGAAGCTCTACCGGCGAACAGATTGAAAAGGTGAGAAAAGGTGGGAATTAACGATTGAATCTAATCGGTTCTTTTTATATGCATGCATCTATCCTACGTGGCATGAAGCTACACGAAGAACGCTCGAAGCTACTCAGTACAACACGAAACTACAGTAATATTCATCACAGAAAAGAAAAAAGGGGAACATCGAAGAGCGCGCCGCCGGCTTGAAGCTTCGCCGTGCGTGTTGCTGCAGGCGTCGCAATCGCCCGATCTTCGCAAGACGCAGCAAGGTGGTATCGCTGCCGCAGCGCGCCGTCGCCTCGCCGCCACGCCGCCCTCGCCGCCGCCACGCCACGCCATCGCCCGGCCTTGGTTTATGCGCGTGCAGCCCGCGCGCGCGCTGCCGCCGCCATTGCCGCTGTTGCCGGTCCGGCTCGGCCGCCTCCGCACGCGCCGACCGCCGGCGAACCCGCCGCACTCAAGCTCCACCGACGAGCACCCGGCACGCCGCTGCCGCCGGTCCGGCTCAAGCCGCCCCGCCACGCGCCGACCGCCGGCGAACCCGCCGCCCTCGGCCGGCCGCGCCCAGCTCCACCGACGAGTGCGCCTGGCACCGCCGCCGCTGCCGCTCCGTGCGGTTTTCCCCATGCCGCCGCTCGCCGAGCTCGCCTCGCCTTGTTCTCGCCAAGCGCGCCTTGGCCGTGCCGCAGCGCCGCCGCTCAAGAGGCGCTGCCGTCGGCCTCGCCGCCGCAGCCGCCCTCCGCCGCCGCTACGCCATAGCCACCGCCGACTGGCCGAAGCGCCGTCTTGCATTGCCGCCGCCAAAGCATCGCCGAGGCAACTCGCTACCGCGCGCGCTCGGCCGTAAACACCGCACGGCGGCGAGGTGGCACGGCGAGGTGGCGAGGCGTGCGAGCCGCAGACGGAAGCGAACGCAGGCGGCGCGCGCGAGGCGCAGAAGGAGGCGACGCATGGCGCGCGACACGAGGCGCAAGGGGGAAACCCTAGCGCATGCGCACTTATGGGCCAGGGCAAGGCCCAAATAGCCGATCGGCCGAAAAAGAAAAGGAAAAAGAAAAGAAAGGAAAAGAAAAGAAAAATAGCATAAAAATTTGAAAAATTGCTAGAAAATTCCAGAAAATTTTCTGGCTCTAGCTTTAATTTTTCTAGCTTTATTTCTCTGTTTTATTTATATTCTTTATGAAATTTGAAGTCATTGCTTTATTTGTATACTGCAATGCATAGCAATTTATTTTTCTGCACTTTATGCTTTTTGCAACCATTTTCTATTAGATTACACACAGCAATCTAATGTCGGAATTTTGAAATCATGCAGATGTCCAGCATCGTGAATCGTGAGTTTGAAGAACTGGCCCCGCACGGTCAGAACTACCTCACTTGGGCATCGGATGTGAAGATCGTTCTTGGGGGCATGAAGCTCCCTGCAGCGATTGGTCTAGGGTCTTCGCAGGACGCGAAACCTACCACAGAGCAGAACGATCAAGCCCTGCACTTCCTCAGGCACCACCTCTCAGCCACGCTGAAAAATGAATATATGGCTGAGGAGAGTGCACTTGAGCTTTGAACTGCACTTCAGAAGCGGTTCGAGAAGCTCAAGTACACCATCTTGCCCCAAGCACAGCAAGATTGGATCCGCCTGAGGTTTGCAGACTTCAAAACAGTGACCGAGTACAATTCTACCTTGCACAGAATTTGTACTAATCTTTCTCTATGTGGCAAGAAGATCACTGATGAAGAGAAGATTGAGAAAACTCTCTCTACTTTCCACCCAAATGCTATCCAGAGTGCACGCAGCTATCGCCAGGATGCATACAAGGAGTATAGCGAACTGATTGATGTCATGCAAGTTGCGGAATCGCAAGACGATGTTCTACGCAAGAACTATGTTTCACAGCCACCTGGACGAGGCACTGGCACAGAAGTCAATTCCAATAGCTATAAGGTGAGAAAGCCTATTCACAGAAAGAAGGGCAAATAGGGTGGAAAAGAGAGGAATCAGGCCAAAGGAAAGTCCAAAGCCCCAGTGAAGAAGGATGACAAAAAAAAGGCACAAGCCAAGCCGTATGGACAGCAGAACCAAACGTGCTTCAGGTGTGGCACTTGGGGACACTGGTCGAAGATATGTCGAGAATCCAAGGAAGTGATCAACGCATATCAGGCTAAGAGGAAGGCAAAGGAAAACGCCCCAGCAGAGGCGCACTTCACCAAGATTGGTGATGATGATGCCATGGATGAAGATACCCTACTTGTCTCATCCTCACAGAATAGCCTGGACATCGATGCTGCAGCTAATATTATGGCAAATGAAGAGAAAACTTCTGTTGATGACATAGAAGCAGAAATTAATGCATATTTAGCATTTTCTTTTGAATAATGAATTGTAAGCTCTAGAAGAGCATACTTCTCTCATGAATAAATATGCAATTTATTGTTTATTCCAGTATTCTTTCATTTGCAAGCAATGTTTGAATTATTTTTCCACCGTTTGATTGGAATTATTTTCCTTTTTAGAAATTGTGTAGCGCCCAAATGGAAGAGATATGCATTGTTGATAGTGGCACAACAAATACCATCTTAAGAGAGTCTAAATAATTCCAGTCGATCACGAAGAACGCTGGAAAGATTACTACGATTGCAGGAAGCGATTCATATGTAATAGGCTCAGGAAGAGCCACTATTATATTGCCTATGGGTACAACTTTGGTAATTGAAGAAGCCCTTTTGTACCCTGAATCAACGCGCACTCTCTTAAGTTTCAAAGACATCCGCGCCAATGGTTTTCACGTAGAAACCAATGAAGAAAATGGCAAAGAATACTTGTGCATTGTGAAGCATGCGGTGAGTGGAAAAATGGTATTAGAAAAATGTCCCTCATATGAATCTGGGTTGTACTACACGAATATTCATGCACCCGAAGTGTATACTTCCTTCAAGACTGTATTTAGAAGCTCTGAGTTATTTTCTTTATGGCATAGTAGATTAGGTCATCCTGGTCTTAGAATGATGAGAAATATAGTGAACAACTCACAAGGTCATGGCATTAATGTTAAAAATTTCCCGAATCATGAAGATTTCGTGTGCCCTGCATGTGCCACCGAGAAATTAATAACTAGACCCTCTGTCATGAAAGTGCAAAGTGAAATTCCTGCATTCCTGGAACGCATCCAGGGGATATTTGCGGCCCGATCCAGCCCTTGTTAGGGCCGTTTCGGTACTTTATGGTGCTCATTGATGCTTCCTCGAAATGGTCGCATGTATGCTTATTGTCAACAAGAAACCATGCTTTCGCAAAGCTGATCTCGCAGATCATAAGAATTAAGAATGCTTTCCCTGACCATCGCGTGAAGTCCATCAGAATGGACAATGCCGAAGAATTTACTTCAAAGGCATTTGATGATTATTGCACTGCAACAGGGATAGCAGTTGAGCACTCCGTACCGCATGTCCATACACAGAATGGACCAGCTGAAGCACTAATAAAGAGGATTAAATTTATTGCTAGACCGCTTTTGCAGAGTTGTAACTTGCCCAACACTTGTTGGGGACACGCAGTCCTGCACGCAGTAGCTCTCATCAATTTCAGACCTTCGGCCTACAACATCCATTCTCCTATGCAGCTTGTGCACGGGATCATCCCGAAGATCTCCCATCTCAGGAAATTTGGGTGTATGTTATATGTACCTATACCACCCCCTCAGCGGACTGCAATGGGCCCTCTCCGCAAGTCTGGGATATACGTTGGTTATGAGAGTGCATCCATAATCAGGTATTTGGAACCCATGACTGGAGACTTGCTTACAGCCCGATTCGCTGATTGCATTTTTGACGAGGATCGTTTCCCGTCATTAGAGGGAGGAAATCAACCTTTAGATGAAAAATACCAGGAAATCATATGGCATTCCACAGGGATCCCCGTGCATGACCCCCGCACTAATGAAGCAAATCAAGAAGTCCAGAAGATAATTGATTTGCAAAATTTAACAAATGAACTACCTGATCATTTTTGTGATCTGAAGGGCGTGGTTAAGTCGCATGTACCCGCAAGAAATGCACCAAAGAGGGTGGAAATACCAAAGAAAATAGAAGGTATCCCTCATCCTGTTCAAAGGCCTCAAAGAAAAAGAACAGGAAATCTGGCTCCTCAAACCCAAAGTACCCGGAGACGTCTGGAGAAAACTGGGCGAGAGGACTTACCACAACCAATCACAAAAATACCCCAAGGAAAGAAGGAGAGCCAGTTGAGACCTGGCACTGGAAAGAAGACAACGGGAAAGGCAATTCTAGACTTGAATCTTCCACTGCAGGAAGTCGCCGAAAATAATATGTGCGCACACATAGGCGATGAAAAGCTAAAGGAACTTGCTCCTGTGATAAGGAATAGCAGTGAAGAGTAAGTAGAAGTGCATGAAACACCCCATGAAGAAATGGCCATAAACTTTGTAATAACAGGAGAATCCCTGAATAGAGCAACAACCAACGTTGATGCATACTTCGCAAAGAAGATTGCCTCGATCATTGATCATGATCCCGAGCCTGCATCGCTAGCAGAGTGCAAGAAAAGGCTAGATTGGAAAGAATGGAAGAAGGCAATCACTGCAGAGTTAGTCTCTCTGAACAAGAGAGAGGTGTTTGGGCCTATATGCCGCACACCTCCCCATATAAATCCTGTAGGTAATAAATGGGTCTTTGTTCAAAAGAGGAATGAAAACAACGAAGTTGTAAGGTACAAGGCAAGGCTCGTAGCTCAAGGTTTCACTCAACGTCCTGGAGTTAATTATGAAGAAACCTATTCTCCGGTCATGGGAGGAATTACCTTTAGATATTTGATCTCAATGGCAGTCAACTTGAAGTTGAGAATGAAGCTAATGGATGATGTCACAGTATATTTGTATGGAAACTTGGATTCGGAGATATACATGAAGGTACCGGAAGGTATTCCTATCCCGAACCAAGACGGAGCAAATAGAAACCTGTACAGTGTGAAATTGAAGAAATCACTGTATGGGCTAAAGCAGTCAGGAAGAATGTGGTACAATCGTTTGAGTGACTTCCTTTGCAAGAAAGGCTACACAAACAGCGAAGATTGTCCATGTGTGTTTATACAGCGATCCCCGAATGGATTCAGTATAATCTCCGTCTATGTAGATGACTTGAACATCATTGGGACGGATGAAGAAGTTGAAGAAGCATGCTCATACTTGAAGCCTGAGTTTGAAATGAAGGATTTGGGTAAAACCAAGTTTTGTTTAGGCTTGCAGCTTGAGCATGTCCAAGGAGGAATCTTGGTACATCAATCAACCTACACGTAGAAAGTGCTGGAAAGATTTGGCTTTGAAAAGGCATATCCTGCAAAGACTCTAATGGTCGGAAGGTCACTCCAAGCAGACCTAGACCCATACAGACCTAGAGAAGAGGGAGGAAGTCCCGGGAGCAGAATTCCCATATCTAAGTGCGCTTGAGCGCCATGTACCTTGCGAATAGCACAAGGCCGGACATTGCGTTCGCTGTGAATTTGCTAGCTCGGTACAGTGCAGAACTCACCAAAAGGCATTGGAAAGGGATCAAAGACATCTTTCATCACCTCCAAGGAAGCAAAGATCTCAGTTTGTTTTTTAGAAGAAACAATGAACTGAATTTGGTTGGCTACGCCGATGCTGGGTACTTGTCAGACCCGCATACTGGCAAGTCCCAAAATGGTTATGTTTTCCTAGGTGGAGGAACAACATTTTCATGGAAGTCGTCTAAGCAGACTCTTGTCTCGACGTCGACAAACCACTCGGAAATCATCACTTTGTATGAAGCCTTTTGTGAATGTGCATGGCTCCGAAGAATGGTTCACCACATCCAGAAGTCATGTGGCTCGAATATTGAGCAAACTCCCACGATCATCTATGAAGATAATGCAGCTTATGTTGCTCAAGCACAGATGGGTTATGTGAAGAGCAATCTCACGAAGCATATCAACCCCAAGTTCTTCTATGCACACGAATTGCATAAGGTGAACGAGATCAAGATATTGCATACTAAGTCATGTGAAAATCTCGCAGATTTGTTCACTAAATCACTCCCAGCATCTACCTTTGAAAGGTGCGTAAAAGGGATTGGAATGATGAGACTTAGAGAAGTGCAGATTTCAGGGGGAGATATTTCACAAACTCCCACAAAAATCTTGAACATGAATTTTGAATACCCAACATGAATCTCGAAGATTAGCAATTGAAGTTCGGGTGAATTGTACCCTTTTTCCTTAGCAAGTTTTTCATGAAGTTTTCTTGCATAAGGTTTTAACGAGGCAATTCGTGCATATGTACTCTTTCTCCAAGTATTTTTCCCACTGGGTTTTTCTGGAGTTTTAATGAGGCATATGCATCTCGCGGCAAAGGGTCCAAGGGGGAGTATTGGGAAACCACGTGGCCCAAAGAAAGCCCACGATGGTCCCTTAGCCGTAACCCTAGACGACTACTATATAAAGAGGAGGGGGTCCCCCCTATGTACAAGCAATCAGAAATCAATAAAGTATTCTGTCGTCGCTCTCCCTATACTTGTGTCTCTCTCTCTGTTCTCCAATTTTAGATCTGTTCGGGAACCCCGGACTATTCGATAGCGAGGTTCCTTAACAGTTCTGACTAGGTAGAAACTGTCAAATATCAAATTTCACATGTGAAACTTAAAAGGATGCCACTAACGTGTGAAGTTAGCGTGCCTTTCCTTTCTTAAGGCCCATTGAGATGCGGCAATGCGCCATCCCCAGCTCACTCCCTGCTCCCACCTTCCCTCTCCTTCCCCTACAAATCAACCAATAAGTGTTACAACGGAATATAATTATTATGGTACAATTGTAACAAAATATAATTATTATGCACGATACAAAATTACAAATCAAAACTTTAGTGCGCATGTCTTAAAGAAGAGAACAGTGATATGTTTCCTCTATTCCAAGTTCTCGGCTACAAAATTCTTACCCTGTTAGCAAAATAAACACACTCAAATTTTCTCACTTGCAAGTTGCAATAACAAGAGCAAAGGAAGAATATATGATGCAAAAAGCTGATAAGAGTAGAGTTTGCTCAGATCTAGCGCCCCAAATGTCCAAGAAACAACAAGCATTTGAAAAAGACGTTTTGCTTTTCCATATTCAAGAACCAAACAAGGAGACCAATCAAAACAAGAACTCAGGAACTTGAACTCACATACCACTAATTTATTCATCCAATTCAAAGGTCAGCTTCTTGCCAACTGTTCAGATTGAGAACAAAACATATTAAGCATCGCTAGTGAAAATCTATAAAGCAACTCCAGTGAAAATCGAGTAGCTACTCACTCAGAAGGGGTAGCAACTCGCACCTTCAATAAAAAAAATCGATAAAGGAAATGAGATGGTAAGATGGTAGTAGGTGCTCGCCGGAAGTGAGATTCGCCGGCACATGTGGCTGAGGAGGCGAGGCCAACGAGATTATCCTTGCCTTACCTTGAGGCTTCTTTGATTGAGCCTCGTCGTTGTGTATCGTGTGATGCCGCACATGCCAATCTCCTTAGACCTCCACACCGGCCAAAAGCTTGATGCCAGCTCCGCTTGGTGCTCTCTGCCATGCATGTGTGAGACGATTTTTTTTAAAAATTGGCCAAAAGCAGTACCATTCATTATAGAAGAAAAAACAACAGACGAGTTACATATGTACACACGCACCCCACACACACGCACTCCCGTGCAGTACTCGCCTCCTCGCGTGCGTCCGCGTCAAGCTGCGCTCGAACATGGGCGGGCGAAGTGAGCTCCGCTCGCTCCAGCCAATCGGGGCTAAAGTGAGATGATGCATCCATGAGAGAGTAGTGATAAAGTGGGTGATAAAATTGAGAATTTGGGAGCAATACAATGTTGCTCTAGGAATACGGGGAGCACGTTGAGCCACTCAAGAGGCTGCCCTAGGACAGAAAGTACTAGCTGATTGAGTTAAAGTACGCTACCACAGATTTGTATATCATGGAGCTTTCTCACCTCTCTCTATAATGGCGTATGCACCTGATTGCCTGATTTGCTTAACGTGCCACCAGCGAAGTGTTTTCCAAGTAAAAAATGCTTAGACAATAACCACAAATGATTGCCGATGGGAAAATGGATTCAGTGTATCACTGCCAATAGGCCCACTGTTTTAAATTTTTAAAACATGATATTTATATTTTGAAAATTCAAAATTTGAAAATTAAAGATGAATGGCCCAATTCTGAAAATTAAAAAACATTTTAAGAATGTTTGAATTTACAAAAGGATCATTTGAAATTTAAGGTAATTTCTAAATTAGACAAAACTGCATATTTGAAATTCGTATTTCAATTCCTCAACACTTAATCCATTGGGTCTAAATAGCTATTGTTTTCATACCCCACTCCAGTCAAAACTTATGTTACTGTTTGCACCAAAATTTGGCAAACTTGGTCAAAATCGGCAATAAAGTCAAAAATACGGAATTAACGGACAGGATTGGAAAGATTTGAAAGTAATTGGTAACAGCAAGATCTTTTAAGAAAACAACCGTCCGAGATAAGGCCAATACGAATCAGGACTTGAAACGTGTAGTAAAAGGATACGATTGGCCGATGGGTATAAAAGAAGGGTCGAAGCAAACTGCAGGGGAATCCAACACATACAAACAATCAGCTTTACTTTTCATCTATTTTTCCTGTCGACTAGGAGTAGTTCTTGTAATTTAGCCTTTGTAATCGATCTTGATCAATAAAGTTGCGCATCGCCGATTGTTGATCTTCGTCAATTACGCCCCAGGTTCGATTTATTCTGATTTTGTTGCGCATCGCCTTCTTCAGAATCGATCTGCCTTTATCCTCTGATTAGCCTTAATCGGCTAATTAGATTTACCTTGTTACTTTGATCTTGATCGGCTTCAAGCTGATTGAGTCTAAGCCGATTGATCTTGACGATCGGCTTGAGTGAATTTTATTGTTTTTTCCTTGTCGATTACAGGTCAAATCGACCGCACGCTCTGAACCGGTGTTAAATGCGGTGTCTTGTTGTCGAAACCCTACCTCAAGTTTTTGACGCCAACACACTCTTGGCACGCCCGGTGGGACAATGTCTACGTCAGGAAAGTCGATTCCGCCGTCTGATCTCAACACGGAAGCTATAATCGTCCCAACAATGGACGATTTAACCGCAGAACAACGTCAAGAGATTGAAGATCGAAAAGCCGCGTTAGAAGAGATGATGCTAAATTGCTACCAAAAGAATAGACGTGGCGTTACACAGAAATCCGCCCTGCCGACGATCAATGCCCTGGGAGACACAGGTGCAGCAGAAACGGTAAGTCGATATCTACCCGCTCAGGCCGAATTATCGGCTATGATTAACCAATCTGTGCACCATGCTTTAATAAACCAATCATCGGCTCTGGTAACGACTCTTAAGCCGATGATAGCAAATAGCGTTAAATCTATAGCCCAGAGTTAGCCTCGTCAGAAGCCCGCATGACCCACTACAAGCTCGCCAAATTATCCTGCTTTTTCAAGATCACAAAACACACAGAGCACACCACCGATCCTAAACCATCGGCTATGACCTCACCTCCCACGATGATGCCCACACACCTACGGTCATATTGCCTAGGATCCTCGGTCAAGTGGGGTGAGCCATTACCACGCCTATACCGACGCCGCTAAGTATGATCCATCCATCAATCTACCACCGTCGGCTCCTTTTACGCTTTTCCCCAATCGGTTTCACACCGATTGGCTCGAGAGATATCCCAAGAGCCTACCCCGCTTAGAAACCCGGTCCACACAGGTAGTAACGTACTCGTAACCATTTATCCGGTGCGGAACCACAAATTAGGCATAATCGCACGATCAAGATAATCGAATGCCGACGCGCGGCATATATTGGCAACCCGAGCTTGCACTCGGGGCGGGATGCGATTATGATCGACATTATCAAGGGTCTGCTGCGCGGTGGCGATAATGCCAATTGGACCGATCGATCTGCATGCGTTTTGAGGATCGGTTTGGCATACAACCAAAAGGAAAAGTGATCGGCTATAGAAAGCCGTACTCGATTACATAGATCGCATGCCTTACCCTCATAATTTGAGTCCCGACTTTGCCAAATTCTCGGGGATGATTCTATCACTACCCGGAGCATGTTGGACGCTTTATCGCACAATGCGTGAAGCGCCCGATCCGACAGGTTAAAAATTAGGTTATTTCCGTTATCTTTATCTCAGGCGACATTTACTTGGTTCACTTGTTTGCCTCCGAATTCGGTCCATTTATGGAACGATTTGGAAAGCCGATTCCACGAATACTTCTTTTCGGGCAGTTTAGAGTTAAGAATTTCAGATCTGAGTTCTGTCCGCCAAAAGTTTGGAGAATCGGTAACAGATTACATCAAAAGGTTTAGAGAAATCAGGAATCGGTGTTTTAGCGTTACGTTACCTGACAATCAACTCGCCGATTTAGCATTTCAAGGTTTGATCCCTCCTCTTAGGGAGAAATTCGGTGGTGAATTCACCGATTTTAGCCACTTATTGCATCGCGTATCGGCTCAAGAAAGCCGATTCACTGACAATAAGGTGTTTAATGGTAGATTTAAAAATAGTAACAACAAGGAAAAGGATAAGGCTAAGGTCAATATGGTTGAATATTGTCCTAGTGATTCGTCGGAAGACGAGGAAGCAGAAATAAATATAGCCGAATGGGTAAAAGGATCCAAAAAATCCTTAGTCCATTTCTTGGCTTAAGCCGACTAGGAACAAATTAGAGGTCAAATACTCTTTCGATGTTTCCAAGTGCGATCGTATTTTTGATTTACTTCTGCAAGAAAAGATAATACGATTGCCGGAGGGACATGTGATACCGTCGCCCGATGAGATCAAAAAACGCAGGTATTGCAAGTGGCATCATTCTTATTCACATAACACTAATGACTGCAATATCTTCCGTCAATGATCCATCGCTATTGAAGACGGTCGGTTGAAGTTTGCCGATGAGCCGACCATGCGGTGGATGTCGATCCGCTTCCTATCAATATGGTGCATTACTCGGCTAAAGGAAAAGAGCCGATGCAAGACGAGCGTAAAAGATCGACAAGTCGACGTGCGATCAAGCTCGGACGGCAACGGACATCGAAGATTACCATCGGCTCCTTACAAATAGAAGCCGATCGAGAAGGAAAAATTCAAGGACCATTAAACCCAAGGGAATCCCCAAGTGGGTAAATGGTACAAAGCGGAAAAATCTCCAATTCACCAAATAAAAGTTAGGTCCGACGTTCTCGCAATTAATGGAGAAATATGAAAGGATGAACAGCCGACCACGGTATCATACCGCCGGTCGGATAACTTGTACCGCACCGAGAATGTGGAAAGGGCACATAGAAGATGTCCCTTTTGGCGCTTTCTTTGGGAAAGAGGAGTAGCATTGCCATCACCATACACCGCCGATGGAACATTATCCCGAGACGATTATTAACGCAATCGCCGGACATAAACTATCTGGGCCGATTAGAGAGCAAGACAAAGCCACGAAGGCGGTCCATGAAAGATTATCTAAACGAATCAAGAGCAAAGCCAAGCCAAGACACACAAGACCGCTTCGATCAAGGAGACTTGGTGGCCAGATACTGGCCGGTGGAACCTAAACCTGTGGTGCCCATCGAGCTGAGCAAATCACAACGACGACGCGGCAGAGGCTAAGGACGCAAGAAATTCGTGAAGCCGATGCGAGAAAGAGAGAGAAGTGTTTAATGAACTTCGTCCAATGAGATGCGTCAAGAAAGAGTGGAGAAGAAAAGAGCAAGCCGAAGAAGATTTCGAATCGGCTCACGACTTGGATTCTCCCATGATTCGGGATGACACACCTCCCATGGATGTCAACATGGTGTTCACATTACCGGCCGAGTTCAAAGTCAGGACTGAATCGGCCAAAGAGGCAGTTGCTCAGTTATGCTCCGGAGTACAGAGCGCCATCTTTGAAAAACCCAAAGACGATCACCGGCATCTAAAACCTCTGTACCTGAAAGGATATATAAATGGCAAGCCGATATCAAGGATGCTGGTAGACGGAGGCGCCACAGTGAATCTAATGCCATACACAACATGTAAAAAACTGGGTAAGTCTGACGAAGACTTAATCAAAACTAACATGGTTCTGAATGACTTCACAGGCGACCCTACAGAAGCAAAAGGTGTCATGGTCACAGAGCTGACTGTCGGTAGCAAGACCTTGCCGACAGCGTTCTTTGTAATTGATGCCAAAGGAAATTACAGTGTGCTGCTCGGACGGGATTGGATTCATGCAAACTCCGATCCCGTCGACCATGCATCAAGCGCTGCTCAATGGAACGGAGAAGAAGTTGAAGTCATCACACCGATACATCGCCCATATTGCCATGGCTAGCTCGATGCGAATTGGCAACACGAAGAAGCCGGGTCAGATATCGGGCAAGGTGCCGACGATCGCGATTTCATATCGTAAGCAAATCGACTTATGCCGATCGCTGTCAAGCTCGCACCTTTGATCGGCAAATGAAGTATTGCGCAGATGGGGACAAGAAAAACATTGAAGGCACTACAGACAAAATGCAAAGCTATCGGCAAACAACGGATAGCCATGAAGCCATAGAAGACTTCAAGAAATCGAAAAGTTAGGTCAAGGGTTCACATCCACCGATTTGCTTGAAGAAGTCGATATAGGAAGCGATGATAGAAAAGACCAACTTTTGTTAGTGCAAATCTAGATATGAAATACAAAGAAAAACTAATAAAAATACTTAGAAATTATAAAGATTGTTTCGCTTGGGAGTATCATGAAATGCCCGGATTAAGCCGTCAATCGGTGGAACATCGGCTACCCATAAAATCGGGCTATCGGCCATTTAAACGATATCCTGAGCGTTTTAATCCACCTTGTACCAAGTCATAAAGAGGAGATAGAACGATTGTTGGAAGCAAAGTTTATCGGGCCTTGCCGACACGTCGAATGGGTTTCCAACATCGTTCGTAATGAAGAAAATAGAAAACTTCGAAAAAGGCCGACTTCAGAGATTTGAATAAGGCGACGCTAAAAGACGAATACCCCATGCCAATAGCCGATATGCTTATCGACGCCGCATCGTGAAACAAGATCATAAGCTCGGATGGCAATGCCGGTATAACCAGATACTCATGGCGTGTCGATATACCAAAACAACCTTGGATGTCCCGTGCAATAGGGCTATTCGAGTGGATCAGAATGACTTTCGGCTTGAAAACGCCGAGCAACCTACCAATGAGCAATGAATCGATCTTTCACGATTTAATCGGCCACATTGTTGAAATTTATATAGATGATGTAGTGGTAAAATCTGCAGAAGATCTCCAACATCAGGCCGACTTAGAAAGGGTATTTAAAAACATAAGATCGCACGGTTTGAAGATGAATCCTTACAAGTGCGCGTTTGGTGTGTCGGCTGGGCAATTCTTAGGCTTTATGGTACATGAAAGAGGGATCGAAGTTAGCCAAACAAGGGTCAAGGCCATAGCCAATACTAAGCCGCCAACATGCAAAAATGAATTACAAAAGTTGATCGGCAAAATTAACTACCTCCGTCGGTTCATCTCCAACCTCTCTGGTAGGATCCGTGCTTTTACCCCATTGCTGAAGTTAAAAGAAAACGAGGAATTTATATGGCGAGCCGATCAGCAGAAAGCTTTTGATGAAGTAAAAGGATATTTATCCAACCCTCCAGTCCTGGCTGCACCGAAAAAAGGTATTCCCTTCGATTATATGTCTCACCAAGAAGATACTATTGAGCTGTTTTGGCGCAAGAGGTACATGGTAAAGAGAAGGTTATCTTTTATTTAAGCCGACGGTTGCTAGACGCAAGTCGTATCCTTCATCAAAAATTATGTTTATCATTGTACTTCTCATGCACAAAGCTAAGGCACTACATACTAGCATCGGCTTGTAAAGTTATCTCGCAAAACCGATGTCATAAAGTATATATTGTCACCCAATTTTGCGAGGTCGATCGGGCAAATGGGCTTACGCCTTGGTCGAGTTCGACTTATCATACGAATCGGCTAAAGCATTTAAAGGACAAGTCCTAGCCGATTTCATAACGTGACATGACACAATGCAAACTTAGTCTTGGTGGCACCATGGAAATTGTTCTTTGATGGATCGGTATGCGAGGAAGGATATGGTGTCAGATTGTACTCACTTCACCTAGAGGACATAGCTTCGAATTTGCATTCCTATAAATAGCCGATGTTCAAACAACTGGGCCGAGTATGAAGCATTACTCAAAGGCTTACAGCTATTGGAAAATATTGGAGTGAGTGCTATTGAGGCATATGGTGATTCACTATTAGTAGTACAACAAATAAAGGGAATACCAATGTCGAGATGAAGTGTTAGTAAATTACTTAGAACGAAGGCTTAGAAATCATCGGCTCTTTTACATCATTTTCTATCGGTCATGTTCTCGAGAATTGAACGACAGAGCTAATGCTTTGGCCCAACAAGCATCGTGGTATAAAGATGTTGGCGAAGTCAAGAAACCGAATCGTAGATAAAGCAATAATGTGCACGGATATTGCCGATCGGAGAACGCAGATTAAAGATTATCCGTCGACCCATCTAAGCCGATTTAAACGAAGGATACGGCAACAAGCATTGAAGTATGTTGTTATGGACGATATCTTCAGATTATCGGACTATGGAGGGCTTGTTGTTAAGATGTCTTGAGGTCAAGAAGCCCGAGTGGTGATGGGTGAAGTGCATCAAGGCATTTGTGGTTCTCATCAATCGGCACATAAAATGAAATGGATGCTTAGGCGGACAAAGTTATTTTTGGCCGACAATGCTAGAGGATTGCTTCAAATATTACAAAGGATGTCGACATGTCAAAAGTTTGGCAACGCATAACTAGCACCAAAGATCGGCTTTGCACCCAATTATCAAACCTTGGCCGTTCAGAGGTTGGGGAATAGATATAATCGGCCAAATATTTCCTGCCTCGAGTAAAGGTCATAAGTTTATTTTGGCCGCAACCGATTATTTCTCAAAGTGGGTCGAGGCTATACCACTTAAAAGGTGACCGTGTTGAAGCGATTAGTTTTGTGAATGAACATATCGTCCCATCGGTTTGGAATACCGCGAACAATCACGACCGACCAAGGTACGGTATTCATGTCAAATGAGTTTCAAAGTTACGCGACGAGTTTAGGGATCAAATTGTTAAACTCTTCGCCATACTATGCTCAGGCTAATGGACAAGCCGAGTCGTCTAATAAAACGCTAATCAAATTGATCAAACGAAAAATTGATGAGAAGCCAAGGAATTGGCATTCGACTCTATCGAGTCACTTTGGGCTTATCGGTTATCTTATCATGGAGCGACAAAACTTTCACCTTACCAATTGGTGTATGGACAAGAAGCCGTTACGCGTAGAGATCAATATTGAGTCGATATTTAATAGCCGGACAAAATGGTTTGTCGGCTCAAGATTACAATGATTTAGTGGTCGACAACCCGGGCGAGTTAGCGAGTTACGCTTGTCTACACTTGATCGGCTTAAGAAGAACAAGATCGAGTAGCGTAAGGCGCATAATAAAAGGTAATGCCTAAATCTTTCGATCAAGCCGATTTAATATGGAAAACTATACTACCGTTGGTTCTAAAGATAACCGATTTGGAAAATGGTCGCCACGTGGGAAGGGCCATATAAAATTAATCGGCTAGTCGGTGGAAACTCGTACTTCATCGGAAACGCTAGAAGGGCATGTCTTGCCTAAAGCAATTAATGGGAAATATCTAAAGAAATACTATCCTAGCGTTTGGATCGGAGCCTAGCCGACTAAAATCTTGTTCAGAGCCAAGATTAACACGATGTCGTTGATCGGTCAAAGGATTGCAAACTCAAAATATAAGCAAAATAAAATCGGTTAAACAAATTGATTATGATTAAAACAGATTACAAAAATATTCGTGACGAAACATTCAGACAAGTTTTTCAAGATGAACAATAAAGTTTTACAACTTAATATCGGATGCCGATCACGAAGGGTCGCGCCCAAAGCCGACAAAGCACCAAATTGCCTTTGCAATGATCCCTTGATTTCATCCGTAAGACGCTCATCGCCTTTGGCATTCCAGTGCACTATTTTTACCTTGGCCGATTGCTTGGTTACATTTTCAATAGCCACCGCAATGCCAAGTTTTTCTTCCTTCACCGATGCGAAGGCCTCCAAGGTTTGTTGGCCTTCTCCGATTTGTTTTTCAAGCTTGACCAATTCTTCCTGGAGGAGTTTCTTTGTTTTTTCCAATTTAGAAAGAACTTCTTTCGTTGATTTGAGACGTTGAACACCAATGTCAAATTTGCGTTTTTTGGCCTTGGCATCGGCAACCAATTCTTCCAAAAGTTTCCGATCGGCCTCTTGGGCTTCACGACGCTTGATCCGATTCTCTGCCTCCTCCACTTCGATTCTTCTATCATCTAAGTGACATACATCCAGAAGAGCTTGCATTGCTTCAGAAGGGAGATCGGCTTCAACGGCAGCCATGGCATCCCTTATCGGTGATTGTCGGCCAGATCTCCGATCGCGTTGCATCACAAGCTTGAAGAGCTTGTCAAGACGCTCTTTCATGCACGGGCGTAAGTGACGCAGCCGATGCCTTTTCGACACTTGAAGAATTTTTCGATCTCGCATCATAATCATCGGTAGCCATGATCTCCGGTCATCAAGATCGTCCAATGAAAATCCAAGTAAGTTTGTCGGATCGACAATTCCGCAAATCGATGATCGGGTGATGAGTCGGCTTTGGTGTAGGAGTCGGTGCGGTTGAAATATTCTAAGATCGGCAAGGATCTTCGCGACTTGGGCAGATTGCGTTGGCTAAAGAAAATAAATGAAGGATAAGCCAATGTAAATAGAATACACAAGTTATCATACAAGGTGTCGTAGCTTACTTCTCCAATAGCCGATGCATGAGGCGAACTCTCGCCACTTTGTTTTGTAGGCTTGGGTCCCTTCTTCGCTGGAGCCTTGGTATACTTTGCCTTTTTCTTTTCTAGAAATATAAATCGGATAAAGGTTAGTTCAAGGAAGAAGAAGAAATGGTAAGCTGATTGTATTTACGCTTACTTGGTTGTTTTTTCTCGATATCCGACAAGGATGGACTATGCACCCCTAGAGTGCCAGAGGTATAGCCCGTAAGGCCAGTCGATTGATGAGCTCTCTTGCCCTGCTCATTCCCGGATTGGCTAGAAACAGGCTTCTTGCCGACATCCTTAGCCTGCAAATATATAGCAAGAAAAGTATGATTACGTAAATGCATCCGAATAAGACCGATGTATGAGGCAAGATTATTCAAAGCCGATACCTTATCTACTAAGCTTGAGTTAGTATAACCCGACGAGCTAGCTTCACCGCTAGATTCATTGTTAGATACTAAGGATGTCTCCGCAAATTTGGAAAAAATTCTTTGACGATAGTCGAAGGAGTCTTCTCCATATACAAACAATCTGCGATAGCCGACCACCATGTCGTGAAACCCCTGCGCGAGCATTCGATGGAAGTGAGGAGACTGCGGTTGAAGTTCGTCGGCTAACTCCAAAACTAGCCTCACGATATGGCATTGCGGACCACGGCTCTTGGTTGAAGCCGATCTAGAAGTGGAAGACTTGGTATCACCGCCAAAGCCGAGCCGCTTGCATATATTGAAGGGTGGTAAAATTTGTATGAGGGCCGGAAGGTCCGATTCGAGTATGAAGGCCGACATGGAAAATGCATGGAGAAATAAAAATTCTATACAAGTCCGTGGTCTCCCGAGGCATCGAGAGTCGCTTGCTTCGGATGGAGAAAAGAAGGCCAAAGAAAATCGTTTAGCATATAGTTAAAGAAATCTTGTCGCTTGAAACCTTCGTGTTCAATTGCAAGAAGAATGACAAAACCTTCTACACCGCCGTGAAAGGCCCTTGTCTCATTTCTCGAGCACATCATAAATCTTTCACCAAAGGATCGGCATTCTCTAAATTGAATAGGTGCTCCTTCAAGTATATCTTCCTTGGAAAAGGAGTATCATCACTGAATCAAATTAAAAGAACGGTTTGAATAAATAGTACACCATATTTGCACGAACCACATTGGGCCACCTACATTACCGATAATAAATTTTCCAAAACCCGTATAAAGCCGACTCCTTATTATATAAAGCATTTGGTACACAAAGACCCAAAAAGATTTTTCCTAAAGCCACCGACGGCCCTCAACAAGTCGTTCGCTATCACTTGATATACTTGAGTTGGTCCGAGAGATGCTCCACGTAATGTAAAACGGTCTAGCCAAAGGTTCGGAAAGCTACAAGTTCTTCGTCCGATACTAGGCCATTGACCTTGTTGTTATTTCCAATATATTTGGCCCAACCTCTCCTTTAGATCGAATGAGTTTATATTTTGGTTTTCCACTAAAGTCGATACTTGATCTCCATCCGCCAAGACAACACGGTTGAGCAACATCTAAAAGAGTTGGGCCGATGGGACCAAAGTATGGAATAAAAAGCATTAAAGCAATCCGACCAAAATAATGTGTAGTGGCCACTAAGGGCTCATTGGCTTCAAGGTCACTAAGGAAAGTGAAATACACTCAGCTATGCCCATTCTTTCCCATTCAATCCTCTTTTGGGCTGCTACCCTGATAAACTAATTTCTCCATCCTTTTAGAGCTGTCGGCCAAGCCCTGAAACTCTTATTCTACCCCTCTATGTTGTGACCAGCAGCCGACAGAGGTAATCGAGGGACTTCTTGGTTTGTTACGGTATGGACGTCTAGATTTCCCAAAGGACCCAGAAAATATTGGTCATTGCTGTGCGGAATCGGAATAAGTACCTGGCTAGGGTCCATTGTAGCCGATGAAGGAAGATTGATGAGCTAAAGGGTTGCCTCAGGAGTACTTCAAACGGTAAGCTTAAGTCGATTGCAGATGATTCAAGAGCTTGTGTGCGTGAAGAATGACCAAGGTGGGGGCCGCATTTTATAGCGTGGTGAAAATTTGAAGCGGCGGGAAATGAATCTCAAAAGGCGCGAGTACGGCGCAAATAATGTAGCAGTTATTGAGTGAAGTTCAACGGTTAGCCGATTGGAAAAGCCGATAAGTGAAATTTTTGACAAATGACAAGTCATTTCTCAAAAATGGGGGGCATATGTTTGCACCAAAATTTGGCAAACCTGGTCAAAATCGGCAATAAAGTCAAAAATACGGAATTAACGGACAGGATTGGAAAGATTTGAAAGTAATTGGTAACAGCAAGATCTTTTAAGAAAACAACCGTCCGAGATAAGGCCAATACGAATCAGGACTTGAAACGTGTTGTAAAAGGATACGATTGGCCGATGGGTATAAAAGAAGGGTCGAAGCAAACTGCAGGGAATCCAACACATACAAACAATCAGCTTTACTTTTCATCTATTTTTCCTGTCGACTAGGAGTAGTTCTTGTAATTTAGCCTTTGTAATCGATCTTGATCAATAAAGTTGCGCATCGCCGATTGTTGATCTTCGTCAATTACGCCCGTGTTCGATTTATTCGATTTTGTTGCGCATCGCCTTCTTCGTAATCGACCGCCTTTATCCTCCGATTAGCCTTAATCGGCTAATTAGATTTACCTTATTACTTTGATCTTGATCGCTTCAAGTTGATTGAGTCTAAGCCGATTGATCTTGACGATCGGCTTGAGTGAATTTTATTGTTTTTCCTTGTCGATTCTGAGTCAAATCGACCGCACGCTCAACCGGTGTTCGTGCGGTGTCTTTGTTGTCGTAAACCCTATCTCAAGTTTTTGACGCCAACATTTACTTTGGCTAATTTGATATTCTTAAAAATCAAAATTGACAAAAAAGAAAAGATACAAAAATATTTGTCATAAAAAGTGCTTTTTCAAAGTGTTACACATTTAAAAATGCCTAGTCCTTATATTTGGGAATAAGGAAATTCGATGATACACAACGATAGATAAAAAAAATGACTACTCAACAAATTAATGAAAAATAGCCTCTATAATCTTGAAGTGCAGATTTGAAGTCCAATTAGTCTATTTCGTTTTGATCTGCCTGTTGCATGATTTTGGATTTTTTTTTCCAGTCCTTGGTGCAATACAAATCTTGTTGCGAAGCACACTTCTCAATCATATGATACGGGCAAAGCAAAGAATGCAGTAGTAACACAATATTGGTCAAAGTTGAATATTGGATAATGTGTGCACACAAAGCCTATTATATTGGACGAACATAAACTATTGTTCCTATTTGGAAGTATGAAAAATATAAAATTTTGGAATATACACACCTTATTTAAAATTTTTGGAAAATCAGCTTTGACAATTCAAAATCCTTAACCATTGTCCATAGCCAACTAGCGGACACATCATAGAAAGAACATGACCAGATACCACGGGAGCAATCAAGTTGCTTGTTCGTCCCACTATGTTTACTGGTGGAAAATCCAATTTCAAAGCTTTAGGATTATGCAGACTTGCTTGATCTCTGTTTGTTACAATAATACAATGGCGTTCTTTATTAAATTTGTACCTTCATCAAGATTACTAATGCATCATATACCAAAAAAAAAAACTTGTGTAGATGAACACCAAAAGAGAAAATTAGGTATATGCCATCGAAATATGCCCAGTTTCGATATATACCATAATAAAATCATGGTTCACTTTAATGCCACCAAATTAATCTTTGGAGATATACCACAACGTCGCCGTCGGTTTCATTCTCCTGTTAGGCACTTGTGTCTCCCCCGTCTCCATTCACGATGCGTCCCGCACTGCTCCGTTTCTTGCGTGCCGCACAGCCACTCTGCTCTACTTCTCGCATGGATGATGCCGAATGGATGTGCAAGATGGAATCAGCAGCATGGAAGCATAATATTTACATCGAAAGAACTGAGCAAGATGGAAGAATCTTCCGAATATGAACCTTACATGTAACACTTCAACTTCCGGGTTTCAATCCTGACATGTTCTTATTCATTGTAGTGTCCATCTCTCTCAACAATTAGCAGCTCGAATCAGGGAACCACATTCCTGCAATGCACAACAGTTCTAGATTAGAGATGCAATACCCACCAAATCAGACGAGACAAGAGGGAGAGGAGAGGTGTGAGTTACTGCCCCTGCGGTTGGTGGCAGCGACTATGACGGGCTATAAAACGGATATTTTTTAAACTAAACGGGCTGGATCGGGTCGTAATCGTGCCGTGCCGGGCCGTGCAGGCTCGCTGTGCCGGGGTGCTGGCCCAAGCACGGCACGGGCTCGCGAACCGTGCCGACACGGCCCATTTACGATCGGGCTGGGCAGTGCCTCGGGCCGGCCCATTAGGCACGGCCCATCTCTAGGGCCTAGACGAGCCACATTACGGACAAATTGGTAAATGCATACCAATAGTAATTGGAGAATGAAACGGTGCGTGACGCAGCAGTATAATGCCAAAGATTTGAAGATTTTCGTGGTATTAAAATAAACTAAGGTTTTATTACGGTATATATGAAAACCGAATATATTTTGATGGTATATGTTGTAATATTATAACATGTGGGTACTTACTTAAACTTTGGACTTGTTTGGATGTTAGGGGGCAAAATCCCAGGGAACAAAATCCTAAGGGGAATTTTGATGGGTACATGGAATCCCTCTTATTTTCTTGAGAAAATAACCCCATTGAGAAAATATTTTCTCACACTATTTGGAAAACACGGGATAAAAATTTTGGACATTAAAAAAATCTCTAAGAAATCAGAAAAAATTCAGAAAAATTCAAAAAAATTAGGGGTAAGCGTTTGATCATATCTTTACATCCACGCATTCAAATTAGATTCATACAAGCATTCACACATAGATAAAATCTAAACATGATAGTTGTTTGCACCAGAATTTGGCAAGTATGGTCAAAATCGGCAAGAGAGTCAACATGCGATAACTAAGGCGATTTAGAAAGATTTGAAGATATTTGGTAACGGTAAAGATCTTTAAGGGAAAACTATCCGAATTGAGGCCCATACGGATCAAGTTTTGTAATATGTTGTAATAGGACACGGTCGACCGACGGGTATAAAAGAAGGGCAAGCGCGAGCCACAAGGGATACAACACAATCAAACACCAATCTACATTACTCTTTCCTATCGAGTAGGAGTAGTTCTTGTAATTTAGTCTTTGTAATTCGATCTTGATCAATAAAGTTGTGCATCGCCGATTGTTGATCTTCTTCAAATTACGCCCCAGGTTCGATTTATTCTGATTTTGTTGCGCATCGCCTTCTTTAGAATCGATCTACCTTTATCCTCTGATTAGCCTTAATCGGCTAGTTGGACTTACCCTTTTTATCTTGATTTAATCAGCTTTGAGCTAATTGAGTCTAAGCCGATTGATCTTCACGATCGGCTTTGAGTAGATTTTATATTTTTACCTTGTCGATTCCAGGTCAAATCGAATGGAACGCTCTGAACTAGGTGTTCATCTGGTGTGCTGTTGTCAAAAACCCTACTTCAAGTTTTTGATGCCAACACACTCTTGTCACGCCTGGTGGGACCACAATGTCTTCATCAGGGAAGTCGATTCCACCATCCGATCTCAACGCTGAAGCTATAATCGTCCCGAAAATGGACGATTTAACGCCAGAACAACGTAGAGAAATCGAAGATCGGAAAACTACTCTAGAAGAGATGATGCTAAACTATTATCAGAAGACTAGACGTGGCGTCACTCAAAAAACCGCTCTGCCGACGGTTAATGCCCTGGGAGATGTAGGTGTCACAGAAGGACTGGTAAGTCGATATCTACCTTCTTAAGCCGAATTATCGGCTATGATTAATCAGTCTGTACACTATGCTCTGATAAACCAGTCATCGGCTCTTGTCACGACCCTTAAGCCGATGATCGCAAATAGCGTCAAAACCATCGCCCAGGAGTTGGCCTCGTCCGGAAGTCTTCTCGACCAGTTGTAAGCTATGCCAAGTTACCTTGTTTTTTCAAGCACAAAACACGCAGAGCACACTAGCCAATCCTAAACCATCGGCTATAACTTCACCCCTACCATGATGCCCACTCAACCCACTATTATACTACCTAGATATCCTCAATCGAGTGGGGTAAACTATTACCTGGCTTACACCGATGCTGCTAAACTAGATGCATCAGCGAATCTACCACCTCAGCCCTGTTCTATGCTTTTCCACAATCGGTTTCACAGCCGATTGAACCTGACAGATACCCACGTCATGAATCTATCCTACCTAGAAATCCAGGTCCGCATAGGGTAGTGACCTATTTAGAGCCTTTTGTTCCAGTACGAGAACCACAAATTAGAAGCAATAGGTACGATCAATACACTCGCCTACCATCGGCTCAACCTAATTGGCAACTCGAGTTTGCACTCGGTGGGCAGAATGCCAATTATGACCAACATTATCAAGGACCTACTATCCTAGTGGCCGATAATGCGAATTGGGCCGATCAAATTTCTGCTGTCTTGAGAGATCAATACGGCATACAACCAAAAGGGAACGTTATCGGCTATAGAAAGCCGTATCCTGATTACATAGATCGCATGCCTTATCCCCACAATTTCAAAGTCCCAGATTTTGCAAAATTCTCTGGTGACGACTCGATCACTACATTGGAACACGTCGGACGCTTTATCACACAATACGGCGAAGCAGCTCAGTCCGATGGGTTGAAAATCAGACTGTGCCCATTATCATTATCAGGAGCAACTTTTACTTGGTTTACTTGTCTGCCTCCAAATTCGGTTCATTTATGGAACGATTTGGAAAGCCGATTCCATGAATACTTTTTCTCAGGCAATTTAGAACTCAGGATCTCCGATCTAAGCTCTGTTCGCCAGAAATTTGGAGAATCGGTGACTGATTATATTAAAAGATTTAGAGAGATAAGAAATCGGTGTTTTAGTGTCACGTTACCCGATAACCAACTCGCTGATTTGGCTTTCCAAGGGTTAATTCCACCACTCAGAGAAAAGTTTGGGGGACAGGAGTTCACCGATCTGAGTCGTCTGCTTCATCGTGTGTCAGCTCAAGAAAGCCGGTTCCCAGATAATAGGGCGTTTAAGTATAGGTTTAAAAATGGTAATAATAAGAAAAGGATAGAGCCAAAGTTAATATGGTCAACTATTGTACGAGCGATTCTTCGAAAGATGATGAAGCAGAGATAAACATAGCCGAATGGATAAAAGGGTCTAAAAAATCCTTAGTCTGTTCTTAGCTTAAGCCGACTAGGAATAAGTCGTAAGTTAAGTATGCTTTTGATGTCTCTAAGTGTGATTGTATTTTTGATTTATTGTTACAAGAAAAAATAATACAATTGCCCAAAGGACACGTCATACCATCGGCTGATGAGATCAAGAAATGCAGGTATTGCAAGTGACATCATTCTTTTTCTCACAATTCTAATGATTGCAATATTTTCCGTCAACAGATCCAGTCAGCTGTTGAGGACGGTCGGCTAAAATTCGCTGATGAGCCGACCATGCAAGTTGATGCTGATCCATTCTCTATTAATATGGTTCAATGTTCGAGCAAAGAAAAAAAGCCAATGCATGATGAGCCAAAAAGGGATCGGCAAGTTGACATTCAGTCAACCTCAAATGGCATTTAGACATTGAAAATTACGATCGGTTCATTACAAATAGAAGCCGATCATGAAGGAAAGAATTCAAGGACCATTAAACCTAAGAAATATCCTCAGGTTGGTAGATGGTATAAAGCAGAAAAATCACCGTCAAAACAGTCAGCAAAAAAGCCAGGACCGACGTTTTCTCAGTTAATGGAGAAGTATGAAAGAATGAATAATAGGCCACGATATTCTACTCGTCGGTCAGACAATCTGTATTACACTGAGAACGTAGAGAGAGAGCGCATAGGAGATGTCCTTTTTGGCAATTTTGTTAGGAAAGGGGAGTAGCATTGCCGTCTCCGTATACATGCCCAATGGAGCATTATCCCCAAGACGATTGACCTAGCCGATCGGCCAGAGACAGGTTGTCTGGGCCGATACGAGATAACCCTAATAAAAATTACAGGAGACCTGTTCACGAAAGAATCTCTGAACCAAATCAGGTGCCGAACCAGGTTGAAACCCAAGGATCTAATTATGATCGGGAAGATTTGGCTGGCAAAATACGTAAGCCAATGGAGCCCAAACCTAGGTGGTGTCCACCTAGCCTTAGCCGATCACAGCGTAGACGGTTGCAGAGGCTAAGGACTCAAGAGATCAGAGAAGCTAATGCAGAGAAACAGAAGGATGAAACTTTCAATAAACTTAGGCCGATCAAAGTTATCAAGAGAGAATGGAGGAAAAAAGAACAGGTTGAAGAAGATTTTGAGTTAGCCGACGACCTGGATTCTCCTATGATTAGGGATGACACACCTCCGATAGATATCAACATGGTATTTACATTGCCGTCCAAGTTCAAAATTAAGATCGAATCGGCCAAAGAAACTTTTGCTCAGTCATGTTTAGGTGCCCAAAACGCAATCTTTGAAAAACCGAGAGATGATCATCGGCATCTAAAACCATTATATTTGGAAGGTTATATAAATGGCAAGCCGATATCAAGGATGCTGGTGGATGGTGGAGCTACAGTTAATCTGATGCCGTACACCACTTGCAAGAAATTGGGTAAGTCCGATGAAGACTTAATCAAGACTAATATGGTTTTGAATGACTTCACAGGCGATCCTACATAGGCCAAAGGTGTTATGGTCACAAAGTTGACTGTTGGCAGTAAAACTTTGTCGACCACATTTTTTGTCATTGACGCCAAAGGAAATTACAGTGTGCTGCTTGGTCGGGATTGGATTCATGCCAATTGCTGCATCCCGTCGACCATGTATCAAGCGCTTGTTTAGTGGAATGGAGGTGAAGTTGAGGTTGTCACAGCCGATACATCAGCCCATATAGCCATGGCCAGTTCTGATGCAAATTGGCAACACGAAGAGGCTGGATGTATATCAGGGAAGACGCTGGATGATTGTGACTTCATTTGCGTAAGTAAAACAGGACTTATGCCGATCAGTGTCAAGCCAGACACGGTTGATCGGGCAAGTGAGGTATTACACCGATGGGGACAGGAAAAACAATGAAGGTTTTACAAGATAAAATGCAAAGCTATCGGCAAATAACATATAGCTATGAGGCTATAGAAGATTTCCAAGAGATTGAAAAGTTGGGCCAAGGCTTCACGTCCACTGATCTGCTTGAAGAAGTCGATATAGGTAGTGGTGATAGGAAAACACCAACTTTTATTAGTGCAAAATTAGATGTAAAATACAAAGAAAAATTGGTCAAAATTCTTAGAGATTATAAAGATTGTTTTGCTTAGGAGTATCATGAAATGCCTGGTTTAAGCCGACGGTTGGTAGAACATCGGTTGCCCATTAAACCAGGATATCGACTACTTAAACAGTATCCTAAACGTTTTAATCCGGCCCTGTATAATATTATAAAGGAAGAAATAGAACGATTGTTGGAGGCAAAATTCATTAGACCTTGCCGATATGCGGAGTGGGTTTCCAACATCGTTCCAGTCATGAAGAAAAACGGAAAACTTAGGGTGTGTGTCGACTTTAGAGATTTAAATAAAGTCATATCAAAAGATGAATACCCGATGCCGATAGCCGATATGCTTATTGATGCTGCATTAGAGAATAAAATAATAAGTTCTTTAGACGGAAATGCCGGATATAATCAGATATTCATGGCAGAAGCCAATATACCAAAAACCGCCTTCAGGTGTCCTGGTGCAATAGGATTATTTGAGTAGATGGTTATGACTTTCGGTTTGAAAAATGCTGGGGCAACTTACCAGCGAGCCATGAATATAATTTTTCATGACTTAATCGGTCATATTGTCGAAATATACAATAATGATGTTGTAGTAAAATCTACAGATGACTTACAGCATTTGGCCAATTTAGAAAAAGTTTTCCAGAACATAAGATCGCATGGCTTGAAGATGAATCCTTTCAAGTGTGCGTTTGGTGTGTCGGCTGGGCAATTTTTGGGCTTTATGGTGCATGAAAGCGGTATCGAAGTTAATCAGGCAAGGGTTAAAGCTATAGCCAAAACAGAGCCGCCGACGTGTAAAAACGAATTACAGAAGCTGATTGGCAAGATCAACTATCTCTGAAGATTTATCTCAAATCTTTCCGGTCGGATTCGTGCGTTTACCCCATTGTTGAAGTTGAAGGATAATCAAGAATTTGTGTGGGGAATTGACCAGCAAAAGGCTTTCGATGATATCAAGGAATATTTAGCCAATCATCCAGTTCTGGCTGCACCACGAAAAGGGATTCCTTTTAAGTTATATATATCGGCTGAGGAGGAAACTATCGGAGCTGTTTTAGCACAGGAAGTCGATGGTAAGGAAAGGGTAATCTTTTATTTAAGCCGATGTTTACTGGATACTGAAGTCAGGTACCCTTTCGTCGAGAAATTATGCTTATCCTTATATTTCTCGTGTACAAAGCTAAGACATTATATTTTAGCATCGGCTTGTAAGGTGGTCTGTAAAACTGATGTTATAAAGTATATGTTATCAGCTCCAATTTTACGAGGTCGACTTGGTAAATGGGCTTATGCCTTAATAGAGTTCAACCTATCTTATGAATCGGCTAAGGCAGTTAAAGGACAAGTTATAGCTAATTTTATAACGGGACATGATACCGCTGTCGACCTAGTGTCTGTTGCCCCTTGGCAGTTGTTTTTTGATGGGTTGGTATGCAGGGAAGGCGATGGTATTGGTATCGTACTCATATCGCCCAAAGGTCATAATTTTGAATTTGCATTTCGGCTAAATAGTCAATGTTCAAACAACCAGGCAGAGTATGAGGCGTTGCTCAAAGGCTTACAATTGTTAGAAAATATCGGAGTGAGTACTGTTGAGGCATACGGCGATTCATGTTAATCGTACAGTAAATAAAAGGTGAATACCAATGCCGTGATGAAATATTACTTAAATATTTAGAATAGTGCTTCGAAATTATCGGCTAATTTACCTCATTTTCTATCGGTCATATCCCTCGAGAATCGAACGATAGAGCCAACGCACTGGCTCAACAAGCGTCGGGGTACAAGGACTTTGGCCGATATCAGGTGACTGAACTCGTGAGCAAAGCTGTCATGTGTGCGGATATTATTGACTGGAGAACGCAAATAAGGAATTATCTAATCGACCCATCTAAGCCGACAGAGCGCAAGGTTAGGCAGTAAGCTTTGAAGTACGTAATCCTAGACGATATTTTGTATTATCGGACGATAGAAGGTTTGCTGTTGAGATGTCTTGGAACTGAAGAAGCGCAGGTGGCAATGGGTGAGGTACATGAAGGTATTTGCGGATCTTATCAATCGGCTCATAAGATGAAATGGATGCTTAGACGAACATGATACTTTTGACCAACAATGTTAGAGGATTGTTTCAGATATTACAAAGGGTGTCAGACTTGTCAAAAGTTTGGCAATGTACAATTAGCACCGGCATCGGCTTTACACCCAATTATCAAGCCATGGCCGTTCAGAGGATGGGGGATAGATGTAATCGGCCAAATATTTCCTGCTTCAAGTAAAGGCCACAAGTTCATTCTGGCCGCGACCGATTATTTCTCTAAGTGGGTTGAAGCTATACCGCTTAAAAAGGTAACTAGTGTTGAAGCTATCGGGTTTGTTAATGAACACATCGTCCATCGGTTTAGAATACTACAAACAATCATGACCGATCAAGGTATAGTGTTTATGTCTAGTGAATTTCATAATTACGCGAAAAGCCTAGGGATCAAGTTGTTGAATTCATCCCCATATTACGCTCAGGCTAATGGACAAGCCGAGTCATCTAACAAAACATTGATCAAGTTGATCAAAAGAAAAATCAATGAAAAACCAAGGAATTGGCATTCAACTCTATGGGAGTCACTTTGGGCGTATCGGCTAGCTTATCACGGAGCAACGAAACTTTCTCCTTATCAATTAGTATATGACCAAGAAGCCGTTTTGCCCGTAGAGATTAACATTAATTCTATACGAATAGCCAAACAAAATGGTTTGTCGGCTCAAAATTATAACAATTTGATGATCGATAACTTGGATAAATTAGCAGAGTTACATTTGTCTACATTGGATCGGCTTAAGAAGAATAAGGTCAAAGTTGCAAAGGCATACAATAAAAAGGTGGTGCCTAAGTCTTTAGATGAAGCCGATCTAGTTTGGAAGACAATACTGCCTGTTGGTTCTAAAGATAACCGATTCGGAAAATGGTCGCCTACGTGGGAAGGACCGTATAAGGTTAATCGGCTAGTCGGTGAAAATTCGTACATGCTTGAAACGATAGAAGGATATGTTTTGCCCAAAGCAATTAACGGGAAGTACTTAAAGAGATATTATCCTAGCGTTTGGGTTAGAGCTTAGCCGACTAGCAAAGAATCGTTCTAAAGACCGAGTTAACACGATACTGTTAATCGGCTAAAAAGATAGTAAATTACATGAACATAGCCAAATATAAATCGGTTAAATAGCCGATTATAGAATAGCAAAGAGTTACAAAAGTAAGTGTTTCAGGACATCTAGCAAAGTCTCACATCTTAAGGAAAAACTAATACTGAATGCCGGAGCTAGGGAGACGGGCGCCTAAAGCTGACAAAGCACCAGCGGCCTTGGCAATCACACATTGAACTTCTTCAATAATGCGATCGTCTTCCTTTGCATTCCCTAGCACCGGTACCACCTTGGCCAATTGTTTTTTCACACTTACCACAGCCATGGCGATACCAAGTTTCTATTCTTTAATGTCCGACGCAGTTTTCTCCATGGTTTGTTGGCCTTCTTGGATTAGCTTCTCAGTTTTGGCCAACTCTTCCAAAAGAAATTTCTTTGTATTCTCAAGTTTGGAGAGGGATTCTTTGGTGGTTTTCAGTTGCTGCACATCGGCATCAAATTTGCGTTTCTTCGCCTTGGAGTCAGCGACCAATTCATCGAGAAGCTTCTGATCGGCTTCTTGGTCTTCGTGGCGATTGATTTTGGCCTGCGCTGCCTCCACTTCGGACCTCCTCTCATCTAAGTGGCAGACGTTGAGGAGGGCTTCCATTGCTTCTGGAGGCAGATTGGCTTCAACCGCTGCCATGGCATCTCGGATCGGCTGGTTGTTCACTAGGATCTCCGATTGTGGCCTCGTCACCAGATCAAAGAGCTTGTTGAGCTTTTCTTGCATTCCCGGTGCTGAAGTCACCGCAGCCGATGCCTCTTTGGATACTTCTAGAATTTTTCTTATCTCCGCATCGTAGTCATCCGTGGCCATTATCTCTGGATCGTCGAGATCGGCCAGTGAAAAACCCAATAAGTTGGTTGGGTCAGACGATTATGGGAATGCTTCGGCTGCTGTGACTGGTGGTGTTGGAAGTGAAGGAGAGAGAACTCCCAGTGAAGCAGCAGGGAGATTGGCTAAAATTGCCACGACCTGCGCAGATTGCGTCGGCTAAAGAGAAAAGCAAAAGGGTAAGCCAATGCCTTGAAAACAAAAGCCGTTGATTTAAAGTATGCTGCTTACTTCTGTAGTAGCCGACGCGTGTGGCGAACTCTCGCCACTCTGCTCCTGGGGCTTAGACCCCCTTTTCACTGGAGCTGTGGTGTACTTTGCTTTCTTCTTTTCTGAAATTATGATCGGCTAAGAATTAGTTGCAAAGAGGGTAAAAGAAATAACAGTCGATTATAATATGCTTACTTGGTTGTTTTTTCTCCATATCCGATAACGACGGGCTTTGGATACCCAGGGTACCCGAAGTATACCCAGTAAGGCCAGTCGATTGGTGTGGCCTTTTCCCTTGTTGGCCACTACCCGATTGGCCGACAACGGATTTCTTGCCAGCAGCCTTAGCCTGTAAAGCGAACAAAGGTTAGTTAGTAAAATGTCTCAAGATAAAGACAAATGAAGAGATGATGATCAAAGCCGATACCTCGCTCGTTATTTTTTCTAAACTTGTGTTAGTGTAACCCGATGAACTAGCTTCACTGCTAGAATCGCTGTTAGACACTAATGATGGATCTAGCAGATCTGGGAAGAATTCCTTGATTATGAATGACGGAGTTTTTTCCATATATATTGACTCTGCAATAGCCGACCACCATGTTTTGAAGCCTCCTGCCCGGCGAGCGTTTAGGAAGAAGTGAGGAAGACTGCGAAGCTGAAGCTCATCGACTATTTCCAAAACCAGCTCGGCTGAAGTAGCATTGCGAACTCTAGCCCTGGGCTGTAGCCAATGAAGAAGTGGCAGGCTTGGAATCACTTGACCAAAACCAAGCTGCCTTGCATAGACTGAAGGATGGTAAAACTCATATGAAGGTTGGAATGTCTGATTCCTAGTGTGAAGGCCGGCGTGAAAGACGCATGGAGAGATGAAGAGTTTATACAAGTCCAAGGTCTCCTGAGGCATCAAAGAGCTGTCGGCTTCCAAATGTAGGAAAGAAAAGTTTTCCCTAATGCTAGCCGACGTCCTTCAACAAGCTATTCTGCTATGACTTGATAGACTTGGGTCGGCCCAAGGGATGCCCCACAGAATAAAAAGCGATCTAGCCAGATGTTTAAAAAAGCAACGTGTTCTTCAACCGATACCGGCCCATTAACCTTATTGTTGTTTCCAATGTATTTGGCCCACCCTTCACCTTTAGATCTGATAAGTTTATATTTGGGCTTACCACTAAAAGCCGATACTTGTTCACCATCTGGCCTAAGGCAGCACAATTGGGCTACGTCCAAAAGAGTCGGGCTGATGGGACCAGTACGAAACAAAAAGGCATTAAAACAATCCGACCAATAATAACAGGCCGTGACCACTAGGGGCTCATTGGCTTCTGGATCAGCTAAGGAAAGGGGGATGCACTCGGCTATACCCATTTTTCCCATTCACCCCTCTTTTGGGCTGCCACTCTAATAAATCAATTCCTCTACCCTTTGAGAGCTGTCGGCCAAACTCTGAAACTTTTATTCCAACCTTCTATATTATAACCAGAAGCCGATAAAGGAAGACGAGGAATTTCTTGATTTGTGACAGTACTGACATCTAGATTTCCTAAGGGGCCCAAAAAATATTGATCATTGCTATGCGGGATCGGAATGAGTACCTGACTCAGGTCCATTGTAGCCGATCTGGGAGGATGATTGAGCTAAGGACTGTTTTGGAGATTCGTCAACAGAGAACATAAGCCGATTGTAGATGGTTCGAGAGCTCGAGCGCGTGCTGAATGACCACTTGGGGGCCGCATTTTATAGCACAGTAAAAATTTGAAGTGGTGGGAAATGAATCTCAAAAGACACGAGCAGTTAAAACGCACTACACGCATGTTAGAAAATTACGGCGCAATTAAAGCGACAGTTACTAAATGAAGATTAGCAGCTAGCCGATAAAAAAAGCCGATAGTTGCAATTTTTGAAAGATGACTAGTCATCTCTCAAAAATAGGGGCATATGTTTGCACCAGAATTTGGCAAGTATGGTCAAAATCGGCAAGAGAGTCAACATGCGGTAACTAACAGGCGATTTGGAAAGATTTGAAGATATTTGGTAACGGTAAAGATCTTTAAGGGAAAACTATCCGAATTGAGGCCGATACGGATCAGGTTTTGTAACGTGTTGTAATAGGACACGGTCGACCGACGGGTATAAAAGAAAGGCAAGCGCGAACCACAAGGGATACAACACAATCAAATACCAATCTACATTACTTTTTCCTGTCGACTAGGAGTAGTTCTTGTAATTTAGTCTTTGTAATTCGATCTTGATCAATAAAGTTGTGCATCGCCGATTATTGATCTTCTTCAAATTACGCCCCAGATTCAATTTATTCTGATTTTGTTGCCATCACCTTCTTTAGAATCGATCTACCTTTATCCTCTGATTAGTCTTAATCTGCTAGTTGGACTTACCCTTTTTATCTTGATTTAATCGGCTTTGAGCTATTGAGTCTAAGTCGATTGATCTTCACGATCGGCTTTGAGTAGATTTTATATTTTTACCTTGTCGATTCCAGGTCAAATCGACTGGCATGCTCTGAACCAGGTGTTCGTCTGGTGTGCTGTTATCAGAAACCCTACTTCAAGTTCTTGACACCAACAATAGTGTTATTTGATAATGTAACATCACATTCACACATACGTAAAATCTAAACAAGATAGTGTTACATGCTAATGTAACATTTACACATCATCTAGGATAGAGTTTATGAGAATATTCGCACAAAACTAAGTCCATACCCGAGGCTAGCTCAAGAGTACCACATAAAGTCATAATTCCTACATTATTACAGCTAGCAACATGTTCCAGGAGATTACATAATGCAAAAGTAGAACACAGAAGCAGGATTGAAGCAAAAAAGAACATACGCCTGGTAAGCTGCTCTTGAGTCGTTCAAGATCGAACACAGACAATCTGTAGCAACCAGAACTTATACTCATTTTAGTAATAAAGGAAATGCTAGGCAAAAGTTGGTCTAAATTTTGAGCTTTATGAACATGAAATAAAAAAAATCATCAGTGTGGTAGTGCAAAAAAGCAAAACTTAGCAACTAAAAATTGTGCACCTAATTTGCATTACAGTTAGTCGAACAACCTGAATGACTAAATGCCTATACTCTCGAACAACCAATGGATTCCAACAGTCCCGAACACCAAGCATCTTGATCCACTAAATGCATAGTTCTAAATGATCATTATTATAAATACTGGTATGTTATTTTGTATATTGTCCTTTTAAATGAGGATTATGTATACTGTCCTTTTAAATGAGGATTATATTTTCAGCTAAATTTGTATGCAAATCTGTGTGCATTATGTATACTGTTCTTTTAAATGAGGAATTTGTAGCGAGAAAAATGCTGTGCCAGAACAATATATATTGAGAGGTGCTTCAATGCTTTTCTCAATTAAAATCTTCAGGTTTCTATCCGAGCTGAAAAGTATAAAAAGAACATACTGTTTATACATGTATTAGAAAGCAGAAATGAAGTTCCTTCTACGTGCTAATATTTGATCGTTTAAATTTCAGTACACTTATGACGAAAATTCTTGTTATACTATGTCTGCAGGTGTCACTCTGCCTGATTCATTTAAACCTGCACAAAGTGCTTCAATATTGAATCCGCTAATTAATTCTAGCAAGATGGAAACGCCTGAGGAGGAGCTACAACTGAATACCAGAAAGGAAATTATGGATCTCATGGAGCTAGGCAAGACTAGCTGCATGGGCAAGACTGGAGTTCTATATTACAACTGGAGCTAGGCAAGACTACTATAGCTGCATGGGCAAGCAAGGAAGATAAGCTAGCTGTCAACCGATAAGCAAGTAATAGAACTGCTGAGAAGAACAAATAATAGAACTACTGAGAAGGTGCAACTATCATTCTGATGCTTTCATCAGTTAGCATTTTAATTTGCATGTATGCGGTAGAGATAGTAACAAGCAGCATATTTTTTGTTGAAACTTTGGCAGGGCCTACTTGTACTTGCCCTTGGTGGAAGTTGGTTTCAATGTATTATGCCGCTAACCGGAGAAAAATAAGTGTTTTTTTAAGAAAAAGGGGAAATAAGTATTCTTGTTACTTGTTAGGCTTCTTTTAATCACTGCAATGTGTCAGGGGTAACATAGATTTACTAAGCAAAAATGGTTATCTTTAGCATGTGCTAGGCTAGAAATGCCAGACAAAACTAGATTGGTAAGTTGGTAGTCTAAAATGATCCCATGCATGCTGTTGTCAGCTATTCATCTTGTGTTCACAAAATCTTTTCAACCCTGCAAGGTTCGTGGCACTGTTCTGCTGCTAAATAGTTAAACGAAGATGATGCATTCTACCAAGTCATTTGTTCTAGACAGACAGCTCTTAAAATATAAAAATTCCTAACTATCTTTTTCAAGCCATTCAGCCTCAAGGTCTTCTAAGCTATCCTTTATTCTCCATATGGAAGGATAGAAGTAGACTAGTATAGCTGACACAAAATTTAGAAAAGATAGATTAAAATTTGTAAACACTTTTCTTTTGTTACAACCATTTAGAACATATTTTTTTCAAGAACATGCAGAAGAGCTACAGATCTTTCGTATTAAGACAGACATAAAAGGAATAGCAACCAGTCCAACATAAAGGACAAATAGATCGCCTGTAAAAAAAAATACAAGTAGCGAACAGACTAAGGAGATACATCAGTCTACTAAACATTGATATGGACATAAGAAGCTACACCAAAATCAATCTCGATGATTTTAGTATGCATATGCCTAATCACTGGAAAGATATGAAAGCCTAGTTTCCAGCGCCTCAAACCATACATCTTTTCGACCTCCGAAGCAAAAGTTATAACCATTTAAGTGGAAGCTGCAAAAGCTATTTTGTGGGTGCACGAGATTAAAAGAAGACTCCTCAAATGCTCCACCAATATGACTTTTCACATACCTTCATTAGTATTTGCGTTCATACCTAGCTAGCAGAGTTGTTCCTAATATAAATACCCCATATACTCTTCCATTGTAAGCAGTGAAAAATGAAAAATGTTGCTATGAGTTAATTTTTAGAATTAGCCACCATGGTGTCTTCTCCATCATGGAATGGCTGTATAGAGGGATCCTATCCACCCCAGTCGTTTGACGACAACTTTTCTGTGCTTCTAACTTAGTGCGTGGTTGTGTGGATTGGGAACTTGTGGTTAGGCGTACTTGTCGCAGGTCATTGCATCGGCAGTGGTTGACCCCAAGATCGTCGGGTTGCACTATTATCTTAACTATTTACAACAAGTTATCTTCCTTTTTCTTGCTCTCACGCCGTGAAGGTCGGGCACCCCTCCCCCTCATACCAATCATGCTCTCCAAGACAGGCCCTAATGTTTGATCCATGCTCCTTAACTTATCCCTAATGTTCAATGTTTGCTTCCCAAGACTAGCAACCAGATCTATCTTAAGCTAGCATTGCTTCTCAAGACTAGCAACTAGATATGTCTTAACCAGAGCTTCATATAATGCTAGCAACCAGATCTACCAACAAACAAGCCAGATGTACCAACAAACAAGCCAAAATCCAACTACACAATCATGCGATTTGAGGTAAAGAACAAAGATTTGGGATCCTTACCTTCAGTTCTCACACGAACTTCACAGCAGCATCCTCATGGTGTCCTCCGGGTGCTTCAGCAGCAAGGGAAACTCAATGGACGCCAGCTCCTAGCTCTCTCTCCTCTCCCAATCTGTAGATCCGAACCCTCCTCTTCTCTTTTGTAGGTACCTAGAGCAGCAGATCTAAGTCACAGAAGAGGAGGAAGAGAAGGATGAGTTCACAAGTGACGAAACACTTCACCGGAAGTCGCGAACGAGATCCACGATCCTCGTCGAGATCCTGAGGCGACGCGACGTGACGCGAGCGGAGGCGACGCAAGAGAGGAGGCAATGTCGCGAGAGAGGACCTGAGAGGAGGCGACGCGAGAGAGGTGACGGAGAAAGATAGTTCAACGTGAGGAGACTTAGATTTTTTCCCGTGGAAATGGGATGGATTAGGCCGAGAAATCCCCATCTCGGCTGCTTCCAAACGTGCTTAGAATCAGGCCGGGGCAAACTAGCCCAATGAATTTTTGGCCTAGGAAATAGGCCGGGATCCCGGCCAGGATCTGAACTCCCAAACAAACCCTTATAGTTACAGTAGATCACTTTAATCCTTACTTCTCGTGCAAGAAAGAGGACTCCTCCCACTAGAGGGCATATATTGTTACATACAACACCCGGCTATAGGTAAGACCAATAAAATTGTGAGGCTGCCAGGATTACTTCTTATGCGCTCCTCTAATTTTCTCGTTCTTGCATGATCGTTTGTCCGCAACGCAATTATTGTCATACAATATGTTATCTTGTTATCAGCATGATACGCTCTCCTTAAGGCTATCTGGTTCAATCTATGGTGTTTATTTAGCTATTCTCTTTCTCTCTCTCCTTAATCAACCATGATGCGCTACGAATCATTGAGTTTTGATCGAATGGCCTGCACGGTTTTCAATCCCATTTGCATTTCTACCTTTTGCAAATTGATAGGCCCCTGTTTGGGGAACAAAATATTTACAGGAATTGATAAAATTTTCATAGTAATTAGAAACACTGAAATTTCACATAGATCAGTTTAATTTCCATAGCAATATGAAAAAAAAATCCATCTCTGAACGGGTTCTTACCAAGGTTTGAAATACTGCGGTAAACCGCTCAAAAACCACGGTTTTTGAGTGTATCGCGCTGGTTCGAGATCTTGTACCACTTGGTTTACCGGTTGCATTCAAATTCAAATTCAAAATTATTGAAAAATTTGGAAAAATTTATCCAAAAATTTTCTAAAATTAGTATTAATTGTTTTATGACCTTTGGTGTGATTTTTTTTTTGAAAAAACGAAGTTTGGAGATGTATTTGAGCCAATCAAAATCTAGGAAAAAGAAAAAGCAAAAAAAAAGGTGGCCTGTGGGCTTTCAGCCCACAGCCCAAGCTGGTTGTGGGCTGGCTAGCCCACCCCGAGCCACCCCCGAGAGGCTTGACCTCCAGACCAGCCGACAACGCTTGTGTGCACACACCAATCATTCTCCAGCTTTCCCTATTCTTCCAGCGAGTCGACCGCGTCACCGTTGCCCAAATCTGGCTACTGCACGTTATCAAACCACCGGCTGACAGCCGATTTTCGCTCGATAAGGCTCGAAAACTGAACAGTTTAAGCGGTTTTCTAAGCGACTTTCGATTTTCGAGGTATGCAGCGAAATTCACGATCGCAATTTAGTGTTGATTTTCTCTCGGTTTTTAACAAATATCGCTCGGTTTTGAAGGAAAACCGCTCGGTTTGAGGAGTAGGCAGTCCAAGTTGAGGAGAAGGCAGTGAAAGTTGCTTTGCTTGCAAGTTCCATCCGGCTGCAATGTGCTTCCCATCTTCAACATGACTTCTGCATCCTTGCTCTGAGTATAATACAAATATTGCAGTCACAGAAGGCATTTTGTTAGCCTAAAGCGTACATATTTTGTTAGCCTAATCTAGATGTTGGAAGCTAAGCACCAAAGTTGGAGATGCTTAATTACCATTTGATCATTTAAGCACCAAAGCAAGAGAGCTATGACTCATATAGTAGTTATGACTACGTCATCCTCGATACTCATGCACAACCTCCCACTCAACAGGTCTACGAGTGGCACGACCCTGAGTTTTATTCCATATTGTATCAACAATGGTAAACAACAAGTACATGGATGGGGCAAAGCTGGCACGATTACAAGGCGGAGTTGCTAGCTATACGAGGATTGACCGTGATGTCCACCGAGGAATACAACATGGCCAACCAAGTGTACACGCAACAATACTACTCGTAGCCCCGAAAGTAATGTTTCATTTACATGTTTCATTTCATTGCAACTTAATATTTTACTAACATAGCCTCCATGCAGGTCCAACATGGTATTTATGTGGGAAGGACGACGAAAATATACCTATTTACAACTTCAAATGAAAGGTATCTAAATTTGAATGGTATTGATATGTGAATGCCTAATTTTTGCATTTATTGGATTGTGTCGAATATCTAAATATGGGTACGTATGCATGCCCAGTTTACAAAGACCAAACCGTATATGCTCGGGAAAGGATATAAGGACTCCGATATCACAGGCCCAATTTCGGTGGGATACGATATACATGGAGAAGATAGCATCACATTAGGAAGGACTTGATCGAGTTTCCCGTTGCGAGGAAAACCAACTCGAGTACGCCTGATATCTAAGGAGTTCGGATACACGGTGAAGATCACGAGTCGATAGAATCTTCATAAGTTACGATCTGGGATTCCAAGATGGCTATGACTCGGATAAAGGTAGAGCTACCTCCACTATAAAATGCCGGGGGTAGGCGCCCTCAAGCAAGAGGCAGAAGGAGGAGAAGAGGATTTCTACGGCGCCAAGTATCTCATAGTCGCAGAGTCAAGCATCTGCTTTAGCCTAGGGTTCATATTTCTTTGTACTTAGGCTTGAGTGTTCCGATCTTTACTTCATACTCAATATACAAGCATCCACCATACAGGAAGTAGAGTTTTACTCCCCCGCGAGGCCCGAACCTGTCTACATTGTGTGTCTTTGACCCTGTTCTTAACTCTGCTCCACGAAGGTACCCAAAACATAAAGTTTATTGTCGATTTCTGATCCTTCGACAGTTGGCGCGCCAGGTAGGGGCCTTCAGCTGTTTTTTGCAAATTAAAAGCATGTCTTCAACAAACACCGGCAACGATTTCCCTAGCGACTGCCCATGTGATGGACTCCACTTGGTCGCCATCATCGACTAGGGCCCTAGGATCGAATCAGAGATCGCCTTTGGGACCATGCTCTATCGATGGGGGCCCAATAAGCACCTGCTGCATGTTGGATTCGTCGGATCACATCCTCGTAATCCTTGCCGAGAGGTGGGATTCATTGACTTCGATCCGATGGAGCAAAATGTCCTCATGTGCGTCGACACGGGAAGCGAAAGCGAAAGCGATGCTCATACCGGCCAGAGCAGCAGCCGAACGGACCGATACATTTTCACAATGGGAGCCAACGATGGCGACACTGCTGAAGGTTCCCATGACAGGAACCCCGGAGCAGACGCCACAGGAGGCCAAGGGCTCCAGATCCCTTTGCATGCGCCTCAGGATCCCGCCGCATTAACGGTTGCACATGCCCTGGCACCCGATACCACGGGTCATCGTCGTGTCCTGGCGGTCGCGGCGGGGGCCGAAATCGTGGCCAACCTGACGAGGTAGCTCGACCTCGAGGATCCAATGACACCCTGCCGTGGGTGCCAATGATTCAGGGGTAGCAAGCTCCTCAACAACACGGTCGTAACAGAAGGCCTAGCCGCTCACACGGGGCAGCATCCAACCAGAGCCACAATAGCGACATCTTCAGCACTCCTGAAGCGAATGTCCAATGCGCTCATATGCTGCTAAAATCCCTTCCACCACTGGATCTGGGCAACCCGATGACTCCAGTATTTGATCAGATGAAGACACTACTCGATGCAGCACAAGCTCAGATCGCTCGAGTAATCAACTCGAGGCTTGGGTGCCCTAGCCAACAGGGAACTAGAAGCCAACGGTCAAAGCAATCCTACTGCCACCGAGCTATTGGTCAGCGGCAGCTAGCTCCAACCAGTGAGCTTCCAAGACCGTTCGCTCCAACCTTCGTCGAGGGCTCCCCGAAGATCTCTGAGAACGTATCCCATACGATCGAAGAGACATGCGAGAGGCCCTGTGAGGTCGGAGGGAGGAGCGCGATAGGGAAAACTTCAAGCGACAGGACAACGTGTCCCCACCTGCGAGGGGCCAAGCTCCTGGTTGTCGCGTCCAACAAGACGACTCTCCGCCCCCACGGAGACGCTCTCCCACACGGGGCAGGCTCATCCCTCGACGAGGTCCGCGGCAGGTGACCCCCGAGGATGCCGATGAAGGATGCAGGGCCTTCACTCCCAAACTACGCGTGGTCAGGTGGCCTGACAAGTTCAAGCCAGCCCTGGTAGAAAAATACTCGGGCAAGATCAATCCTGTTGAGTGGCTGCAGATCTACAATACGGTCATGAGGGCAACTGGAGGAAACGAGAAGGTAATGGCCAATTACCTCCTCACCACCCTCGATGGCGCGGCGAGGTCTTGGTTGCTCAATCTCTCGCCCCATTCGATATCCTCTTGGGCAGAGTTGCGGACACAGTTCATTGCCAACTTCCAAGGTACATATGAACGCCCTAGAACGCGCAGCAACCTGCATCGAGTAGTAAAAAAGCTGGGAGAGTCGCTGCGGAGTTTCATTCAGTGCTCCCTGACATCTCGGACGAGGCCGTCATCGTCGCCTTCGAAATCAGCATAAAGGACGCAAACCTGAAGGGAAAGTTGGCCACTAGCAAGATCCGGACCGTTTCAGAGCTGTTCGAGTTGGCCGACAAATACGCCATACGCGCTGAAGCTCGGGACCCCGTCAATGATCCCAGGATTGATGACGACAACCCCGAATCATCCAAGCAGGGGTTGAAGAAGAATAAGAGGCGTGGGGAAAAGCGTAAAGGTGACTCCACCATAGCCGCGGTCGAGAGAGGCAAGGCGCGCAACACCGGCGGCAACAAGGTTTGAAGTCGAAAGGGTGGCAAGTACTACCCGATCCATCATTCAGATAAACACGACTTCGACGAGTGCCAGGTAATCAACAGGAAACTCTAGGAGAAGCTCAAGGCCGCCCTTACCGAGCGCGGAGTGGAGCTGCCCAAGGAGGATCCCCAGGACGACGAGCCCGAGTACCGTGGGGCCGATCACAACCTGGCGCACATCTTCGAAGGAACTGTCACGTATGAGTCCAAGCGGCAATACAAGGCAATCGAAAGGGAAGTTAACCTAGCCCTGCCAGTTCTCCCGAAACACCTCAAGTGGTCGGAGGTGCCGATCACTTTCGATCAAGTGGATCATCCAACCACGGTCCTCCACCCGGGCCGATACCCGGTGGTGGTCGAGCCCACCATCATCAACATTAAGGTCGCCCAAACCTTGATCGATGGTGGGAGCTCGTTAAATCTCATCTTCGCGAAGACACTAAAGAATATGGGAATTCCGCGGACTGAGATCAAGGCCGGAGCTGAGCTGTTCCACAGCATCACGCCGCATTCCTCGTCGGTACCCCTCGGCCAAATCCAGTTGTCAGTCATGTTTGGCACGCCGAAGAACTTCCACACCGAGAAGATCCTCTTTGACATGGTGGATTTTGAAACTGCCTACAATGTGATCCTAGACGCCCAACACTAGACAAGTCATGGCAGTGGTACACTACACGTATCAAACTGTCAAGATGCCGGCACCAAGAGGGGTCCTCATCATCAAGGGGGGCCAACGCACCACTTCAAGTGTGACAAGAAGAGTCTAGAGATGGTCGAGATCCTAGGAGAATCTATGTCTGTCGGTGGCTGCAAGGCAGACAAGCGCCAAAAGTCCAAGGAAGCCGACAAAGGCCGGGACAACGACGGCGAGGCAAGCAAAAGGATCGGGGTAGACGTCAAGATGGTGCCCCTGGACCCGGCAGAGCCCTCTAAGACGGTCAAGGTAGGCGTCAGCCTCGACCCCAAATAGGAACTCGAGCTCGTCGCCTTTCTTCGGGCAAACTATGACGTGTTTGCGTGGCAACCGTCCGACATGCCCGGAGTCCCCAAGGAGGTGATCGAGCATGGTTAGCTGTGGAACCAAGCGTCAGTCCTGTGGTGCAGAAGCAATGAAGATTTGCAGAAGACAAGAAGCAAGCTATCCAAGAGGAGGTCAGCAAACTCCTGAAGGCTGGCTTCATCCGGGAGGTTCGTCACCCGATGTGGCTGGCGAACCCCGTCATTGTTAAGAAGCCGAACGATAAGTGGAGGATGTGCGTCGACTACACAGACTTAAATTAGGGATGGCAATCAAACCCGCGGGTTCGGGTACCCGCGGGTTCGGCACCCGATCGGGTCGGGTTCGGGTTCTAATTTTTACCCGCGGGTTCTTCGGGTCGGGTACCCGAGATGGGTTCGGGTCGGGTTCGGGTTCTAATTTTTACCCGCGGGTACCCATTGGGTATCCGAAATACCGTATATACCCATCGGGTTCCGGGTACCCTCCGGGTTTGAGGTCGGGTTTCGGGTACCCGTCGAGTTCGGCTTGGGTTTTTGTCGGGTCGGGTTTCTTGTCGGGTCGGATTTTACAAAACTCATACCCGACCCAACCTATTGCCACCCCTATGAACAAACCCGTCGGGTACCTGCCGTATTTCGAGTACCCGCCGGGTTCGGGTATAATTTTTTACCCGATATGGTATTCGGGTTCGGGTCGGGTTTTTCATTTCGGGTTTTCTGTCGGGTCGGGTTTTGTCAAACCCGCACCCGACCCGACCCGTTGCCATCCCTAACTTCAATAAAGCTTGCCCTAAGGATCCTTTTCCTTTCCCCCGCATCGACCAAATAGTGGACTCCACAGCGGGCTGTGAACTGTTAAGTTTTCTAGACGCCTATTCGGGGTATCACCATATTAGCATGTCTGTTATGTCAAGATGCCTTTCGATTTGAAATGTGCTGGAGCTACGTATCAACGTTGTATTCAAAATTGCTTGAAACCCCAAATCGGGCGCAATGTCGAAGCGTACGTCGATGATATCGTTATGAAGTCAAAACTAGGAACGCCTTAATCAACGACCTCGAGGAGACATTCGGTAACCTTAGGAGGTATTGGATGATGCTTAACCCCGAGAAATGCACGTTTGGTGTTCCGTCCGGCAAACTTCTTGGTTTCCTGGTGTCAAGTCGAGGCATCGAGGCCAACTCGCGCAAAATTGAGGCCATCGACCAGATACGTTCTCCACGGACGCTAAGAGATGTGCAGAAGCTCACGGGGTGCATCGCAGCCCTCAGCCGATTCATCTCATGGATGGGGGAGCGAGGGCTACCTTTCTTCAAGCTACTAAAAAAAATAGGACATTTTCGAGTGGCCCTAAGAAGCAGAAGAAGCCTTTCAAGACCTGAAAAGGTATCTATCATCTCCATCTGTCCTGATCTCGCCTAACGAAAAAGAACTATTTTTATATATTGAAGCTACCCCTCAAGTGGTGAGCTCCATCCTGGTAGCCGAATGGGATTGCACAGAAAAGAAAGCTAAAGTCCAGAAGTCGGTGTACTACATGAGCAAGGTCTTGCATGGCACAAAGCTGCGATACCCTCAGGTACAAAAGATGCTCTATGCCGTCCTAATGACTTCTCGAAAGCTGCGGCACTACTTTTAGGCCCACAAGATTACGGTCATGACAACGTACCCGCTCAAGGAGGTCATACGCAATCGAGAGGCGACAGGGTGGATCGCGTAGTGGGCGGTTGAACTCAACGAGTTCAAGGTCGACTTCGCGCCATGGACCAACGTCAGGATGGGAGTCTTGGCAGACTTCATCGCAGAATGGACGGATGTCGAGGAAAAGGAGTGAAAAGTGGTTGATGATCACTGGACTATGTTCTTCGATGGTTCGCTCACGCTCCGGGGCTCAGGGGCTGGCATCGTACTCAAACCCCCGACAGGTGAACTCAAATATATCATTCAGCTTGATTTCTAAGCTTCAGACAATGTTGCATAATACGAGGGACTAGTCAATGAGCTTAGCATAGCAGCGTCACTTGGGATCAGATGATTACTCGTGAAAGGGGACTCACAGCTAGTCGTGAACCAAGTGCAGAAGGAGTACCAGTGCTCGGACGGCAACATGGAGGTGTATCTAAACGAGGTTCGCAAGCTAGAGCACAAGTTCGAAGGGCTCGAGGTAAAGCACATCAGGCAATGTGATAACTATGCCGCCGACGAACTTGCCAGGCTCGCTTCGTCCCACTTGACCGCACCCGCAGGAGCCTTCGTCGAGAAGCTCCTTAAGCCCTCCGTCTCTCCCGAGCGAGAAGCGGATGCTGCCCAACTCGATCAGCAGCCTGGTCGAGTAAGCGAGGCAGAACTAGCAGACGTGGAAGCTGCACTACTCGAACGCGAGCCGACTTGGATGACTTCATTCCAAGCATATCTCGAGGGTCGGGAGGTCCCTCACGATGATGCAACAGCCGAGAAAATTGCACGTAAGTCCAAGCTATACGCTTTGGTAGACAGCAAGCTCTATTGAAAAGGGAGTAATAGAATCCTGATGAAGTGCATCATTCAGGAAAAGGGCAATAAAATATTGCTCGATGTTCATGGAGGCTTCTGCGGCAATCATGCGTCCTATCGCACCCTAGTCGGAAAGGTTTTTCGACAAGGGTTGTATTGGCCAACTGCCCTACAGGACTGCAAACTATTCCTCTATCGTGGCCTTTCTCCGTCTGGGGTTTGAACATCTTGGGACTGTTCCCAAGAGCCCAAGGAGGTTACAAGTTCTTGTTCGTGGAAATCGACACGTTCATTAAGTGGATCGAAGCCAAACCAGTCAGGAGCATCACCTCAGTAGTGGCTAAGAAGTTCACGAGGAGCATCGTTACTTGATTTGGTATCCCTAATCAGGTGATCACAGATAATGGTAGCCACTTCAAGAGCAATGCTTTCACAGTCTTTTGCGAAGAATTGGGTGTCAAACTTTGTTTCGCTTCCGTAGCTCATCCTCAGAGCAACGGTCAGGTCGAACGTGCCAATGGTTTAATTCTGTAGGGGATCAAGACCCATGTGTTCGATAGGCTTAGGGCTTACTCAACCCGGTGGGTGAAGGAGCTCCCCTCGGTACTATGGGCTGTTCGAACGTCGACCAGTAGAGCCACAGGTGAAACGCCATTTTTCTTAGTCTACGGAGCCGAAGCAGTGCTTCCGACTGAGTTAACGATCAAATCACCTTGTGTGGACAACTACTTGAAAGAGGAACAGGAGCAGATGCGAGCAGACGATGTAAACTTACTTGAAGAGTGTCGGGATCGAGCATCCATTCGAGCGGCTAAGTATCAGCAAGCCCTAAGAATATATCATAGCCAACGAGTCCGGGACAGAGTGCTCACCGTCGAAGACCTAGTACTAAGAAAGGTGCAAAAGCAAGACTACTGTAATAAGCTTTCGCCCAAGTGGGAAGGTCCCTATGAAGTGGTCGAAGCAACTCGGCCGAGATCGGTGCGGCTATCGACATCCGAAGGCACAATACTTGACAACTCGTGGAACATCAATAAGTTGCGAAAGTATTACATGTAAAAAATATTTTTGCAATGCAGCCGAAACTCAGGTAAGTATGATTTCATTAATATTCAACTAACAAAAACTATTATATTGCATCTTAGGCAGGTATCCCACTTCTACTTGTCCTTGAAGGCGTCGTGCCGCCTCCTTTGCTCACTCGGGGGCTGGCAGCTGATAGTCCCCGGGATAGGCCTGTGCCCACGATACAGGCCGGACGAGACGGCGAAGGCACGATCGCTTGTCGACGGAGCAGGCGGCCTCTCCATCGTCAAAAGCCTCCTAGCACCAGAAGCACTTGGAGTACGAGCAAGGGCCAAGCTGATGAAGCTGTTTTGAGGTTCACCCCAGGCACCGACAGCTTCACTTTCTTCCCCTCGTGCTCCAACGGTGGCATCTGCTCTCGCGAGGGAAGAAGAAGTGGCTTCATCTTTCCCGACGATGACGCGCAGCCTGCTAGTGACCTCTTCCTCCTCCTCCGGCCATACTTCCTCCTTGATAGCCTTCCAGTCGATCTCGTTCTCCTCATCAAAAGAAATTATGATCTTCCCCGGAGAAACTATCGCTAGCGGTGTCGGGGGAGATGACTCTCCGAGGATAATCACAGACGGGGGAGATGGTGGAGGGGAGGCCATAAATGAGGCCGAAGGTTTAAGGTATTATGAGCAGAAGGCAAGAATGAAGTCAGTTTGTGACAAGAGATTGTGAGTCCCGTCTATATATATAGCCCAGGGAACAAGTCGCATTGAAGTCGCAAATCCGCTAAGATCCGCATCGTTCCCAATTCAAGAGGCATCTGTTGTGCTTTTCACGCAAGTGCAGAAATTGAGGACACATCGACTCCCATCATTGACTAGATAACGCACTGCGTGGAAGCCGAACGAGCGCAAAGGTGGCAGCAGTATACAACTGTTGAAATAGATGTCTTACTCTGACCGTTCCAAGTGTACGAACGGAGGCTGATATGATCGACTAAGGTGTCGGGAGCTACATCACGCAATTTTGACGCATGTACTCGACCCTTCGCTCGATGAATGCATCGAGGGAAGCGTCGGGGCCTATATTGTTCGATCTTTTTCTTTACCTGTCTCCACTCTCAGGTCGATACACTATTCGAATAAGAGGTTCGAAGAGTCAGTGGGTATCTGTGATGCTAATGCCTCATTTATTTCGCTTGGTCCTGCAATCAGGCAGAAAATCGAAGGCTACATCGCGATGTTGTGCTTACGTCATTCTACTCCCTACTCGATGACATATCATCGAGTAGGAGTCGGGAGCTACAGGTAACCCAGTACCTTGCTTTATTTTCTTGGTAGGCACAATCTTTTTCTCTTCTTAATTCTTTTTTGCGTGTGATTTTTTGCACGCATTTACTCGATCACGTACTTAGGACGTTAGTGAATGAAAACCAAAAGATGGCCATGCCTGAATTTGACTTCGAGCAATTCTATCCTGCGCGCACCAGATTGTCAGACATTTAAAGCTCAGCGGACGGCGGGAGACGAAGCCTCTAGTCAATTCTACATGTGTTACTCAGCAAGTTTATGTTCACTATAAGGTCTAAGAAGGATGATTGATAAAGACATGCAAAAGCCGCATAGTTTTTTACTTGTATAGTGTTCATATTATATGCAACCTCTTCGAGCAACTGCTCGGGGACTAAGCTATCTAATGAGCATTTTTTCCAAGCCTTGTATGAAGATACTATCGGGCACATGTTTCAGGCATGACAATATTTATTAAGTGCTAAATTGGATTTGCACCTACTCGAGCTACTCTGTTTCGTCGACAAAGAAATAGAAGGCAGAGCTCAATAGGCAGGCAAATTGATTAAGTGCTATTGATAAAATGCCAGTCTGTACATTTGCATTTTCAAGTAGAAGGATCCCCGAGAGTGTTGCCCTCGTCAAGCGACAGTTCCAAGTCATCCACGAACCTTCTGGCAAGACCCTCGAAGGACGCGATGTAGTCGGCAGCCTTGCGTACATCGCTCGTGAAGCCTTCATCAAGTCCTGAGAAGTCCAGATCCGAATGGTGGCTCCTCACCATGCCGAGCATGTGAGAAGTCGCAAGGCAGGCCGAGGTATTCATATGTTCGAGTGTTTTCGACCGCAGAGCAGCCAGTGTTGCATCTGTTGCAGTCTTTTTGACCTCCATTTTCTTTCTGTTTGCCTCCGCCTTGTCTCGACCAGATTCAGCCTCAACCAGTGCATTTTCAGCAGCGGCCTTCTCAGCCTCCAGTTTCTCGGCCTTAGCTTCGGAAGCCTTCAACTTATCCCTGAGTGCCTCCAGCTCGGTATCTTTCATTTTGAGTATTTGATTTTGAGAAGCGGTGAGGCACTCGACTCGTTTTTGGGTTTGTTCGCTGAAGGTTTGGGCCTCAAGAAGAATGCTGGCTGCACGTTGTGATTCGAAGCTGAGGAATGTCAAAAAACAGAGTAAGGAGAAGGCTGGAAGGCACAACTGGGTGGTTTGTGTTCATATACCCAGAGCTGAAGTTTCAATACGGACCAGTGCACTGGAGGTGCTAAAGAAGCTAGAGGGTCGTGGACGGTCATCATTGCGGGCTGGCTAGTATGTTCAGCAAGACCCTTCAGGCCAGGAGCGGCGACCGTGTTGGCCGTGCCAAGGGATGACGATGATGCCACAGCCACTGTATCAGCGACACCGCTGGGTGCACTCTTCCTGCAAAAAAAAGAAAAGAGGCTTACTCCACCCGATTTTGATGAACAAAGAGAAAAAGTTGGCAAGAAGAGAGTAAGACTCACCTCGCCATGTGAAGTTTAACGCGCACGTTTCCCGGCGGAGCTTGTTCAACTCCGGCAGCTGTTCTCTCGGGTAAAATTGCTGGCGGGGAACACGGCGCCGACGGGATAGAAGCTGGTGAAGATTCCCTTCGAGGAGACGCCTGTGGAGGAGTCATCGCCCTTCGTGCCTTGGCCCTCACGGGCACTCGGGGCACTCGCTGATCATCCAGCATACGTTGGATTATTACAGGAGAAATTTCATAGCAACCAAGAGAGCGGTTGAAGGTCACCTGGTTGGACAGCCCTAACGATAGAGTCCGTGCCCGTTTGGCTGGTCGAAGAGGTGTTGGAGATGCAGATCTCCTATGAAAGGCCTCTTCATCCTCGCCTAGCGAACTAGATCGAGGAGAGCTTGCTTCGGTAATGGCAGCACCGAGCGTTGGATCGGCATCCCGAACCAACTCCTCGTCCTCCAAATCGATCGATCCCTCAACCGGTCCGCCTTCACTCTCGAACCGGGCCTCCTGAAAAGCTAGTAACTCAGAAAGTGGACAGCAGATGCTCGAAGCAAAGTATTGTAGGTTGAAGCAAAACCACTAACCTCTGGTCGTGGGTTATCGAGTGAGTACGCTTCGATACTGCACAGGCTTGGTTTCGAGCCTTGGAAGATCCGGCTCAGACGAGAGGAGATTTCTGTGTCTAGCAGATCTGGTACGTAAGCAAATTTATATATCATTCATCAAATAAAGGAAGAAGTACAACAGGTGGTACAAATCCTTACCTCCAAGGTTGTCCCTTGTGGGGGTCGTTGGCACCCGAGTAGTCCCATGCAAGATGATCTCTGCACTTTAAAGGACTCGATTGACGCGTGATGAAGTCCCTGGCGATCTGCCACCCGGTCAGCCCAACCTTCCTTAACTCCTCGATCTTTTGAGCGTAGTAGGCGGTTCGAGCGGTCGCAGGAGGAGACTTCATTCAGAGGTCGATTGGAAAAAGGAAGAGTGGTCGATAACCAATGGGAAGGTTCACGGTGTTTGGAGAAGTGATATAAAATCATCTCTTCTTCCAGTCCAATTGCCAAGAGGAGGTAACGGGGACAGGAATGTATGAGCTGGACACGCCATTGCGGAGGTGGAACCCGGTGCCCCCAACAACATCGTTTTTAACCACTCGCTTCAGGCTATAGAAGTGGCAAAACAAATTGAGGCTAGGGGTAATCCCTAAATACACCTCACAAAGGTGAACGAACACACTGAGCATTGTGATCGAGTTGGGGCTCAGGTGAAAAAGCTAAATCTGATAGAAGTTGAGGACTTATCGAAGGAATTGAGAAGGTGAAAAGCTGAGTCCGCAGCGAAAAAAGGCCTCGAACACAACCGTTTCATCTTCATTTTCAGGAGTGGGGAACAGTTCACCTTGCGATTGCCTCCAATGGAAGAATTCCCGTGGAGGGACGAAGCCATCTTTCTCCAGCTCTGTGAGACGCTTCTCTGTCATCATTGATTTCTGCCACAATCGGTTAAAGGCCCTGGCATCAATGGCTACCTCGTCGCCACGAGCAGAGGTCGAAGTCACGTCGGACTTCCTTTCCAATGCAAGATCTTTGCCACCAGATGAAGGTTTGGACACCATTGCAGCAGGAGGAGAGCTAGGTTTGTGCAAAGGTGGTGGTGCTAGGGCTCGAGAAAGGCTACGGAAGAACAGATGCAGCAAAAATATGACGGTAACTATTCCAACCCTGTGAGATTTATACGCCAATACCTTCTTCTCGAAGCAACGGTTCATTCCCCTTGTCCCGGCACCTCGAACGATGAGAAAGGCGGAATGATGATACTGCATCCATCCTGACAACCACAGACGGCGGCAATAAATGCTCCACTGCCCAACGTTTATATTTCTTGAAACTGCTCAAACTCTGTTTAGAATCGAGTCGATAAGTCGACGTCAAGTAATCATGGCTATCATAAGGTTTCGAGGTGGGATGGTGGTTGGGCGCTCGACCCAGCGTATCCCTACTCGATGACTTAACGATTCCCAACCTACTCGATTTGTTCGATCGCAAGCCTGCGAAGTGTTATCCACCAAGCCGGGCTTTGTGTTAATCGTTCGACAGCTTGAACGGACTCTCTGCTGAGCAGAGTTCGAAGGCTACTGTTGAAAATCTAAATATGGGGTACGTGTGCATGCCCAGTTTACAAAGACCAAACCGTATATGCTCGGGAAAGGATATAGGGACTCCGGATATCACGGGCCCAATTTCGGTGGGATACGATATACATGGAGAAGATAACATCACATTAGGAAGGACTTGATCGAGTTTCCATTGCGAGGAAAACCAACTCGAGTACGCCTGATATCTAAGAAAGTTTGGATACACGGTGAAGATCACGCGTCGATAGAATCTCCATTAGTTACGATCTGGGACTCCAAGATGGCTATGACTCGGATAAAGGCAAGGCTACCTCCACTATAAAAGGCCGGGGGGTTGGTGCCCTCAAGCAAGAGGCAGAAGGAGGAGAGGATTTCTACGGCTCCAAGCATCTCATAGTCACAGAGTCAAGCATCTGCTTTAGCCTAGGGTTCATATTTCTTTGTACTTAGGCTTGAGTGTTCTTATTTGTACTTCATACTCAATATACAAGCATCCATCATACAGGAAGTAGGGTTTTACTCCCCCGCGAGGTTCGAACCTGTCTACATTGTGTGCCTTCGACCCCGTGCTTAACTTTGCTCCATGAAGGTACCCAAAAAATAAAGTTTATTGTCGATTTCTGATCCTTCGATAGATTGATATGTGAATGATATTGAAACGAAAGGTTATTTGTTCACATATTGTTGCTAAATGCCTACTTTACAACTTTAGATTGTTTAAAATATAGCAAATGTAATGCCAAAATTTTGTTTAATTTGTATGTTTTATTTTATTGCAACTCAATTTTTTACTAACATTCTGTTCATGTAGGTCAAACATGGCATTTATATGACAATAGAAGTACGACGAAGCTATGCCTACTCCACAACTTCAATTGAAATTTATTAAAATTTAAATGGTGTTGATATGTGAATAATAGTGAAATTGTGAATGATATTACTATGTGATTATGCAAATGCCTAATTTGCACTTGATGGATTGATATGTGAGTAGTATTGAAATGAAAGATTATTTGTTGATATATTATTGCTAAATACCTAATTTACAACTCTAAAATATAGCAAAGGTCATGTTGATTTTTTTCCATATTTAGGAGAGATCATACCGGAATTAGTTCATATTTTTACGTACATTTTTATATATTTCTTACATTTTTCCTATTTTTTTTTGGCTTTTACTGGGTTTTTAAAAATGTTACAAATTTTTTTTGCAATTTTTCTTGACTTTTTTACAATTTTTTCCCATTTTCCCAACTGGCTTAGGTGGTCGAAACATAGCGGTTTTCGCTTAAAAACCGCGAAATTCGCTCCCCGATTTGACCAGATTTCAAAATGATTTGAATTTTTATACCGTTCGATTTTTCATGAATTTTAAACTGTCTTTCGTTGTTTTCGATACCGTCAGGGATTCGAAATTCGACCAGAAACAGTTTCAGAAAAACTAACGTACGGTATACCGTTTGTACGGTAATACCATTTTGCCGCCGGTGAAATCTGTTTCTGAAACCTTTGAAACCTGCTATGAAACTTCTGAAACCTACTCTGAAACCTGCTCTGAAACTTATGAAACCTGCTCTGAAACCTATTATATCATTGGGATTTCAACAGTATAGGGTTCAGTAGTAGCGCTCAAACAGTTTTGTTAACCACTTCTTACAGCTTGCATAATTCGTGCCGCTTCCACCGTCTCTCATCGGTTCGGCGAGCCGGACGCAGACCCGACCGCGCCCAAATCGCAAATCACACCGCTCCACCGCGCGGCACAAAACACCCGCGCGCCCTCCTCCCCCGCTCCCTCTTCCCCGACCCCCACACATGGCGTAGCGCGGCGTCGCCGGCAGCGGAGGCGGCGAGCCCATCCCTCTCTCGCGGTTCGGCTCGCTGGTGGTGCAGCTGGAGTCTGTGGTGGCGTCGGCAAGGCAGACCCCCCCCCCCACGCTCTCCCCTGCTTCGACCTCCTATCCGACCTCTCCTCCGCCCTCGACGAGGCCCCCAAGGTTGTGCCCTCCCCTCCTTTCCCATCCGTAGCCCCAGATCTCACCGTCCAGATCACTCCTTACACCAATGCCTACGCGTATACCGTTGTCGTACAAGTTCCCTGGATGGATCTCTGGCGAGTTGCCAATGGTGTTGCTGTACCGTGATCTGCTTGAATTGGCTCATTGCGGGGAGTGGTTTCGGTAGTTCATTGCCAATAGCACGGTGTCCTTGCAAAGCACTAGTGTTTTCCGGTTGCTGGGTTGGTGCATCCTTGTATCGGGGTGCTGGGGTTGTCGAAAATTATAAGACGACAATTGAGCAATCAGCTTGCTCTGGTCATGCGGTTGGATTTACTGCGGTGGAGAGGGCAGAAGGAGTAAAGGCTTCATGATTTGAGACTCATTTTCAAACCGAGCAAAGATGTCTGTTCTAAAAAATGTTTAGAATTTAGTGAAACACTAGTGCCTCTCGTCCTACCTCCATGGGTCAACTTAGTGAGCAAACTTGTAATGCACGAGCCACCTTAAGGAAGTTTGTTCCTTGATTATGTTTACCTAAGTGGTGGTAATATGCAGCCCATGGTGTTGAAATGTGTTTTGGTGTTGCCACTCAGGAGACCATACAGCACTGGCAAAGGAAATGTGAGAATGCTCTCCAATCCTTGCTTGTCCTTGGGGCTCGCTGACCTGTTCGGCGCTTGGTGTCATCAGCAATGGGGCGGATAATTGAGAAAGGTGATGCAATATTGGTATACTCAAGAGCAAGCACCCTGCAGGGGTGGTTGGTAGATGGAAAAAGAACGGATCCCATGTCGTGCAGGTCAGGAATTTGTAATTCAAATTGTCTAGACTTCTTGACTTATTTGAAATGTGTTGGAAATTTTAACTCATCTATTTAGAAATTTAAACAAACTGATAAAATAAGGCACCACAATGTTCCTGACGGTTTTTAACCGCCTCAAAAGATCATGAGTCTGCTAGTGATAATCCTTAAATCAGAAAATAATTCTAGAAATTCTGGCATTAGTTGATAATGTTGCGGATTAATAAAATATGTTCTAGAGGTGTTACACTTGTATGACAAATACATCTTTTGTGTTGCAACGAATTCAATTCTATCTTCAAATGTAAATATTGTAGCACCTGGTCACTCAATTGTGCAAGATTTAAACTATGGTTAAGCGAAATTGTGTCAGACGAGTTGGCTAACCTTGAAAAAAAAAATGAGCTTGCATGACGTACTCCTACAATACATCATTTGTGGTTGCTGCACCACCACTGGTTTGCTCGAAGCCGTTGCTGTTGCTCTATTTGTGTCTTGGCTAATGGATTCACAGCTGTTGAGACGCCATCGCTCAAAGCCGCTGCCGCCTTAGTTTAAAGTCACCACCATTGCTGCCTTAGCTTTATTTACCCGCCGAAGCCACTGTTGTTGCTTTTTAAGCCACCACCTCCTTTGCCCATTGAAGCCATCGCCGCCTTTGCCTGTTGGCAGTTGGCACCGTTTTCTTCGTGATTATGTCTTGCTTGCTAAATTAGAAAAAGAGGAGACGAGAATATTTCAAGGTGAAGAATATTTTATGGAGTTATTGTGTATAATAAGCCTATTTTCTCTTGCCAAAAACTTATCTGGCTTCTGCAATAAGCTAGATTTTGAGGGCTTTCCTGTGACAAGTGCCCAAATGCAACCTTCTTGGGAAGCTTAAGCTGGGCCAAACATGCGCATTGCGCTACAATGTTACCTATACACACTTTAAGTAACAAAAAAGAGAATGACATGCAAATTAGTGTTATTCCGCAAAATACAAGTGCTGTTTTTCCAACATGACTAACACATTAAGTTTCCGAGTAGCATAACAGGGTGGTAGAACTACTGCTAGTGCTTATGCAGGCGCATAAGCTTTTTAAGTGTTTTGGATGATGAATAGAAACTGTTCTGGAGTAAACTATCATAAAGAAGCACTGAATTTCTGTCATAAAGACATCAACAAGCATGGACTAGTTTTACCATTGTTATTCTGGGCCTCTCTGATAAGTGATAACATCGAACAAGGGAGATCAGTGGCCTTCCTGAGCTGTTTAGATGGTAGTGACCGCCATGGAATAAGCCCATAAGTCTTGATTCAATTCAATCAATTACTAAAAAACTCAAACACATGTTTACTCCAACCTGTTTGTGACAAAAGGCTTGGTTGTTGTTGTAAGACAACTAATATGTTTGAAATTAAAAAAACATATGGGTGCTCAGGCTGTTGCTCTCAACCCACTATGATCACAACGAAAGATTAATACCTGTCAAGGCTCGAATGTGTGAAGTAAATGCTCAATTGATTGCTCTTACCTGTCAAGGCTCAGAGGTATTCAATATTTCAATCCAGGTTTTCATTGCCACGTGAGAGCGCTGAGCATACCTGGATATGTCTCCCCCCTTGGTCTTGTTTCTTTTTTTTTTGCTAGGTTCTTGGTCTTGGGTTGAAGTTTAGGCCAATCCAGAATAAACAATATATGGAAATTAACATATTTTATACATACAACCGTTAGAGCCAACAAACCAAAATCACTTTTAATAAAAACACTTTCATTATTTGTTTGTGAAAAATCGCAATCTAAAACTGATCATCCAAACAACCTCTAACTCTTAAGAGTGAGCAGGGAGCCCCCTGGTGCCCAGTCTCACTTACCTTCATCAGATATAAAGCTGTGCTTATATTATATGGTTATCTGCCTGAAGGACTACCAGCATGATTAAGTAATCATTTTCCTGTGGTGTGCTTTGAGCAATAATCTGCTGATGTCTGCTATTTCTTATAGAAGCCAGACTATAATGATGTAACATCTTGTGGTCTGCTTGTTGATTGTGATAATTCTTTCTTTGTTTGTCTAATGCTCTACAACCCAATTTCCTAACAGGTGTAGCACAATGTTTGGGAGAAATTTACTGCTTATTCGGGCGCAAGATTACTGCAGGATTGATCGAGACATCAAACATTGTAGCAAAACTCATGAAGTATCACGAGGTTGTGTGCTTCTTCGTGCAGTTTATTTACTGTTCTTTCCATTTTCATTCCGGTGATTTCTATAGGAAATTATCTGTCTTTTGGTATTCATTTTAATATTTTTATTTCTCTTGCAACGCAGCTGCTTTGTCAAGATATGTGGAAAATATTTGTTTATTTTTTTTGAATCAAGGATTTCTACAATGTAGGGGAACCTACTGTAAATCTGAAATATATTTACCTGTGTAAATTTTTGTTCTACGCTTTCTTTGTCATCTCCAAGGACTCATCCTGCTCTTAAAACTGTTGCTACTGATGTCCAGCCTTCTTCTTGGTGAAAATTTTATGCCTCCTGCTTCATTTTCTACCTGTAAAAGGAATTTTGACAGTTTTATTAAATAAAACTTCAGGACTTTGTGAGACAAGATGCACTCCTCTTGCTTAAGAATGCATTGGAAGGCTCTAGTGGTGGTGGTAGTGGTGCAGCTTATTTGGAGGCTTTCCGCATAATCATGTGAGGAGGCATGAGTGATAAATCATTTATTGCCAGAGTAGCGGCAGCACAATGCTTGAAGGCCTTTGCTAATATAGGCGGGCCTGGGTTGGGGATGGCTGAACTTGATACTTCTATGGTCTTGTTGTGTTAAGGTATTGTTTACTCCTCTTGTTTCTCATGTTTAGTGCAGGATGAAAACCAGTTGTTGCTGTTATTTTTTGAGCTGAATCTGTTGATTTATTGATGAATGTTATAGGGCTTGGAAGATAATGTATCGTCAGTTAGGGATTCATTTGGGAAGCACTTGGTGCCATACTTGCTCTTGCAGTGAACCCAGATGCCCAGGTATATAAGTTTCACCTTTTTCTTAACTTTTTGTTGTCAGTTTTAAGATATGACTGTATTCGATAGGTAAAGAAAGGAGGAAAAAAGCAAAGTGCTTCTGCAAAAAAAAATTGATGTGGTCTACAGAAGCATTTGATTTTACCATTTGTTAAAGGTAAAGCAAATTCTGTCCTTTTCCGAGTGTGTGATCAAAGACATCTAAAGACATGAATGATGACGTTTTTGTAGCATCAGCTCAAATGCTGCAATTTTTTATGATTCAATTCTTTCATATTTGTTGCCTTTATTCTGGAAGGAATTAATATCAGAGCATTATGAAAGAGAGTCATATGAAAGTGAAACTATATGTTTACTTAAGTTTTAATCCCTTATTAATTATTAAACTTGTTGCTGAACTTTGTCAATTGCAGCTATCATATAGTAGTACAATATACTGATAATGGACACCTGTCCTTTAGGTTACATGCTTACTGCTTAATATATGTCAACTAGCATTCTCAATATTTGAATAGGGCAATATTGGAATCTGAGCATTGCTTTATTTTTCTCTCTTCTTTCTTTTCTGTAATAATTAGAATTTATGTGCTATGGTGCTCTTTATCAATGATATTACACATATATGTGTATTAAGTGCAATGTTCCTTGTTTTTCAATTGCAGCAAATGGTGCCAATGCAAAGAAACTCTGGATTGGCTTGGCTTTATCTTGGGTGTTCTTTTTGCAGGTAAATTTCTATTAAAAAAAGGTAGCAAGCTTAGTAGGAAGTAAATGCAAGGATGTAAAAGGAAATGAGAGTAAAAGATTGAAAATGGAAATCATGGAAACTGAATAGGGCAAATAGATGCCAAAGTTTATGCTAGGAGAGCACATTAATTAGCTATTAAACACTATAAAATAATTGTGATGTTTAAGTAATCAAAACTACAAAAAGATCTGAGTGAGAATGCAACAGTGGGCAAATATGCACAAAGACATGAATGAAGTTTATACGCTGAAGTGGGCTTGAACACCTAATAGAACCAATTTCTTGAATTATCTTATATGTACGATGTACCAAACTGATTGTCAAGTATGAAGCCTAGTTTAAAAAAATGGACCGGACCGATGTTCAACTGGAAAGACCTGGGATCGGTGCTAGGTCAGGTCTGGTTCATCTGCTGGATCATTTTAGGAAAAAAGAAAGAAACTGGTATTTTAATCACAAAATGCATGGGGAAGACTCGAACCGCCAACCTCAGCCACCGCAACGAGGGCATGTACCAGCTGTGCTGTTTGTGTTGTCAGGGTGGGCAATAAATATTGAATATATGCTATATCGTGCCGCGGTCCGACTGTTGCAACCAGGCATCCAACCGGTGAACCAGTTCCCTTGATAGTTCACTCACAGGTCCGGTTTTTATAACTACTAGATGCGCACGCCGCGCCAGACGCAACGCGCCCACGCATCGATAGAATAATCTCCGAGGGTCTTCCTGCAATTTTAGAAAATTTCGGGTTTTTTTTACAAAAAAGCTTACGAAACCCGGTTTTTTTGGTTGTGTTTTCGGGAAAAAGGGTCCTATACATAATTTCCCAAATTTTCGGTTGTCTTTTCAATTTTTTTGGTCTTCTCGGGGAAAAGGGATCTATACGTAATTTTCAAAAATTTGGGGGGCCTTTTCCCAAAAAAAGCCCAATCCTGCTAGGTGCTAATTGCTCACACATGAACCATTGGACACATTACATATCCTTCATGTGAGAATACTAAATTAAAACTCAAGATTTGATATGTTTCAATTCTCAAATATGAATACTCAAATGGTAATGATTGCTCACTATATATAAACGCAATATCTATATTAACGTGTCCTTTGTAAAGTGACATTTAATGCTAAAAGAAGTGTTTAATCGAAAAGTTCAATTTGAGTGCTCTGGTCGATCGATACCTTTCAAATTGTTCAGTGACAGCCATGGCAACCCAAGTTGGCCATACAGCAAGGGCAACCAACCATATTTGAGACCGCAATGAATGGAGATGCACAGATAGCAACAGTTACACCAGCTATGGTAAGGATACGACCCTCAAATATTTGTTTAGATCGTACCAGGAATCAATAAAAAAAGAATGTTCTAATTACCAAAACAAAAGGGGAAATAGAAAGACTAAGCTTCCTTAGTAATTACAGAGCCTTCTAACAACCCATCTGGATAAGACATGTTTTGCTCTATGTTGTTTTCATCCAAAACAATTATCATTGTGCATCACTTAGACATGCAGACATACAACACATAATTTTGACTATGCTGTATTGAATTTAGGCTCTTCCCATGATGATAGAAATGCAGAACAATTCTTAAATATCTAACTGAAAATTATATAAGTACAAATGAGAATTACTGCATGTGCTTGCGTGGGGTATTAAAATTATATAGGTCTTATTTTCTTCAAAAGAATAAAGGGGATATTCCAAGAATATATCACTAAACAAGAAGATTTATGCTGTATGAGAAAAGAATTAGCACACTGGGATGTACATGCTTGAATAGGATAATAGGCAATGCAGTTGAGCTTTATCATAGAGCAGATTGAGCCTAAACTTCCACCTTAATGGAACACTATGGAGCAAGTTCGATTATATATACATTTTCACAGTACATAAAGGTGCTTTCTTTCTCCATGATATGGCATGCTTGTTCTAGTGGGGGACAATTCTTTTTTTATTCATACTGGAAAGGGGGTACTGAAATAGAGAATGTTGGGATATTTTGAAGATGGATAAAATACTGTCAAAGTGATCTGTCCTGCAAGAATAAAAACAGCTATAAAGCTGTTTATCAGTCCAAACGTTCTTCTTCTGGCAGTTGGGCTTGATATTGTTGTAGCAACTATCGTTTCTTTCTAGAAATCAGGGAGCATAGGTTATTGGGAGTAAACGATGCATCCTTCCGACCATGTAACTAAGAAAGCAGCATGCTCACAGTGATGCAAAACTTATGAAGAATGGAAATACAAATATATAGAACAACCAAACCTGGAAGTAAAAGAAGGACGAGACAACTGCACTCGGCCATAGAAATAGAGATATATATATATATATCAGGTAGGTTGTGAGTGCGCAATCAGCCAGAAACCTTCAAATATCATGAAAAGTTCAGGTTTGGGTTTCTGAAATTGGACAGGTGATCTAGGCGAAGTAACCAGCGAACACATTTCATCATCAGCCTTGGTATTTTGACTTCGTTCTGCTCTGTGGTTAGCAATAGATTGGGATGTATCTTAAATTCTAACTCATGAACATAACAAGGAAGCACGAAGGTGCCAAACCAAATAAGCAGTAGCACCTCCATTTTTACTATACATCGTTAAAATCAACAAAATCCAATCTAGAGTTTCGAGGTTGATTATAAAGAGGAGGTTTAAACGAAATGTATTTGCGGCTCAAGGTTTAATGATGACAATCAAGCCAGCGATTTTGTCTATATAAAAGATGCAGATAGCCCATGTAAAAAATAACAGAAAAATAAATCAAGAAGTTCTACATCATGTTCAGAAGGGTTCATACCCTGCAGAAGACAGTTCTTCGAGCCATGATCAGCATCAATGGAGATTCCTTTGGATAGCACTGCAGCAAGTTCCATCAAGAGGGAGGAAAATAGCAGCAGAGTTGAGGTACAATTAGGAGATGTGAAACGGCAGTCCGTTAAATACTAGACAGGAAGTCATTATCTTATTCAGAAAAATTGTCTTAGAGAAACATACGTACAGGGTCCTAGCCAGGCCATACTTGCAGCAAATAATGAAACAAAAAGTTGCCCTAGCGTAGCACCAGCCCCAATAAAACCAAACAGTCTTGAACCTGACTGAATTAAAAGAGAAATCTGGATTCGAAAATAAAAGGCAAAAAGTACCAGTGATTTCATGTAACTCTTGATGCAGTTGTAATGATACCTTACTATCCATGACATCAATTACTCTTGCCCAAGTTGATGATATTGTAATGAGATTAAGCAAGGCAACCTTCGGATGGAGAGAGTTATTCAAATCAACAATCGGTTTGAGACTTAAAAATATGAACAGGACTATGTAATATCAAAAGGTTTACCCAAAGAAACAAGCTTATTCTCACTAATATGTAGAACCAGCTGTGATCTCCCTACCCAGCAGGTTTATTTGAACCATCGTCACTTGACTTGATCATTATATAAAGAGAAACAGAGAAAAATAAGGTCTTTTGTGTCAGGAACGTTGCTCTTCGATTAGGAGATTTAGGAGGACACAGAAAGTGGCTGGAGTGGAAGAGGAAAGATGCATGCAAGGATAATTTATTTTCTCAAGATTCCATGGAAATGTGATACTATCAATGTTTATTACCTGGGATATAGATGGGGAATGCCCAGGGGTAGAGGCAAACCAAAGAACAAAGAATGCAAGAAGAGATAAGCAGAAGAACCTGTGTATCAAAACCAAAGCCTGAAATTACAGACATACGTGATAATATTAGCTTGTATCAGTGAAAAAGAAAAATTGCAGCATTTGTAGCTCATTACGTTTTTTTTAACAAAATGTTCTAAATTCTTAAGATGGAGACCTCATGAAAACATAGACAAATAAACAGAGGCAAACTGAGAAAAAAAAATTTAGTCATAGAAAAACCAGCTAAACCATATATAAGGACAGTTTAGTGTAGAAATATCACAACTTTCGCACTCACATGGTAAATAATAATATACAACCCAACAGTTTTTCCTCTGTTAGCATACCCATGTTCCAGCAAAATTTTGGACTATAACAGACAGAAACGATCAAATTTAATGATCCAACAAGAAATGTTTACTCTAAGCAATCCACCAATAATTCCGGTCACACCCCAGGCAAACATCCCATCTTTAACACCGGAAACAATGTAAAGCCGTAACTTCAACTATAGAAACCCAAAATCAAGAATATACATGATGGGCTAAATAATCGAATTGGACAAGCATCGCACTATAAGCAGCGCACAGTAGTTGAACTTGAGCCAAATTGAGTTTCATATGTGTGAGAGCCTGACGGCAAATGTAGAATTTTCACATTGGGCTAAACAAGCGAAACAAAGTTTCTAAGTAAATCCATTACAAAGCTTTTCATCTTTATGTCTGAACAATCAAACTGGTTAGTGTTTGCACCAAAATTTGGCAAGTCTGGTCAAAATCGGAAATAAAATCAAAAGATACGGAATTAACGGGCAGGATGAAAAGGTTTGGAGATATTTTGGTAACGGCAAGATCTTTAAGGAAATAACTGTCCGAGATAAAGGCCGATACGGATCAGAACTTGGAACGTGTTGTAATCGGACACGATCGGCCGAAGGGTATAAAAGAAGGACCAGAACAAGCTGCAAAAAAAACAACACACTACAATCAACCAGCTTTTACTTTTTCTACTTTTTCCTGTCGACTAGGAGTAGCCTCTGTAATTTAGATCTCTCTTTGTAATCGATTTTGATCAATAAAGTTGCGCATCGCCGATTGTTGATCTCGTCAATTACACCCCCAGGTTTGATTTGTTCTGATTTTGTTGCGCATCGCTTTCTTCAGAATCAATCTACCTTTATCCTCTAATTAGCTTTAATCGGCTAATTAGACTTACCCTGTTACTTTGATCTTAATCGGCTTCAAGCTGATTGAGTCTAAGCCGATTGATCGTTACGATCGGCTTTTGAGTAAATTTTATATTTTTACCTTATCGGTTACAGGTCAAATCGACTGGCACGCTCTTGAACCAGGTGTTCGTCTGGTGTGCTGCTATCAGAAACCCTACATCAAGTTTTTGACGTCAACACACTCTTGGCACGCCCGGTGGGACAATGTCTTCATCAGGAAAGTCGATTCCACCATCAGATCTAAACGCAGAATCCATAATCGTCCCAGCAATGGACGATTTGACCGCGGAACAACGTCAGGAAATTGAGGCTCGGAAGGCTGCGCTAGAAGAGATGAAGCTAAGCTGTTATCAAAAAACCAGACGTGGCGTCACTCAAAAATCTGCCCTGCCGACGGTCAACGCCCTGGGAGATGCGGGTGTAACAGAACAGGTAAGCCGATATCTGCCTGCTTAAACTAAATTATCGGCTATGATTAATCAGTCTGTGCACCACGCTTTAATAAACCAATCATCGGCTCTCGTGACAACCCTTAAGCCGATGATAGCGAATAGCGTCAAATCTATAGCCCAGGAGTTAGCCTCGTCAGGAAGTCTGCTTGACCCATTGCAAACTCTACCCAATTACCCTGTTTTTTCAGTACCACAAAACACGAAGAGCACAATGGCGATCCTAAACCATCGGTCAGAACTTCACCCCACCATGATGCCCACACAACCCATGATCATATTGCCTAGGGACCCTCGGTCAAGTGGAGTAAGTCATTATCACTCCTACACCGACGCTGCTAATTTAGACGCATCGACCAATTTACCGCCGTCGGCTCCGTTTTATGCTTTTCCCCAATCGGTTTCACAGCCGATTGGCTCCGAAAGATTCCCACAAGAGCCTACCCTACTTAGGAACCCAGGTCCACACAGGGTAGTAACATACTCAGAACTATTTGTCCCAGTGCCGGAACCTCAAGTCAGACGTAATCGGCACGAGCAGTATGATCGCGCACCGGCAGGACAGCGTAATTGGCAACCCGAGCTCGCACTCGGGGGGCAGAACGCCGATTATGACAGATATTATCAAGGGTCTGCTGTGGTCGATAATGCTAATTGGGCCGATCAGATCTCTACGTTTTGAGGGACCAATTCGGCATACAACCAAAAGGGAAGGTTATCGGCTATAGAAAGCCGTATCCCGATTACATAGATCGCATGCCCTACCCTCATAATTTCAGAGTTCCAGACTTCGCCAAATTCTCTGGGGATGATTCTATCACCCACCCTGGAACACGTTGGACGCTTTATCGCGCAATGCGGTGAAGCGGCCCTGTCCGACGGGCTTAAAATTAGACTATTCCTGTTGTCTCTGTCTGGGGCAGCGTTTACTTGGTTCACTTGGTTGCCTCCGAATTCGGTCCATTTATGGAACGATTTGGAAAGCCAATTTCATGAATACTTCTTTTCAGGCAGTTTGGAGCTCAGGATTTCAGATCTAAGTTCTATACGCCAAAAGTTTGGGGAATCAGTAACGGATTACGTCAAGAGATTTAGAGAAATTAGGAATCGGTGTTTTAGCGTCAAATTGCTTGACAACCAACTTGCCGATTTAGCATTTCAAGGTTTGATTCCGCCGCTTAGGGAGAAATTTGGAGGACAAGAATTCACCGACCTTAGCCACTTATTGCATCGCGTATCGGCTCAAGAAAGCCGATTCACTGATAATAAAGTGTTCAAAGACAGATTTAAAAATAGCAATAACAAAGAAATGGACAAGGCTAAGGTCAATATGGTTGAGTATTGTCCAAGTGACTCATCGGAAGACGAGGAAGCAGAAATAAACATAGCCGAATGGGTAAAAGGATCCAAAAAGTCTTTAGTCTGTTCTTGGCTTAAGCCGACTAGGAACAAGTCGGAGGTTAAGTACTCTTTCGATGTTTCTAAGTGCGATCGTATTTTTGATTTACTTCTGCAAGAAAAGATAATACGATTGCCAGAGGGGCATGTGATACCGTCGCCCGATGAGATCAAGAAACGCAGGTATTGCAAGTGGCATCATTCTTATTCGCATAACACTAATGACTGCAATATCTTCCATCAACAGATCCAATCTGCTATTGAGGATGGTCGGTTGAAGTTTGCTGACGAGTCGACCATGCAAGTTGATGTTGATCCGTTTCACATCAACATGGTACAGTGTTCGGCTAAAGGAAAAGAGGCGATGCATGACGAGCAGAAAATGGATCGACAAGTCAACATCCAATCAAGCTCGAACGGCGATCAAACACTGAAGATTACAATCGGCTCTTTACAAATAGAAGCCGATCGTGAAGGAAAAAATTCAAGAACCATCAAACCCAAGGGGAATCCTCAGGTAGGTAAATGGTACAAAGCAGAAAAGTCTCCATTAAGGCAGCCAGCGAAAAGGTCAGGACCAACATTTTTACAATTAATGGAGAAATACGAGAGGATGAATAGCCGACCACGGTATAAGGCTCGCCGGTCGGATAACTTGTACCGCACCGAGAATGTGGAGAGGGCACATAGAAGGTGTCCCTTTGGCGCTTTCTCTGGGAAAGAGGAGTAGCGTTGCCATCACCATACACCTGCCCGATGGAGCATTATCCCCAAGAGGATTGGCCAAGGCAATCGGCTAGAGATAAGCTATCTGGGCCAATTCGAGAGCAAGGCAGAAGTTACAGAAGGCCTGTTCACGAGAGAATATCTAAACCAGATCAAGAACCGAACCAACTCAAGATACACGAGCCCAATTCTAATCAAGAAGATTTGGCTGGTCAAATACGGAAGCCGGTGGAACCTAAACCCAGGTGGTGTCCATCTGGTCTTAGCCGATCACAACGACGACGGCTTCAGAGGCTAAGGACGCAAGAGATCCGTGAAGCCGATGCCGAGAAACAAAGAGACGAAACGTTTAACGAACTTCGTCCGATCAAATGCGTCAAGAAAGAATGGAGAAGAAAGCAGGCCGAAGAAGATTTTGAATCGGCTGATGAATTGGATTCTCTCGTGGTTCGGGACGACACCCCTCCTATGGATATCAACATGGTATTCACATTGCCGGCCGAGTTCAAAGTCAGAACTGAATCGGCCAAAGAGGTGGTTGCTCAGTTGTGCTCTGGCGTTCAGAGCGCCATCTTTGAGAAACCCAGGGATGATCATCGGCATCTGAAACCATTGTATCTAAAAGGATATATAAATGGGAAGCCGATATCAAGGATGCTGGTAGACGGAGGAGCCACGGTGAACCTGATGCCTTACACGACATGCAAGAAACTAGGTAAGTTTGATGAAGACTTAATTAAAACTAACATGGTTCTAAATGACTTCACAGGCGACCCTACGGAGGCAAAGGGTGTCATGGTCACAGAACTGACTGTCGGTAGCAAGACTTTGCCGATAGCGTTTTTTGTAATCGACGCCAAAGGAAACTACAGTGTGCTGCTCGGTCGGGATTGGATTCATGCCAACTGCTGTATCCCATCAATCATGCATCAAGCGCTTGTTTAGTGGAACGGAGAGGAAGTCGAGGTCGTCACCACCGACACATCTGCTCATATCGCCATGGCTAGCTCTGATGCAAACTGGCAACACGAAGAAGCTGGCTGCATATCGGGCAAGGCGCTGGACGATTGTGATTTCATATGCGTAAGCAAATCAGGGCTCATGCCGATTAGTGTCAAGCCAGGCACTTTTGATCGGGCAAACGAAGTGTTACGCCGATGGGGACAAGAAAAGCACTAAAGGGGTTACAGGATAAAATGCAAAGCTATCGGCAAACAACGGATAGCTACGAAGCCATAGAAGACTTTGAAGAAATTGAAAAGTTAGGTCAAGGTTTTACATCCACCAATTTGCTTGAAGAAGTAGATATAGGTAGCGGTGATAGAAAAAGACCAACTTTTGTTAGTGCAAGTTTAGATGTAAAGTACAAAGAAAAATTGATAAAAATCCTTAGAAATTATAAGGATTGTTTTGCTTGGGAATATCATGAGATGCCCAGATTAAGCCGTCAGCTGGTGGAACATCGGCTACCTATAAAATCGGGCTATCGGCCGTTTAAACAGTATCCTAGGCATTTCAATCCGGCCTTGTACCAAATTATAAAAGAAGAGATAGAACGGTTGTTGGAAGCAAAATTTATCGGGCCTTGCCGATATGCGGAGTGGGTTTCAACATTGTTCTGTTATGAAGAAAATGGAAAGCTTCGAGTATCGTTGACTTTAGAGATTTGAACAAGCCGACGCCAAAAGATGAATATCCGATGCCAATAGGCGATATGCTCATCGATCTTTGCGTCGAGAACAAGATCATAAGTTTTCTAGATGGTAATGTCGGGTATAACCCGGATACTCATGGCGAAGCCGATATACCAAGACGACTTTCGGATGTCCCGTGCAATAGGATTGTTCGAGTGGACGGTGATGACTTTCGGCTTGAAGAACGCTGGAGCAACATATCAGCGAGCAATGAATTTGATCTTTCACGACTTAATCGGCCACATTGTCGAAATTTATATTGATGACGTAGTAGTAAAATCTGCAGAAGATTTGCAGCACTTGGCCGATTTAGAAAGAGTTTTTAAGAACATAAGATCGCACGGCCTAAAGATGAATCCTTTCAAGTGCGCGTTCGGCATGTCGGTTGGACAGTTTCTGAGCTTCATGGTTCATGAAAGGGGAATTGAAGTCAGTCAAACGAGGGTCAGAGCTATAGCCAATACCAAACCACTGACATGCAATAATGAGTTACAAAAGTTGATCGGCAAAATTAACTATCTCCGTTGGTTCATCTCAAACCTCTCTGGAAGGATTCGTGCTTTTACTCCATTGCTAAAATTAAAGGACAATGAAGAATTTATATGGGAGCCAATCGTGAAGGCTTTCGATGAAATTAAAAGGTATTTGTCCAACCCTCCGCTTTGGTTGCGCCTAAAAAGGGGTTCCTTCGGACTATATGTCTCATTGAAGAAGATACTATTGAGCTGTTTTGGCACAAGAGGTGCATGGTAAAGAAAGTGTTATCTTTTATTTAAGCCGACGGTTGCTAGACGCAGAAATCAGGTACCCTTTTATCGAGAAATTATGTTTATCTTTGTACTTCTCGTGCACAAAGTTAAGGCATTACATATTAGCATCGGCTTGCAAAGTGATCTGCAAAACCGATATTATAAAATATATATTGTCAGCTCCTATTCTACGAGGTCGACTTGGCAAATGGGCTTACGCCTTGGTCGAGTTCGACTTATCATATGAATCGGCCAAAGCAGTCAAAGGACAAGTCCTAGCCGATTTTATAACAGGACATGACACAGCGGCAAACTTAGTCTCGGTCGCACCATGACAGCTATTCTTTGACGGATCAGTATGCAGGGAAGGTGATGGTATCGGCATTGTACTCACCACACCCAAAGGGCATAACTTTGAATTTGCATTCCGGCTAAATAGCCGATGTTCAAACAACCAGGCCGAGTACGAAGCATTGCTCAAAGGCCTGCAATTGTTGGAAAATATTGGAGTCAGTGCTGTTGAGGCATATGGTGACTCACTGTTGGTTGTACAGCAAGTGAAGGGATTGTACCTATGTCGAGATGGAGTGTTACTGAAGTATTTAGAACAATATTTAGAAATCATTGGTTCTTTTACATCGTTTTCTATCGGTCATGTTCTTCGTGAATTGAATGATAGAGCTAATGCTTTAGCCCAACAAGCATCAGGATATAAAGATTTTGGCCAAAGTCAGGAGACCGAACTGATAGACAAGGCAGTTATATGCACAGATATCGCCGATTGGAGAACGCAAATTAGAAATTATCTAATCGATCCATCCAAGCCGACGGAACGAAAGATACGGCAGCAAGCGTTGAAATATGTTGTTATGAACGATATACTATATTATCAAACTATGGAAGGTTTGTTGTTAAGATGTCTTGGTACTGAAGAAGCGCGGGTAGAGATGGGTGAAGTACACGAAGGCATTTGTGGTTCTCATCAATCGACGCATAAGATGAAATGGATGCTTAGACGGACAGGTTATTTTTGGCCGACGATGCTGGAAGATTGTTTCAAGTATTATAAAGGATGTCAGACATGTCAGAAGTTTGGCAACATACAACTAGCACCAGCATCGGTTTTACATCAAATTATCAAACCTTGGCCGTTTAGGGGTTGGGGAATAGATATAATCGGCCAAATATTTCCTGCTTCGAGTAAAGGCCACAAGTTTATTCTGGCCGCAACCAATTATTTCTCAAAGTGGGTCGAGGCTGTACCACTTAAAAAGGTGACCAGTGTTGAGGCAATTGGTTTTGTGAATGAACATATCGTCCATCGGTTTGGAATACCACAAACAATCACGACCGATCAAGGTACGGTATTCATGTCTAACGAATTTTAGAATTACGCGACGAGTTTAGGGATCAAATTGTTAAATTCTTCCCCATACTACGCTCAGGCTAACGGACAAGCCGAGTCGTCCAATAAAACGCTAATCAAACTGATCAAGAGAAAAATTGATGAGAAGCCAAGGAATTGGCACTCAACTCTATCGGAGTCGCTTTGGGCCTATCGGCTATCCTATCATGGAGCGACGAAGCTTTCACCTTACCAATTGGTGTATGGACAAGAAGCCGTTCTACCCTTAGAAATCAACATTGAATCGATACGAATAGCCAGGCAAAATGGTTTGTCGGCTCAAGAATATAATGATTTAATGATCGACAATTTGGACGAGCTAGCAGAATTACGTTTGTCCACGCTTGATCGGCTTAAGAAGAATAAAATCAGGGTTGCAAGGGCATATAATAAGAAGGTTATGCCTAAGTCTTTCAATCAAGCCGATTTGGTATGGAAAACGATATTGCCTTTCGAAGGATAACCGGTTTGGAAAATAGTCACCTACGTGGGAAGGGCCATACAAAGTTAATCGGCTAGTCGGTGGAAATTCGTACGTACTAGAGACGTTGGAAGGATATGCATTGTCTAAGGCTATAAACGGGAGGTATTTAAAAAGGTACTATCCTAGTGTGTGGATTGGAGCCTAGCCGACTAAAGATTTCGTCCAGAGGCCAAGTTAACACGATGCTGTTTGGATAAAAGAGATTGCAGATTAAACTTACAGAAAATTAAATCGGTTAAACAGCCGATTACAAACATAGCAAAATTACAAAGTACTCGAACAAGTGTTTCTGAAAGGAATAGCTAATTAAGTTTTTACATCCCAGAACCTGGGAGTCGTGCACCTAAAGCCGATAGAGCTCCAGCCACCTTGACTATAGTTTCCTGTACCTCATCCGAGTGCATCATCTTACGTCGACCGCTGGAATGGGTACAAGTTTGGCCGATTGCTCTTTGAAGGCTACCACGGCCGATGCTATTTCTACCTTCTGCTCCTTGGCGGCCGATGAAGTCTTTTCAAAGGAATCTTGGCCTTCAGCGATGAGCTTCATCATCTTTGACAATTCTTCCTCAAGAAATTTTCTAGCAGTCTCCAATTTCTGATGAGAAGTTTTGTTAGCCTTCAGAGTTTCCATGGTTACATCAATTTTTTTCTTTTTGGCCTTTGTCTCTGCAACCATTTTGTCAAGGATCCTCTGGTCGGCTTCCTGGGCTGCTCTCTTTGATTTCCTTTCTTGAGCTGCCTCCACCAAAGCCTTCTTCTCATCCAGATGGCACACTTCGAGCAGTGCAGCCATGGCCTCTGGTGGTAGATCAGTTTCAACCGCAGCCATGGCATCTCGAATCGGCTGATTATTATTCAGGATCTCTGATGCGGCCTTGACACCAAGTCAAACAGCTTGTTAAGACGCTCTTGCATTCCAGGAGCCGATGAGACTACGGCCGATGCATCTTTTGAAGCCGCGATGATTTTTTGAATTTCAAAAATATAATCATCGGCTGCAAAGATCTCTGGATCATCCAAGTCAGATAGATTAAAGCCAAGGATGTTGGATGGATCAGAGGTTTCTAGAGTCACGCGCGATTCTTGACATCGTATCGGTGAGGGCAATGATTCTTTGGCCGATATGTCTGGTAAGTTGGCCAGAATGTTGGACACTTGTGCTGATCCGGTAGGCTGAAAAGAAATAAAACATAATGAAAACCAATGGAATAAATCAGATGAATAAATTCTTTTGAAGATGGAAAAATACCTGGGCAGTAGCCGATCCGTGCGGTGAACTTTCGCCACTTTGTTCTTGTGGTTTGGAGTATTTTTTTCTTGGTAGGAACCTTGGTGGACTTCGGCTTCTTCTTTTCTGAGAATCCATCGGCTGGAAAGTTAGTTGATGAAGGAAAATGAAAAGGAACAAAAGATGATCGGGCATAACTTACTTGGTTGCTGTTGCCTTTCTAAATCAGACAAAGATGGGCTTTGGATGCCCAAGGAACCAGAAGTATAGCCGGTGAGCGCAGTTGCCTTGTGCAGTCGTTTCTCTTTACTAGCTACAGGAGCATCAATCGGTTTCTTGCCAGCGGCTTTAGTCTGCAAAGAAAAAGGATAAAGCCAATGAGATAAAATCATATGGGCTACGATAAAGAAGAGTAAAATCGATTAATACCTCGCCAGTAACATTTATAAGACTCGTATTATCATATCCAGAGCTTGATTCGTCGCTTGAATCAGTATCCGAAGATACCATCGGCTTAGGAAGGTCTGGGAAGAGGGCATCGATAATAGCCGATGGAGTACGATCAAGGAGAAGTGCTTCCGCAATTGAAGACCACCATGCAGAGAATCGGCTAGATCGACGATTATTCAAAACAAAGTGAGGCAAGGATTTGATTTGCAAGTCATCGGCTATTTTCAAGACCATATCGGCTGCAGCTAAAGATCGTACTCTGGTCCTAGGCTGAACCAAGTTAAGGAGTGAAAGACTGGGGATCATTTGGCCGAAACCCAATTGTCTGGCAAAGGTGGAAGGGTGATAGAATTCATAAGAAGTTTGAAAGGTACGGTTTCTCGTGTTAAAACCAACATGCAAAACACTCGGAGAAATAAAAAGTTTGAAGAAGTCTAAAGTCGATTCAGGCATCTCAGAACTGTCAGAATCCAGATGAAGAAATGATGGCCATTCAAAATCGGCTGCGCTGGTATAATTGAAGAAATCTTGTTGGTTAAAATCATTGTTATCAAAGTTTAGAAAGAAGGATAAGTATTTTCTTAGGCCAATCGGAGTAATCTTCTTGCTGCCAGAACACATGATGTATCTTTCGCCATAAGATCGGCTGGCTCTGAATTCTGGGACTGCATTTTCTGGTGTGTCTTCGCGAGGAAATGCCGAGTCTTCCGAGGGATTTAATTTGAAAGATCGGCTAAATAAGCAATATAACCATACTTGGATGAACCAGAGAGGACCGCCTACATTGCCGACGCAAAATCTGGCAAATCCAGTAAAAAGCCGACTCCTAATCACATGCATCATCTGACAAACTGCTCCCAGAAACATTTTTCCCAATGCTAGCCGACGGCCCTCTACCAGCCGCTCTGCTATTAGCTAATATACTTGTGTTGGTCCCAAAGAAGCACCGTAAAACAAAAATCGGTCTAACCACAAGTTCAAGAAAGCAACATGTTCTTCATCTGACACCGGCCCATTCACTTTATTATTGTTATTGATGTACTTACGCCAGCCTTCTCCTTTGGATTGAATGAGATTGTATTTCGGTTTGCCGCTATAAGCCGATATTTGTTCGCCATCTGGCCTAAGGAAACACAATTGGGCTATATCCATAAGGGTCGGGCCGATGGGACCAGTACGGAATAGAAAGGCGTTGAAGGTCTCCGACCAGAAATAGCAAGCCGTGGCCACTAAGGGCTCATTGGCTTCTGGATCGGCTAATGAGAGAGGGATGCACTCAGCTATACCTATCCTTTCCCACTCTTCTTTTACGGCGACTACGCGAATGTACCAGATCTCCATCCTTTGAGCGTCATCGCCATGCCTGAAGCTTTTTCCCACTCTCTATATTAAAACCATGGCGATAGAGGAGGCGGGAATATCTGGCTAATAACCGTGCTGGCATCTAGATTTCCTATCGGACCAAGGAAATACTGATCTTTACTGTTAGGGATTGGAATAAGTACCTGACTCGCGTCCATTTGAGCTGATCTTAGCAAGCCGATTGATGAAGGAGGGATGCAAGCCGATTGAGGAAGATTGAGCAACGGACTAGACAAAGCCGATTTTTTAGAGTCTGAGAGCTTGTGCGCGTGAGGAATGACCGAGGTGGGGGCCGCATTTTATAGCGTGGTAAAAATTTGAAGCGGCGGGAAGTGAATCTCAAAAGGCGCGAGTAGTTAAAACGCACTACCTGCATGTCAGAGAATTACGGCACGAATAAAGTGGCAGTTATTGAGCGAAGTTCAACAGTTAGCCGATTGAAAAAGCCGATAAAATTGCGATTTTTAACAGATGACAAGTCATCTCTAAAAAATGGGGGGCATATGTTTGCACCAAAATTTGGCAAGTCTGGTCAAAATCGGAAATAAAATGAAAAGATACGGAATTAACGGGCAGGATGAAAAGGTTTGGAGATATTTTGGTAACGGCAAGATCTTTAAGGAAATAATTGTCCGAGAAGGCCGATACGGATCAGAACTTGGAACGTGTTGTAATCGGACACGATCGACCGAAGGGTATAAAAGAAGGACCAGAACAAACTGCAAAAAAACAACACACTACAATCAACCAGCTTTTACTTTTTCTACTTTTTCCTGTCGACTAGGAGTAGCCTCTGTAATTTAGATCTCTCTTTGTAATCGATTTTGATCAATAAAGTTGCGCATCGCCGATTGTTAATCTTCGTCAATTACACCCCCAGGTTTGATTTGTTCTGATTTTGTTGCGCATCGCTTTCTTCAGAATCAATCTACCTTTATCCTCTAATTAGCTTTAATCGGCTAATTAGACTTACCCTGTTACTTTGATCTTAATCGGCTTCAAGCTGATTGAGTCTAAGCCGATTGATCGTTACGATCGGCTTTTGAGTAAATTTTATATTTTTACATTGTCGATTCTGAGTCAAATCGACCGCACGCTCTTGAACCGTGTTAAATGCGGTGTCTTCTGTCGAAACCCTACATCAAGTTTCTGACGTCAACAGTTAGCTTCAAGCATAAACCAAACCAAGGCAAGCCAAAGCGAGTAAGGCAAGTGGGCAGCGGTACGGTACAGACCCTGGGCTTGGGGATGGATGGGAGGGAGAAGGCGAGGGAGGCGATGGGGTGGCGAGGGTGAGAGGGAGCCGGCGAAGAGGCCAGGGAGGCTGTCGAGGCCTAGAGAGATTGCCCCCTCGTCAGGCAGCGGCAGCACCACGAAGTAGGCGCTCAGGATCTGCACGCGAAATCTATCCATCTATTGATGACTGCATTTGAAGATGGCACAGCAGGCACGATTCGATGAAACGGAATCGCTTACGAAGAAGGTGGAGGCGACGCTCATCAGCGGGGTGATCTCTTTGGGGAGAATGGCCACCAGAGATGACACCGCCGCCTCGGCGCGTGTGCGTAGCCGGTGGTGAGGTGCAGTCGCCATTTTCGCCTCTGGCAAGTGAGGCGGCGGAGCCCTTGGGAGTTGACTGCTTTGCTCTGCTCTCCTTCCCTTCCCTTGTAATATTAAACAAGAGAACTCACCCAAATCAGCACATTAACCGTAGACTCTGATCTTAATCTTGACTGCATCCGAAAATCCACCATAAAAATCAGGGGGAAAAGGGTCAATTGGGTCAGGAGAAGAAGTGGTATGAAGCGGTAATTAGCCGAACAAATCTGCTGCGGAGGTGAGCAAGACCTCGCGAAATCCGCTGTCTCCAAAAAAACGCCACAACCCTTGCGCTCCAACGGAATCGAACCGAAGACCGGGCACTCTATCTTCGGCAAAAGGAAAACACAGTGCTCCCAAAAAATCTCCACAGTTCTTGTGCTACAACAGTTCTTGTGCTACAACATAATCGAACCGAAGACCAGGCGATGGCAACTGGCCGCTCTAACCAACTGATCACTTACGACATGTGAGGGGGCAACAAAATACTTGAGCCGTATAGCTCACACGCGAGCGAGCCGTACTCACGGCAGAGCACGCACGCGATGCAACGCTAGACTGTGCGGCCACGTCGCCCAAAAATGGGCGTGGATGCGCGAGAGGCCGGGAAATCTGTAGGGTTTAATACCGAGTATACTAGGAAGTATGTAAAAAATGACTTTCAGATATATGCCACTCAAAAGATCGGCATTTAGTAAATAGCACTTCAAAGAATTGGTGTGGTTTACTGCCACCCTAAAGGATGTTTCATCAACCATCTCAACTTTGATTATATTAATCTTTTACATTGTTAGCTTGTATTCCTATTGAATTAGAATAATACTGCGTCTCAATTCTTCTAAATTTATCTTAACACACAATAGTTAGTGTGACTAGCGTTTTTGCAATGTATCGGCATGTACTTCACTCCATTAACAAAAGTTATGTGGCACAGATGATTCATATGAAGTTCTTTGGTCTCGTCCTGCTTGTCTCTGCGTCAGCCCAGCCTATTGTCTTCGCCCCCGCCCGATTCGGTCAGCCCAGCGTTGCAGTCGCCAACCCATTCCTCCGTCGCCCGGCCCAACCCAAGTCGTGTTGCCGCCATCTCCGTTCTGGATATGTTGCCACCGCTGATCCACCTAGGTGTCCGGGTCCAACGCAACCATTGAGGCCTTTATAAGCCGAGCCGATCCTCGTCCAAGGTTCTCCGAGATCCGCTGCACGTTTTGCCATAGCTATTGTCGCTTGCCGTCGTGTGCTTGTGGAAGCTCACTAGAGTTGCCGAGTTCCGCCGCTGCGTTCTTCCATTGAGATCTCGCCTTCTACTATATCTTGGTTGTTATCAGGGTCATCATCTTGTTGCCCGCGTTGAGCTCCTTCGGATCCACCAAGTCCTGTTGCCGGAGAGTCGCTGAATCGCCATCGGGTAGGTTGTTGTCTCCAACTCCGGTGGATGCGTCGTCGTTGTCATTGCCGGACCAAAACCCTAGCCATTGTCCGTTGTGGAGTCCACGTATACGCCATGTATCGGCCACGTCAACTAAGCTACTGTGATGTCGCCCACGTGTCGCACGCATCGGTAGTTGAGTCGGCAGTGCCACGTCATCCTGTGGGGCCCGCATGTCGGTAGTTGAGTTTCTCGATGAAGACTCCTGCAGGCACGGGCGAATGGGTCAAAGTCAGCCTGGTAAGTTCGTCGGCGGCGGAATTGTCACATCGCCTGATATGCCTTACCTCAAGCCCTTCGAACTTGTGCTCTAGCTTGTGAACCTTGTTCAGATATGCCGCCATGTTGTTGTCCGAGCACTGGTACTCCTTTTGCACTTGGTTCACGACTAGCTGTGAGTCCCCTTTCACGAGTAATCATCTGATGCCAAGTGACGCAGCCATGCGGAGCCCGTTAACCAGTCCCTCATATTCTGCAACGTTGTTTGAAGCCTGAAAATCGAGTTGAATGACATATTTAAGCTCCTCACCTGTCGAGAATTTGAGCATGATGCCAGCCTTTGAGCCCTGAAGCGTGAGCGACTCATCGAAGAACATTGTCTAGTGGTCATCAACCGCCTTGTGCTCCTTTTCCTCGACGTGCGTCCATTCCACGATGAAGTCCGCCAGACTTGATGCTGGTTCGCGGCGTGAAGTCGACCTTGAACTCGTTGAGTTCGACCGCCCACTGCGCAATTCGCCCTATCGCCTATCAGTTGCGTATTACCTTCTTCAGCGGATACGTCGTCATAACCTGGAAGTAGTGTCGCAACTTTCGAGAAGTCATCAGGACAGCGTACAGCATATTCTGCACCTGAGGGTATTGCAGTTTGGCGTCATGCAAGACCTCACTCACGTAGTATACCGGCTTCTGGACCTTGGCCTTTTTCTCGGCGCAATCTCGCTCGATCGCTATGACTGTGCTTACTACTTGAGGGGTAGCTGCAATGTACAAAAAGAGCTCATCTTTTTTATTAGGCGAAGTTAAAACTGATGGAGACAATAAGTACATTTTCAGATCTCGAAAAGCTTCTTCTGCCTCCTTGGTCCACTCGAAATTGTCCTACTTCTTGAGTAACTTGAAGAAGGATAACCCTCATTCGCCCATCCGAGAAATGAATCGACTAAGAGCTGCGATGCAGCCCGTGAGCTTTTGCACTTCCCTCAGTGTCCGTGGAGAACGCATATGCTCGATGGCCTCAATTTTGGGCGGGTTGGCCTCGATGCCTCGATTTGACACTAGAAAACCGAGAAGTTTGCCGGACGGAACGACGAACGTGCACTTCTCGGGGTTAAGCATCATCCGATACTTCCTGAGGTTGTCAAATGTCTCATCAAGGTCACTGATTAGGGTGCTCCCGGTTTTCGATTTGACTACGATATCATCGACATACGCTTCCACATTGCGCCCGATTTGGGACTTCAAGCAGTTTTGAATACAGCGTTGATATGTAGCACCAGCACACTTTAAACTGAAAGGCATCTTAACATAACAGAATACACCGATTGGAGTAGTAAAAGCAGTTTTCTTCTCATCCTCTGCAGACATGCTAATTTGGTGATACCCAGAGTAGGCATCTAGAAAACTTAGCAGTTCACAACCCACAGTATAATCCACTACCTGGTCGATACGGGGGAGATGAAAAGGATCTTTAGGAAAAGCCTTATTGATGTCAGTTTAGTCGACGCACATCCTCCACTTGCCATTGGGTTTCTTGACGAGGACAGGGTTCGCCAGTCAAGTTGGGTGACGGACCTCTCGGATGAAGCCAGCCTTCAGGAGTTTGTCGACCTCCTCTTGTATGGCCTGCTTCCTGTCTTCCGCAAATCTACGCTGTTTCTACACCACAAGCCTGGCGCTAGGTTCCATAGCTAGTCGATGCTCGATCACCTCCTTGGGGACCCTAGGCATATCGGATGGTTGCCACGGAAACACGTCGCAGTTTGCCCAAAGAAAGGCGACGAGCTCGAGTTCCTATTTGGAGTCAAGGTCAACGCTTGCCTTGACTGTCTTGGAAGGCTCTGATGCGTCCAGGGGCACTGTCTTGACGCTTCCATCGATCTTCTTATCCTTCTTGCCGTCGTCGACTGAGTCTTTGGCGGCACTGTTGGACGTAGAGGCCCGATCGATGCCCTTGGACCTTTGGCGCTTAACACCCTCATCGTCGGCACTAGTTGTCGACCCGCAGAGATGCTCGACCATCTCCAGGCTCTTCCTGTCGCATCGGACCGCAGTGCGCTGGTCCCCCTTGATTGCAAGGACTCCCTTTGGCACTAGCATCTTGACGGTCTGATATGAGTAGTGCACCACGGCCATGAACTTGGCTAGCATTGGGCGGCCTAAGATCAGGTTGTAGGCGGTCTCAAAAATCCGCCACGTCGGAGAGGATCTTTTCGGTGCGGAAATTGTCTGGTGTGACGAATGTGACTGGCAGCTCGATCCGGCCAAGGAGTATCGAAGATGATCGTGGAGTTATGCCATGGAACAGCTCGGCTCTGGCCCTGATCTCTGTCTGGAGAATCCTCATGTTCTCCAGCGTCTTCGCGAAGATGAGGTTTAACGAACTACCTCTATCGATAAAGGTTCGAGTGACCTTAACGTTCACGATGGTGGGCTCGACCACCACAGGGTATCGACCCAGATGTGGGATCACGGCTGGGTGATCCGACTGGTCAAAGGTGATTGATGCTTCCGACCACCTGAGGAATCTAGGGAGAGCTGGTGTGGCCAGGTTGACCTCCCACTCGACTGCCTTGTACTGCCTTTTAGACTCGTATGTGGCAGATCCCCCAAAGATGTGCGCCAGCTTATGGTCAGCTCCGAGGTATTCGGGCTCGTCGTCCTGAGGCTTCTCTTTGGCTTGCTCAACCCCACACTCGTCGAGGGCAACCTTGAGTTTCTCCTGGACCTTCTTGCTGATCACCAGACATTCGTTGAAGTCGTGTTTGTCCGTGTGATGGACTGGGCAGTATTTGCCTCCCCCACGGCTTCGATCCTTGTTGTCACCAATGTTACGTGCCTTCACTCTTTCGACCGCGGTTACGGTGGAGTCACCTTTGCGCTTCTCTCCACGGTTCTTATTCCTCTTCGCCCCTTGCTTGGATGACTCGGGCTTGTCGTCTCCAAACTTGGGGTCGTCGAGATGGTCTCGAGCCTCAGCACATATGGCGTATTTGTCTACCAACTCGAAGAGCTCCTTGGTGGTTCGGATCTTTCGGGTTGCAATCTTTCCTTTTAACTCCTATCCTTGACACCGTTCTCGAAGGCCACTATGAGTGTCTCATTTGAGATGTCAGGGATCGAGTTGCGCTTGTTGCTGAAGCGTCGAATGAAGCCACGCAATGACTCACCTGGCTTTTGTATCACCCGATGCAAGTCGTTGCATGTTCTGGGGCGTTCATACGTGCCTTGAAAGTTGGCGATGAACTGGACCCGCAACTCCGCCCATGTGGATATCGAGTGAGGTGGAAGGTTGAGCAACCAACACTTTGCTGCACCATCCAGGGTGGTGAGCAAGTAATTGGCCATCACCTTCTCGTTTCCCCCAACATCCCTCATGACTGTAGTGTAAATCTACAGCCACTCGACAGGGTTGATTTTGCCCGAGTACTTCTCGACGGGGCCTGGCTTGAACTTATCTGGCCACCTGACTGCACGTAGCTCAAGGGTGAAGGCCTTGCATCCTTCATCGACATCCTTGGGGGTCACTTGCCGTGGACCTTATCGAGGAGGGAACCTGCGCCATGCAGGCGAACAGCTCCTCAAGGGTGGAGATTCGCCCCGTCAGGCTCGATGAGTGGGAGATTGGCCCCTCAAAGGTGGGGACTCGTTTTCCCGCCGCCCGTAGTCTTCCCGGTCGCATTTCTCCCTTCAATCATGAAGGACGTCACGCAAATCATGCCGGTCGTGAGGAATACGATCTCGAAGATCCTCGAGACGTCCCCGATGGGGGTTGGTGCGAACCGACCTGGAAGCATGTTCGTTGGAGCTAGCCACCGCCGATCCTACTGCTCGATGGCGGTGGGATGGTCTCGACCGCTGACTCCGGGTGCCCTGTTGGCTGGGGCGTCCAAGCATCGAGTTGGCTGCTCGAGCGGTCTGGGTTTGCGCTGCATTAAGCAACGTCTTCATTTGATCGAACACTAGAGTCATCGGGTTGCCCGTATCCAATGGCAGAAGGGATTTTAGTAGCATGTGAGTGCACTAGACATTTACCTCATGAGTGTTGAAGATGTCGCTGTTGTGGCTTTGATGGGACGTTGCTCCTGGAGTGCGGCTGGGCCTACCGTTGTGGTCGATCTATCGAGGAATTTGCTGTCCCTAAAGATCTCGCACTCGCGGGTGTGCGTTGTCGGATCATCGAGATCAAGTTGCCTCGACAGATTGGCCACGATCCCGATTGTGGCCGCAGCTCTTAGATCACGTCGATGATCTGTGGTATTGGGAGCAACAGCGTTTGCAGGATCTTGAGGCGGATGCAGGGGGATTTGTCGTCCCTGATCCTCTGCGGCGTCTGCCTTTGTGTTCTTTTCTTGGGAACTGCCGGCAGTAGCACCGTTGTCGGCTCCGGTCATGAACACGCATCGATCTGTCGTGCTGCTACCCTGGCTACTGCAGTTGCCGTTTTTGCCTTCACTCTCCGTGTCGATGCACATTAGGACATTGGACTCCATCAGGTCAAAGTCGATGAAACCTACCACTCGGCATGGATCCCAAGAGCGGGACTCGGTGAAGCCGATGTGTACTAGATTTCCGCTCGGTACCCTTCGATAGAGCATGGTTCTGATGGCGATCTCAGATTCGATCGTAGGTGCTTGGTCGATGAAGGTGGCCAAGCGAAAATTGTCGCACGGATAGTCGCCAAAAAATCCGATGTGAGCGCGCACGAAAGACATGCTTGATTTGAAAAAAATAGTTTAAGACCCCTACCTGGCGTGCCAACTATCGAATGTTAGAAATCGACAATAAACTTATACTTTCGGGTACCTTCGGGTTATCAGAGTCAAGCACAAAATCGGAGGCACACGATGTAGACAGGTTCAGGCTCCTCGACAGAGTAACACCCTACTTCCTGTGTGTATGTGGTGGATGGAATACAGAGCAATTTGTCTAGCCCTAGTTACAAGGAAGATCGAACTCAGGATAAGGCTAAGCTAAGGTTGAAGGTTAACGAAGCGTTGGGTCGTCGATTCCTAGTTGCTCTGCGTAAAAGCTCTCAAAGTCTTCTCTTCGTCTGGCTTGGAAGTCTTCTAGTTTTTCTCTCTCCTTGAGGACCCCTACCCCTGGCCTTATATAGTCGGGGTAGCCCGGCCTCAAGTCGAGTTGTAGTCGGTTTGGAGTACCAGATCGTAGTCGATGAGGAGTTCATCGTCGTGTGATCTTCGTAGTATATCCAAATTTCCCTGAATATCAGGCGTACTCGAGTTGGTTTCCTTATAACGGGAATATGATCGAGTCCTTCCTAATATGGAATTATCCTTTCCGCACATATCTTATCACATAGAACTGGGCCTGTGATATCCGGAGTCTCTGTACGTCGTTAGGAAATATCCTTCGTGTATCCTGCACGTGCTCATACCCCATATTTAGATATTCGACAAGACCGGCAAGTCTCCGATACCACGGGATAAATTCTTATGTCACTCTCTCTCTTGTGGTTTGATTTTCTCATCCTTGCGTGCAATTTACATTCCTAACTATTTAGTGCTTTGATCTTGTACTTAGGTTTGTATTATTGCTTAAATTAGTTTGTCGATGCACTTAGTGAGACTTAGAACATTTATGTCTTAATTGTCAAAAATTGTAATTCTTGAGTAGAATTCTATTATTGCAATTAGAGCCGAAGAATTTTAAAAACCTCCTATTCACCCCCTCTAGTCGGTTATCCTTGATTAAAAGTTCCGATCCTTCTTCGATACTCCGTGATCCTCTTCGATACCTCCAAGCTCATAACACAAAGCCCAAACAAAGGAAAAACCCATTCCAGCCCATCAATCCTGGCCCTAAAAATCTCTCTCTTAGCCCCCTGTGAATTGGTTGTGTAGCATTGCTCCCGGTGCCACAAATTGCCGCCAACTCCCTCTTCTCCTGCCGACGCAATTTTTTGTCGCCGCCGCCTCCTCCCGTCGTAGCAAATCGCGCCGCCCCTCCCCCTTCTCCTACTGCCGCCAAAAATCTTGCCGCCTCCCCCTTCTCTGTCGGCCACCTCCCCCTCCCTTCTGTGCTTCCTCCTCCTTCTTTGCCGCTTCCCCCTTCTGTATGAAGAGGAGGAAAGGAGGCAACAAATGTATAGTTTTCAACTTTTCGTCAATGTAATCAACTAATTATTGTATTATATTTTTAAAATTTTTAATACATATATATTCGCCGTATCGCCAGATTCATGTTTTTGGAAATTTGCGTATCGCCGTACCGGTATCGCGTATCGGTTACATAAGAGTAAACAACCAAAGAATGGTCAAACCTGTCTGAAAATAGGTGTATTTATGTTTGTTAGATAACGTGAAACATAAATTTTGACATAAAAAAGTATCTTATAAGGTACCTACACCAAAAATTGCAGGACCAAAAGGGACTCTTCCCTTATAAATATCAAACAATCATTTGGCAAGAAAAAAAAAGAACAATCATTGTTTTAGTCTAAGAAATGACTGCCTTTTTGTTTTGTAGAAAGAGCTGAACCAGGTGATGAGCGCACCAATCCTGAAGTTGCGTTAGGAGCTTTGGTTAGCCTGGTGGCATACTTCTGTACAGAATGTGATAATAGGATCACGATGCTGGAAAACAAGATTTCTGATTCCTATAGGCTGTTGGCGAAGATACTATTTTTCTGTTTGCAAGAAGTCATTGCTCTTGCTCAACTTGTTCATGAGAATGGGTATGGTGCCAATAATGATGCACTCATGTGGGACAGCTTCAGGCACTGTATACAGGTTATTCAGGGTTCACTTTGTAGCACCAATATACAGGTAGATAACTGGCTTTTTCTTAGTATGTGCACCAAAATTTTTAGGCCATGTTATTAGCTAAGATGATTTCACTAAGCAGGTGTAAATGTTGGGTATAAATGTGCTGAAAACCTGTGCACACAGAGAGCTAACTGAAGGCTCACAAACAAAGACACATTCTTTTATGATGGTACTTGGGGAATTACTGGTAGATGTGTTTTCTGTGATGCAAGATACATTAAAGGTACTGTTTGAAGGCTTTATTAATTTTGAGATTGTTGAAATTTCTACAAAAATTGATGACATTCTTTGACAACTTTCTTCCTCCAGAAATGTTTAAGCAAGGAATCTGTCAATATCATTGATGAATGTTTGAAACTGCTTTTCCTCTTCCAGATACTATCACAATCAAAGAAATACCAGCAAGATGCTAGAATACTTCTGCTGGATGCCTTGATGATGATTTTCTATTTATCAAGTGATAGTGGTTCACAGGTAGCAAATGATTTTTTAAAAACCTTTTTCTGATGATTTGATCAGAAAATATACTGTTGTGTCTGTGTTGTTGATCTTTATCTATGTTGATTCATTTCAGGAACTTACTGAAGTAAACACCATCTCCAAGAAGTTGTTCTCTCATTTTATTCAGATTCCATCTGTTGCCATACAGATCAAAGATATAATGTTGTCAGCACCACCTACCACGTACAAAAAGACAACAACTTCACGTACTTCGCATTGGTATGGATACACATGTAACTGTAGATCTTTTAGATCCTGATGTTCATGTTGACTTTTGAAGATTATCATCGTCCTGCCATCCATCCTCTTCATCTGTGTGCATGTAGAATATTTTCATCTATGCTATACCTTTGTGCTAAATATATGACTCTCATGCTGCTTTTTTTCAGTGGGATGTTGGTTTGGGGCATTTCTGCACTATTATAGACAAATAGCTTCATTTTTTCCATCATATAATACCTACTGCTCTTGCATATGCTGTAGGATATGATCCGAGCTTCAGTCAACCAGGGTCAGATAATGGCGCCGATGAATACGAGGGCAGAGTCGGGGCAGAATGTTGAGGATAGTAGCAATCAAAGACATGGGTCCATAGCCGTAGTGTTTTACTAATGCAGTTGAAGGGAAAGATGAAAAAGAACTTAGTGAAGATGACTAGAATACTTTCCAATCTCTTCCGGCAACTGCTGCCAAGGGTGATGCAGATTCTGCTACAGTTGTTTCACCCATTCCTGAACAGGGTTCTGTTGCAAATTCTCATCAAGAACAGATCCCTCAGGGAAATACTAATCACGATGTTAGTGATACAGACACCGCAGCTGGTGCAACGGAAGGCAGAAATTCTGTTGATAAGGAATTTGAGGAACCGTCTGCTTCACAATGCTCAAGTACTTAACAACTGGTCAAGAGCGAATTCCCAGAGTTATCCTATGAAGATGATGCGGAAGTACCAAAACATCCTACAGTTGATTGTGCAAAGCCATTATCTTATATTTTAAAGAAAGAAAGGACAGGGGATGAATTGCAGCAGGATCATGACGACCCATTTGGCTGTAAAGAAAGGATGAGTGACCTCGACTTGCTAGAGGAGGGCACTGATCCAGCAAGTGAACAGAACAAGGGTGCCTCTGGAGAAGTTGTGAGGTCTGAGGGAGATGCCCTAGATGAAAACATTTGCCTCTAGAGATGATTCCACGAGCAGTTTGAACAATCTTTCAGTTGCTATGGATGATGAGGCAAAGAAGGTTAGCCACATGGTATTAATTGGTTATGACAGGTCTTTGACGGATAATTAGGATTGTGGCGAAGAGTTAGCACCTTCCTCGGATGTTGCTAACATAACTGATGCCAGCATGTCAGGAAATTTTACCAGCACGAGTGAAGCAGACAGTCATCCTGATAATGTCGACACCAATGCAGAATCTTCTGAATGTGAAAGCGCAGTGTCATAATTTTGAGGAACTTCCCTGTAGACCGCCCAGATCTGTGGAGAACATTGTATAGTAGGATGCTTATCAGAACTCTGTAAAAATTTGGGCTCTTTGTAAGCACTTCCCAATCTGCATTGCTTGACCTCGAGAGTGTTCTCATGTTATGTCCAAAAGAATTGTTTGCACCGAGATGTGGTGAGATAATCAGCCGTGCTCCACGATACCTGTATTTCGAGCAAATGAAGAATTAGCTGCAGTTCAAATCTTGTTCCCGAGACACTAGCTTGGACTTAACACGGATTGCATGCTTGTACACACCGTTTGTTCTCATGGTTGTGTTGGGTATTGGGTGCATGCTGTAGAACTGTATATCGAAACATTCTTCTGGGGACACTCGAGAAAGGTCGTATAAATGTATCTCATGTTGTATGGAAACATGTTGTAGATCCAAATATTCTTTTCACAGCCTGGACGTTCGCCATTAGGTACGTTTATATGTAGTCATTGCGTGGATAAAATTTACCGAACGTGTGTTCATTTGCTATAGTAGGTTATTTAAATAATGGCAAAGATCATGTTTGTAGGAAACTGCGACAGTAGATCGGCCTGATTCTGTACTGTTTCTTTGTCTAAATCTACCCGCTACCATAAAAAAATGTCATCATAAAATGCATGGGGTTAAAACTATATTAACTCAGTAAAAAAATATCTTTATGAATAGAACAAAGAGCACTATAGGTTATACATATCTGTGGACGTGTCACTTGGTTCTTTATAAACTTTTGAGAATCACACGTTTAGTTCTAAAACCTAAACAGCTATACTTCTCTTCAAATCTGAGACATTGATTTTCCAGTGATTTCATTTGATGATCTTGGTGGTCAAACAACAATTTAGATTAAGTCAATGTGTATCTTATCTCAAATTACCAATGAAGTTGTTGACGTCAAAAACTTGAAGTAGGATTTCTGACAACAGCACACCAGACGAACACCTGGTTCAGTGCGTGCCAGTCGATTTGATCTGTAATCGACAAGGTAAACTATGAACTTTATTTAAAGCTGATCGTGGCGATCAATCGGCTCAGATTCAATCAGCCCAAAGCCGATTAAATCAAGACAAAAAGGCAAGCCCAACTAGCCAATTAAGGCTAATCGGAGGATAAAGGTAGATCGATTCTGAAGAAGGCGATGCACAGCAAAATCAGAATAAATCGAATCTGGACGTAATTGATGAAGGCCAACAATCGGCGATGCGCAACTTTATTGATCAAGATCGAATTACATGAAGACTAAATTACAGGAACTACTCCTAGTCGACAGGAAAAAGAGAATAATGTAAATTTGTGGATTTGATTGTGTTTTTTTTGCAGCTAGCCCTTGTCCTCCTTTTATACCCGTCCGCCGATCGAATCTGGTTAAAACACGTTTCGGAGCCTGATCCGTAAAAATCTTGATTTTCCTTAACAACCACCTTAGTTTGCAAATCTTATTCGGATGAGATCCTGAAGGTACTCTATTGACCAGGGATTGCCGATTTTGACCACACCTGCTACTCTCTGGTGCAGACATATGCCCCCCATTTTTGAGAGATGACTTGTTATCTTTCAAAAATCACAATCATCGGCTTTGCACATAATGTAATTTTTTCTTATCGGCTTTCGTTCCATCGGCTAACTGCTAACCCTCATATGGTAACCGCCGCTTTAATTGCGCCGTAATTCCCTGACACGAACATAGTGCGTTTTAACTGTTTGCGCCCCTCGATATCCTTCTTCCCGCCTTTTTGTCTTTTTACCATGCTATAAAACGCGGCCGCCACATTGTCATTTTCATGCGCACAAACTCTCGAGTTGTCTGCAATCGGCTTCAACTCCTTTGGTTGACGAATTTTCAGAACAGTGCCTTAGCTCAATCACCCTTTTCTGATCGGCTGCAATGGACCCGAGTCAGGTACTCATCCCAATCCCACATAGCACTCATCAATACTTCTTGGGACCCTTAGGAAATTTAGATGTCAACACTGTTACGAATCAAGAAATCCCTCGTCTTCCATTGTCGGCCTCTGGTCATAATATAGAAGGGTGGAATAAAAGTTTCAGGGCTTGCCCAACAGCTCTTAAAGGGTGGAGAAATTGGTTCATTAGAGTGGCAGCCCAGAAGAGGGGTGAATGGGAAAAAATGGGTATAGCCGAGTGTATCCCCCTTTCTTTAGCGGACCCAGAAGCTAATGAGCCCCTAGTGGCCACGGCCTGTTATTTCTGGTCAGATTGCTTCAATGCCTTCTTGTTTCGTACTGGTCCCATCGGCCCAACTCTTTTGGACGTATCTCAACTCTGCTGCCTTAGTCCATATGGTGAGCAAATATCGGCTTTTAGCGGCAAACCCAGATATAAACTTATCAGATCGAAGGGTGAAGGATGGGCCAAATACATCGAAAATAATAATAGAGTTAATGGGCCTGTATCGGATGAAGAGCATGCTGCCTTTCTTAATCTTTGGTTGGATCGCTTCTTATTCTGTGGTGCATCTCTCGGGCTGACTCAAGTTTATCAAGTTATAGCAGAACAGCTTGTTGAAGGTCGTCGACTGGCTTTAGGGAAAACTTTGCTAGGTGCTGTATGTCAAATGTTACATGTAATAAGAAGTCGGCTTTTTACTGGTTTCGAATGTTTTACCGTCGGCAACATAGGAGGGCCGATGTGGTTTGTACAGATTTGGTTATACTGTTTGTTCAGTTGTCCTTTTAACTTGAATTTAGCCGACGGGACTCCATTCCCAAGAGATGATACTCCAGAGGGTGCACCTTTCCAGTTCAGGGAATGCCGATCTTTTGGTGAAAGGTTCATGATGTGCTCCAGTAATGAGACAAAAATCACGCCAATTGGCTATAGAAAATACTTGTCATTTTTCCTGCAACTTGATACTGAAGACTTCAAACAACAAGACTTCTTTAGTTATAGTTCCACAGCCGATTTCCCATAGCCTTCTTTCTTGCATTTAGAAGCCGATAGTTCTTTGATGCCTAAAGCGATCTTGGATTTATACAAAGTCTTCGTCTCTTCGTGCGTTCTGCATGTCGATCTTCATACTAGGAATCGGACATTCCAACCATCATATGAATTTTATCATCCGTCAATTTTTGCGAGACAGCTGGGTTTTGGCTAAGTGATTCCAAGCCTGCCACTTCTTGATCGACTACAGCTCAGAGCTAGAGTCCGCAATGCTGCTGCGGCCGAACTGGTTTTAGAAATAGCAGATGAGCTTCAACTTCGCAACTTCCCCCACTTCTTTCTGAATGCCCGTCGGGCGAGTGGCTTTACATCATGGTGGTCGGCTATTGCAGAGTCATTGTATATGGAAAAAACTCCGTCAATTATAATCAAGGAATTCTTCCCAGATTTACTAGAGCCGACATTAGTGTCTAACAGCGACTCTAGCAATGAAGCTAGTTCGTCAGGTTACACTAACACGAGCTTAGAAAATATAACGGCCAAAGTATCGGCTTTAATCAACTTTTTCCTGTTCATCTTCACTCTTACCCAAAATAGTTTATTGACCGACCTTTGTTTACTCACAGACTAAGGCTGCTGGCAAGAAGCCCACTCCTGGCCAGTCAGACAGCAACCACCAACAAGGCAAGAGGCCCCATCAATCGACTGGGCTTACGTGGTACACTTAAGGTACCCTAGGCATCCAGAGTTCGTCGCTATCGGACATCATCTTTATATCCCTTCTGGTAACTAACTCACAGTCGATTATAGCTTCAGAAAAGAAGAAGACCAAGTACACCAAAGCTCTTGCTAAAAGGGGGTCGAAGCCCCAGGAGCAGAGTGGCGAGAGTTCGCCACGTGCGTCGGCTAGTACATAAGCAAGTTGTCCATTTTATTGATTTATGACTTATGTTTTTAAGACATCAGCTTACCCTTTGTCTTTTTACATAGCCGACACCATCGATGCAGGTTGCAAAAATTTTGGCTGACCTTCCTGGCGCTTCTTTGGGAGCTCTGTCCCCTTCTCAGCTAACGCCACCGGCCCCGACAATTGCGACATTCCCAGAGTATTCTGACCCAACGAATTTGTTGGGTTTTTCATTGGCCAATCTTGATGATCCAGAGATCATGGCCACGGACGACTACGACACAGAAATTAGAAGAATTCTAGAGGTATCTAAAGAAGCATTGATCGCGGTTACCTCAGCACCAGGAATGCAAGAGCGTGTGGATAACCTCTTCAATCTGGTGATGAAGACGCAATCGGAGATTCTCGCCAACAATCAGTTGATCCGAGATGCCATGGCGGCTGTTCAAGCTGATTTACCCCCAGAAGCAATGGAGGCATTATTAAATGTCTGCCATTTGGATGAGAAGAAGGCCCAAGTGGAGGCGGCTCAAGCACGAATTGCCCGTCGTGAAGCCCAAGAGGCCAATTAGAAACTTCTGGATGAGCTGGTCGCCGATACCAAAGTGAAGAAAAGAAAATTTGATGCCGATGCCCAGTCGCTCAAGATTAGTAAGGAAACTATCTCGAAGCTTGAGGCGACTAGGAAATTCCTCCTGGAAGAGCTGGCCAAGACTAAAAAGCAACTCTTAGAAAGCCAACAAACCATGGAGAAGACTTCATCGGCAATCAAGGAGCAAAAACTTAGCATCACTCTGGCCGTGGCAAATGTGAAGAAACAATCGGCTAAGGTGACCCCTGTGCCAGGAGATGCCAAAGAAGATCAACACATAGTCGATAAGGTGCAAGATATCATTGCCAAGGCTGTAGGTGCTTTGTCGGCTCTAGGCGCAAGGCTCCACGGCTCTGGCCTTCAATGTTGAATCTTTTTTATGATAAAAAACTTTTGTTGGATGCTCTCATCTTTTGGAACACTTGTAATGCTTTAATTTTCATAATCAGCTATTTAACCAATTTTATGCTTATCTTGTCATGTAATTTATTTCCTTCTAGCCGATTAACCGCAACGAGTTGACTTGGCTTTTTAGAACGATACCTCTTCTTAGCTGACTAAGCTCCAACCCAGACGCTAGGATAGTATCTCTTCAAGTATTTCCCATTGATTGCTTTGGGCAAAACAATCCCTTCTAACGTCTCGAGTATGTATGAATTTCCATCGACTAACCAATTAATCTTATACGGTCCTTCCCACGTAGGGGACCATTTTCCAAATTGGTTATCTTTAGAGCCAACCGGTAGTATGGTTTTCCAAACTAAATTGGCTTCACCAAAAGACTTATGCACCACCTTTTTATTATATGCCCTCGCAACTCTTATCTTATTTTCTTAAGCCGATCCAGTGTAGACAAACGTAATTCTGCTAATTCGTCCAAGTTATCGATCATTAGATTGTTATAATTTTGAGCCAACAAACCATTTTGTCTGGCTACTCGTATAGAATCAATGTTAATCTCCACGGGTAAAACGGCTTCTTGGCCATACACTAACTGATAAGACAAAAGTTTTGTTGCTCCGTGATAGGCTAACTGATACGCCCAAAGTGACTCCGATAACGTTGAGTTCCAATTCCTTGGTTTTTATCGATTTTCCTTTTAATTAGTTTAATCAACGTTTTATTAGATGACTCGTCTTGTCCATTAGCCTGAGCATAATATGGGGGATGAATTTAACAACTTGATTCCCAGGCTCTTTGCGTAATTATGAAACTCACTGGACATAAACACAGTACCTTGATCGGTCGTGATCGTTTGTGGTATTCCAAACCGATGGACAATGTGTTCATTAACAAACCCGATTGCTTCAACACTATTAACCTTTTTGAGGGGTATAGCCTCAACCCATTTAGAGAAATAATCAGTCGCGGCCAAAATGAACTTATGGCCTTTGCTCGAAGTAGGAAATATTTGGCCGATTACATCTATCCCCCATCCTCTGAAAGGCCATGGCTTGATAATCGGATGTAAAGCCGATGTTGGTGCTAGCTGTACGTTGCCAAAATTTTGACAAGTTTGGCATCCTTTGTAATATCGGAAACAATCTTCTAACATTGTCGGCCAAAAATATCCTGTTCGTCTAAGCATCCACTTCATCTTATGAGCCGATTGATGAGATCCTCAAATGCCTTCATGCACTTCACCCATTGCCACCTGTGCCTCCTCTGCTCCAAGGAATCTTAGCAGCAAACCTTCCAACGTCCGATAGTACAAAATATCATCTAAGACTACGTACTTCAATGCTTGTTGCCTAACTTTGCGTTCTGTTGGTTTAGATGGGTCAATTAGGTAATCTCTTATCTGCGTTCTCTAGTCGATAGCATCGGCACACATGACAGCTTTGCCCACTAGTTCAGTCATCTGATATCGGCTGAAGTCCTTTTACCTTGATGCCTGCTGAGTCAGTGAATTGGCTCTAGTCAGTGAATTGGCTCTATCGTTCAATTTTAGAGGGATATGACCGATAGAAAATGAGGTAAATGAGTCGATTATCTCGACGCACCGTTCCAAATATTTGAGTAACACCTCATCACGGCATTGGTATTCGCCTCTCACTTGCTGTACTATTAACATAGAGTCACCATATGCCTAAACAGTATCTACTCTGATATTTTCTAATAGTTGTAAACCTTTGAGCAATGCTTCGTATTCTTCTTGGTTGTTCGAACATCGTCTATTCAACCGAAATGCAAACTCAAAATTGTGACCTTTGGGTGAGATGAGTACGATACCAATACCATCACCCTCTCGACATATTGACCCATCAAAAAATAACTGCCATGAGGCAACGGAAACCAGGTTGGCGGTGGTATCATGTCCTGTGATAAAATTGGCTACGACTTGCCCCTTAACTGCCTTAGCCGATTCATATGATAGGTCGAACTCCATTAAGGCATAAGCCCATTTACCAAGTTGACCTCGTAAAATCGGAGCTGATAACATATACTTTATAATATCGGTTTTGCAAACCACCTTACAAGCCGATGCTAAAATATAATGCCTTAGCTTTGTGCAGGAGAAATATAAAGATAGACACAATTTTTCGATGAAAGGGTACCTGATCTCAGTATCTAGTAGGCGTTGGCTTAAATAAAATATTACTCTTTCCTTACTATCGACTTCCTGTGCCAAAACAGCTCCGATGGTTTCTTCTTCAGCCGATATATATAGCATAAAGGGAACCCCTTTCTGTGGCGCGGCTAGAACCAGAGGATTGGTTAGGTATTCCTTGATATCATCAAAAGCCTTTTGCTGGTCAACTCCCCAAATAAACTCTTGATTATCCTTCAACTTCAATAGAGGGGTGAACGTACGATCCGACCAAAAAGATTTTAAATAAATCGTCGAAGATAGTTAATCTTACCAATCAGCTTTTGCAACTCATTCTTGCATCTCGGTGGCTTTGTTTTGGCTATAGCTTTGACTCTTTCTTGATTAACTTCGATTCCCCTTTCATGGACCATAAAACCCAGAAATTGCCCAGCCAACACGCCAAACGCACACTTAAAAGGATTCATTTTCAAACCATGTACTCTTATATTCTGGAAAACCTTTTCTAAATCGGCTAAGTGCTGTAGGTTATTTTTGGATTTTACTACAACATCATCAATGTATATTTCAACAATGTGGTCGCTTAGGTCATGAAAAATCAGATTCATGGCTCGCTGGTAAGTTGCCCCGGCGTTTTTTAAACCGAACATCATAACCGTCCACTCAAATAGCCCTATTGCACCAGGACACCTGAAGGCAGTTTTAGGTATATCGGTTTCTACCATGAATATCTGATTGTACCCGGCATTACCATCTAAAAAACTAATGATTTTATTTCCTGATGCAGTATCGATAAGCATATCAGCTATTGGCATCAGATACTCATCCTTTGGTGTGGCTTTATTCAAGTCTCTAAATTCGACACATACCCTAAGCTTCTCGCTTTTCTTCATAACTGGAACGATATTAGAAACCCACTCTGCGTATCGACAAGGCCTACTAAATTTTGCCTCCAATAATCGTTCTATCTCCTCTTTTATAATATTGTACAGGGCTAGATTAAAGTGTCTAGGATACTACTTAAACGGCCAGTATCCTGGTTTAATAGGCAACCGATGTTCAACCAGTTGTCGGCTTAAACCAGGCATCTCGTGATACTCCCAAGCAAAACAATCTTCATAATCTTTGAGAATTTTGACCAACTTCTCTTTATATTTTGCATCTAATTTTGCACTAATAAAAGTTGGTCTTTTCCTATCACCACTACCTATATCGACTTCTACAAGCAGGTCGGTAGATGTGAACCCTTGTCCTAACTTCTTGATTTCTTGGAAATCCTCGATGGCCTCATAGCTATCTGTCATTTGCCGATAGATTCGCATTTTGTCTTGTAGGGCCTTCACTATTTTCCTTGATCCCATCGGCGTAAAACCTCACTTGCTCGATCAAACGTGCCTGGATTGACACTGATCAGCATAAGTCCTGTCTTACCAACACAAATAAAGTCACAATCATCCAGTATTTTTTCCGATATACATTCGGCCTCTTCATGTTGCCAATTTGCATCTGAGCTAGCCAGAGCGATGTGAGTCAATGTATCAGCTGAGACAACTTCAACTTCGTCTCCATTCCATTGGACAAGCGCCTGATGCATGGTCGACGGAATGCAGCAATTGGCATGAATCCAATCCCGACCGAGCAGTATGCTGTAACTGTCTTTGGCGTCAATGACGAAGAATGCGGTCGGCAAAGTCTTACTACCGACAGTCAACTCTGTGACCATAACGCCTTTGGCTTCTGTGGGATCGCCTGTGAAGTCATTCAAAACCATGTTAGTCTTGATCAAATCTTCATCGGACTTACCCAATTTTTTGCAGGTGGTGTACGACATAAAATTGACGGTAGCTCCCCCATCCGCCAGCATCCTTGATATCGGCTTGCCATTTATATACCCTTTTAAATACAATGGCTTTAGATGCCGATGATCATCTCGTGGTTTTTCAAAGATCGCATTTTGAGCACCTAAACACGATTGAGCAAAGGTTTCTTTGGCCAATTTGGTTTTAATTTTGAACTCGGTTGGCAATGTGAATACCATGTTGATGTCCATCGGAGGCGTATCATCCCTAATCATGGGAGAATCTGGGTCATCGGCTGAATCAAAATCTTCTTCAACCTGCTCTTTCTTCCTCCACTCTTTTTTGGTAATTTTGATCGGCCGAAGTTCATTGAAGGTTTGATCCCTCTGTTTCTCTGCATCAGCCTCTCTGATTTCTTGAGTTCTTAGTCTTTGCAATCGTCTGCGTTGTGATCGGCCGAGCTTTTTCATTTCGAATAGAGCTTCCGTGAGATGAGAGCGAACTGAAATGAGATAAAACACCAGTGGTACCAGAAGCTCCAAAGACTGTTGAAAACAAAGGGAGTGGACAGACAAAGAAGAGAAAGGAACAAGAAGCCAGCCCCGGGCCCCTCTCTGATAAGGTTTGAAAGTTTTCAAAACGAAAATAAAATGACCTATTTTATATGCCACTTCCCGCTCAGAGATTCTTTCCTTCCAATCCGCAAAGGAGTCAGGAAGAGCCTGATTTGAAGTTAAGACCGGGTGGACACCACCTTGGTTTGGGCTCTATTGGCTTACGTATTTTTCCAGCCAAGTCTTCCCGATTAGCAGAATCTAACTTTGTCTATATATTAACTTGGTTCAGCACCTGATTTGGCAAAGAGATTCTTTTATGAACTAGTTTTCTATAGCTTTTGTTAGGACGATCTCGTATCGGCCCAGACAACCTTTCTTTAGCCGGTCGACTAGGCCAATCATCTTGGGGTAGTGTTCCATTGGGCACGTGTATGGAGATGGCAATGCTACTCCTCTCTCCCAACAAAATTGCCAAAAGGGGCACCTCCGATGAGCTCTTTCTACGTTTTCAGTTTGATACAAATTATCCGACCGACGCGGAAAATATTGCAGCCAATTATTCATTCTTTCATACTTCTCCATCAACTGAGAAAATGTTGGCCCAGGCCGCCTCGCTGGTTTTCTTGGTGGTGAATTTTCTGCTTTATACCATCTGCCAACTTGCGGGTCTCCTTTGGGTTTAATGGTCTTTGAATTTTTGCCCTCATGATTGGCTTCTATTTGTAATGAACCGATCGTGATTTTTATTGTTTGAGTACCACCAGAAGTTGACCGAATGTCAACCCATCGATCCTTTTTTGGTCCTTTGTTGTGCATTAGCTTTTCCCCTTGCTCGAACATTGCACCATATTTATGGGGAACGGATCAACGTCAACTTGCATGGTCGGTTTATCAGCGAATTTTAGCTAACCATCCTCAATAGCTGATTGGATATGCTGACAAAAAATATTACAATCGTTAGTATTATGAGAAAAAGAATGATGCCACTTGCAATACCTTCGCTTCTTGATCTCATCAGCTGATGGTACAATGTGTCTTTCGGGGAACCGTATTATTTTTTTCTTGTAATAATAAATCAAAAATACGATCACACTTCGAGACATCAAAAGCGTATTTAACTTCCGACTTATTCCTAGTCGGCTTAAGCCAGGAACAGAATAAAGATTTTTTAGACCCTTTAATCCACTCAGCTATATTCACCTCTGCTTCATCATCTTCAGAGGATTCACTGGGGCAATAATCGACCATATTAACTTTAGCTTTATCCTTTTCTTTATTATTGCCATTTGCTTTAAATCTATCCTTGAACGCCCTATTATGCGGGAATCGGCTTTCTTGAGCTGACACGCGATAAGCAGGTGACTTAGATCGGTGAACTCCTATCCTCCAAACTTTTCTTCGAGTGGTGGAATTAGCCCTTAGAAAGCCAAATCGGCAAGTTGATTGCCGGGTAATGTGACACTAAAACATTGATTTTTGACTTCCCTAAATCTTTTAATGTAATCAGTTACCGATTCTCCAAATTTCTGGCGGACTAAGCTCAGGTCGAAAATCCTGAGTTCCAAACTGCTGGAGAAAAAGTATTCATGGAATCGGCTTTCCAAATCATTCCATAAATGAATCGAATTTGGAGGCAGACTAGTAAACTAAGTAAAAGCTGCTCCTGATAATGATAATGGGAACAATATGATTTTTAGCCCGTCGGACTGAGCTGCTTCGCCGCATTGTGCGATAAAGTGTCCGACATGTTCTAATGTCATAATTGAATCATCACTAGAGAATTTTGTGAAATATGGGACTTTAAAATTGTGAGGATAAGGTATACGATCTTGTAATCAGGATATGGTTTTCTATAGTTGATAACTTTCCCTTTTGGAAGTATGCCGAATTGATCCCTTAATACAACGAAAATTTGATCGGCCCAATTAATACTATCGATCAACGGAACTGTAGATCCTTGATAATGTTGGTCATAATTGGCATTCTGGCCCCCGAGTGCAAACTCGGGCGCGATTAGGCTGAGCCGATGGGTGATAGGTGTATTTGTCGTATCCATTATTTCTCCTAGTTGGTGGTTCCAGCAATGGGACAAATGGTTCTAAATAGGTCACTACCTTGTGCGGAACCTGATTCCTAGGTTGGACAGGTTCATGATATTGTGGGTATCTATCAGATTCAATCGGCTATGAAACCGATTGTGAAAAAGCATAAAATGGAGCTAATGGCGATAAATTTGCTGATGCATCTAGCTTAGCAGCATCGGTATAGGCCTGATAATGGGTTACCCCACTCGGCCAAGGATCTCGTGGTAGCATGATGGTGGGTTGAGTTGGCATCATGGTTGGGGGTGAGGTTATAGCCGATGGTTTAGGATCGGCTAACGCGCTATGCGTACTTTGTGCTATTGAGAAAACAGGGTAGCTTGGCAGAGCCTGCATCGGGTCAAGCAGACTCCCGGATGAGGCCAACTCCTGGGTGATAGTTTTAACTCTATTTTCAATCATCGGCTTAAGTGTTGTAACAAGAGCCAATGATTGGTTTATCAGAGCATGGTGTACAGATTGATTAATCATAGATGATATCTCGGCTTGAGTAGGCAGATATCGACTTACTGGTACTTCTGTAATGCCTACATCACCTAGGGCATTAACCATCGGCAGAGCGGTTTTCTGAGTGACGCCATGTCGAGTCTTCTGATAACAATTCAGCATCATCTCTTCAAGAGCAAGTTTTTGATCTTCAATTTCCTTACGCTGCTCTGCCATTAAATCGTCCAGTGTAGGGACGATAATAGCTTCAGTGTTGAGATTAGATGGTGGAATTGACTTCTCTGATGAAGACATTGCAGGTCCCACCGGGCGTGCCAAGAGTGTGTTGACGTCAAAAACTTGAAGTATGGTTTCTGACAACAGCACACCAGACGAACACCTGGTTCAAAGCGTGCTAGTCGATTTGACCTGTAATCGACAAGATAAACTATGTACTTTATTTAAAGCCGATCGTGGGAATCAATCGGCTTAGATTCAATCAGCCCAAAGTCGATTAAATCGAGACAAAAAGGCAATCCCAACTCAATTAAGGCTAATCGGAGGATAAAGGTAGATCAATTCTAAAGAAGGTGATGCGTAGCAAAATCAGAATAAATCTAACCTAGATGTAATTGATGAAGACCAACAATCGGTGATGCGCAACTTTATTGATCAAGATCGAATTACAAGAATACTAAATTACAGGAAGTACTCCTAGTCGACAGGAAAAAGAGAATAATGTAAATTTGTAGATTTGATTATGTTTTTTTTCACAGCTCACCCTTGTCCTCCTTTTATACCCTGTTAGTCAATTGAGTTCGGTTACAACATGTTTCGGAGCCTGATCCGTAACAATCTTGGTTTTCCTAAACAACCACCTTGGTTTCCAAATCTTTTTCGGATGAGATCTTGAACATACTCTATTGACCAGGGATTGCCGATTTTGACCACACCTGCCATTCTCTGGTGCAAATAGAAGTAAACAATTTTTAGTCATTGTGTATGTCATCTCAAATTACCAATGAAGTAAGATTTGGACGTCTGCTTACCCACTTGTACAAGTCTAAGGACACAATTGACACACATATCACTACTGTGCAACACTACATCACAGGTGGTTAACAAACCACATCACAGATGGTTTTGTGAACCGTCTGTATCAAACTGTCAGTGATGACTATAGGTCATCATAGATGGTTTTTCAACCGTCAGTGAAAAAAGTCATCATAGATGGTTCCAATTTGGAACCGTTTGGGATAAGCCCCACATCACAGACGGTTCCAATGTGATGTTTATTTTCTGTTTTTTAGTAATTTTGATTTATTGGCTAGCCTCAGGAAATGCTAGACATGCCTTCTGAATCAAAAGATAGTACAGAGCGTCACTAGCATATTATTATGACATACATTTCAGAAATAAACTCAGATAACATATTACAACATACAGCGCATCCATTTTAGAAATCAACTATGATCGCACATTACAATGTACTTCGCATCCATTTCAGAAATCAACTCACATATATAAAAACCAATTGAATTCAGAACTACAACTCACAAATTCATAGCACAAGGTTCACAAATTAATCCAAATGGTATCTAACAAATTCATAACTCATCAGGCGAGGCTTGAGTGGCATTCGCCTTTTTGATTAATGAACTCATGCATCAAGAAGGCACATAGTTATCCTCGAATACCTTGCAGGTCAGTCTGTTCCAATGCAGATTCAGTGCATTGTCAAGCCTGTCGATGGGAAGAGTAATGTCTTGCGTGTATATAAATTAATAAGTGGAAACAATTATTGCAAGATTAACAAACCTCTACAACATTGGTCTTCTTTGAACCAATGAGGAGTTCCATGTTGTGGCAAACGTAGAATGCATATAGGTTAGTGCCCTTTGGCTGCTGGTGGCACTACCAAAATATAATAGGTTAGTTTCGAAGGTATTATTATGGAGTGTGAAGGATTACTGCGTACTAGCGGATACCGGAAACTTATAAATATGCTTCAGCTTCGTTGGGTCCTTCCTGTGTGGCTCTCCACGAGCTTTGTAGACACCGAACAACACGTTTAGTAAATTTTTGATAGGTGTCAAGTCGTGTGTGCCACCCTTTTTGGAATCAAGGTAAATTACCTGGTTCTGTCTTGGTATAATTATGAGTAAAACCCAGTGAAACCTACACAGGTATGTCGCCATGCCATTCAACCTAACTTCGAGCTGCGTTGCATAGTACAAATCAACAAGTATAGCAATTGGACGAATCACTTACCCCGGGTTGTGGGGTAAAAGTATGAATTTTTTGTCCCATTGAGCCAACAATGCTTTTTCCACGTACTCGTGGACGATATCTAAATTTTCGTCCATGGTTTGCTTGGACACCATGTGTGAGTCGAGGAAACCCACCGGTTGTTCCTTTGCTTTTGCTTCCATGATCATGTATCTACATATACAAAATCAAGGATCATATATATATGACATTTATCGGTACGACACGAATGTAGACCGTGATTGTACACACTTACAATGTTCAGCATCTCATGAGTGAGGCTTCGAGAGCGTTGAGGTTGTAGAGATCGAACAAGTCGTAGAAGTCAACCACGAAGAAGCCATCTAAAAACCGGTGTAAGAAATGCTCCTCCTTGAAGCTGACCGAGATACTTGTCGGGCCCCGAATATGCAAATCCGGACCCTCTGTGTATTCAGCACTAGTCCAGGATCACGCTAGTGCACACAGTCTCAACATAGATGAAATATCACAATCATACATAGCGGAAAAAGATAAAAGACATCATATATATTAAATACAACTAGTTACATGACCTTATGGTCAACTTACATGATTATGCCTTATAAGGCTGAACAACAATTTAAGCAGCAGCGGAAAGAAAACGTAGATGACCCCTCAGTATACTACAGGCAACTGACAAGGCTCGCACCCTAGATGCTCGTCCCTTCGCAATATTTCTCCTCCATGAATGGCGTAGTCTCTTCTTCTTCTGAAGTGGTTGTTGTGGGGTGAGTACATAAAGCACTCAACAAGTCGTGCACAGAATGCAATTCTAACATAACTATATGCAAGGCTTATTCCAAAGAAATGGCTAACATGGCTATTTTGCAATAAGCGACATTTGTAAATGAATACAAGATATAAATTAGAAAGACAAGAAACAAATAATCGTATTAGATAGATTCAACATTTCTCAAGTAAACCAAGTTTCCAATCCTATGTCAAGTTCCAACCTTTCATGGCAATCCTGCCATCCCATTCCAAGTTTTCATTTCAAAAGTCTAACCCTTAACTGTAATTCCCGAGATTTGCTCAATACCGTGAGCACGGCTATTCGAATAGGTTTACACTCTGCAGAGGTTATGCACTTTACCCACACGACGTGATATTCTCTTTGTGCCTGGCCATTAGCACACTTCCTTTGGTGTGCCGGCAGAGAAATCACGACAAAGCCTTTCAGGAACCTCTACCTTATCCAAAGAACCTCTCCGGTATTGCCTTCACTATTACTCCTCTCACGCGGAGCCGAAGTATAGGACAGGCCAACACCGTTGGATGGGCACCAAGCCGTAGCACAGGTACGCTCCCCCACACAGATACACTTCCGTGTACTATCACCCCGAGGTATCAGAGGAAAGATATCAGAACCCTAATCAACTAGGTCTGTCCCATACCAGACATGTGGTCGCATGATTGACTCAGGTCAAAGGCTTGCAAGGTTAAGTCCTTAAGATGATCGAGGCAAGACTTCCACATACCCCCTGCCATCGGGTCCACCTTGGCATTCTCGCCCCTTGCCACTTGCCCCAATCTAAATCATAACCACCCGAGTTGATTACCAAGCACCACGTGCCATCGACAATTTAACCTCGCTATGTGACATCCTCTTGCCACCACAACTCAATCTCATCGTGTGACCACACATGATACACAAGTTCATAACATCGTTCCATATTCCATTAGTCAAGATTATTTATCAAATACTAAAGTACATGTGATGACGTGGCATGGCTAAGCAACTAATACGGTCTAACCATCCCATGTTGATTATTATTACTAACCAACTATAATGAACCAATCTAGGGTGACAATATATCATGGTATACAAATGGCAAGGTAGGGTATAGATCAATTGGGTATAATAGCTAAGTCCCAAATTTAATTGAAGACATTTGTACATGTCAAATAATATGCAATAAAGTAAAACAATATAGCAGTTTTTTGTAATCGTAGGTTCAACATGATCAAAGCACAACTTGCCTAACACTTGCTATAAACTGCTTTTTACTATTTTTAATTGATCTTCGGCTTCCTCAACCTTTGTCTCTTCAATCGAATGCTTCGACTTCCTCGTCCTTCAGCTACTTCGAGTAACTTCTAGACGACACGTCTAACGACAAAGAAGCACAAATACAACAAAACTCAAAAGCAATTCAAATAAACTCCAATTTAATATTAGATTGGTACTGAACGGAAGGGATTGAATTTAGGAACTTAGATTTGATCGAAGATCGGATGAAAGAGAACAGGCTTTCAGAAGATTTATCGAGAAGGTTACAACTGATAATTAGGGAAAGACAGAGTATATTCCAGGGGATATCCTTCGAGATTAATTAACTCAATTGGACAGATATTGACATATGGGCTTTTGATCTATAGATCGGGTCCATAAAGATATGTTAGTTCATGATGAACTAAACTGATGCTCAATGTTGACTTTTGTTGACTAAACAAATACATAGTCAAACAAAAGAAAGATAGACTAATAGAATAGATATGGCACCAGGATATGACATATGGCCAATGGTCTATCGACCAAGTCCACGAATGAATTCTAGGTTAAGGCAGATTAGATTTTCAGGGATAAGACAATGACGGATGGAATCGACATTCAGTGTGATCCGATCTGGGGTTCAGTCAAACATCAAAGAAGAGACTTGACGATAACAGGGCGATGACGATATGTAGTAAGACATTACAAATATCTTACTACGGTGGACACAATGAGAAAAACGCAATACTGGCAAGTAGCGCTCACGATGAACTCACCCATCGAACCGGTCTTAAGTTAGGTTTTGGTCCGGCTTTGCAGATGATAGAAAGATAAAGCCAGACTCACAAGGAATGGGGTTAGATCACGATAGGACGATAGAAAGGATAATGACATCGCGCTACGCTCTTGCTGGAATACGCATATGCGATGATAGCGAAGCGAGAGCAAAGCGTTAACGGCGAAACGTTAACGAAGAAACGTTAGCAGCGGAACGTTAACGATGGAACGTTAACAGCGAGACGTTAACGACGTAATGTTAACGACGGAATGTTAACGATGGAACGTTAACGATGAAGGTGAAGCGTTAACAGAACACTTATGAGATTATAAGGTGGCAACCCTCGGTTGAAAGATAGGGCAGCGAGGTCATGACATGGCTCAAATTTGGTTTGAGATCTGCGGGGTACACATATCGTGATGCAACGACAAATTGGACCAAGGGTTAAGTCCGGCTTTGAGCGAAATGATTCAAGGATGAATACACTTGGCATAGGGTAGGATGGTAGGGTTGGCTCTGCGATTAAAGGTTACCAAAGATGGCGAACCGAAATGCGCACCGACACAAAGGACTAGGCCAAAAGACGTCGGGTAGATTCTAGAACATGACTTTGACGGCAACCGGGGATCAATGAACTTCAACGGTGGGCAAAACAGGGGATAATGATCTTCTGGACACAATGACATGGCCACGACAAACCAAAATGGTTGGCGGCACAAGACGACGCGCGGCGGTGGTAAAAAGGCGACGGTAACGAATATTAAAATTTTCGGAGGATGAAACAGCAAAGGGAAAGTAAGCACCACGTAGAACGCGGTGACACGAACTCAACGGTATATCCGGATTTGGAAGCAACCCAACGGACAGGTCACAAATTGTCGACGAACGACTGCTGGAGCCAATAGATCAAAGGATCATAACTATTAAAATAATAGATTGATCCTAACCAAATTATACAGAGAGCTATCTGGGATCATTTGGCACAATATGACGTGAACGGATCTGAGTTTTACCTTCTGGATCAACGGGGAACGCGCGACGAAGTTTTCTGCCGTTGGAACGCAGTCTGATGGGGGAGGATTGATTTTTCTGCACAAATCCCGTGGGTCAAACCTTGAGTTAGGGTGAGCACCGTGTAGAGGAAATCAAGAGGGGTCTACAAAAAAAATTTCACTGTCAAACTCGCAAAAACCGAGGAGAACGGGCAGTAGCAAGATTTGAGATTAGAACGGCCGTAACTTTTGATTCTGCAGATGGAACTGCACCAAATTTGGTGGAGAGATTAGATCTGACCGTTAGGCACGTGATAACGCAGTTGTATCTCAAAAAAATTCACTCAACTGGCGAGGAATGCGATGCCGAAACCTGCCGACGAGAGGGGCGCCCGGGAGAGCTCGTCGACGTTGCAGGAGAAAAGGGTCGCCGGCGGTGCTCTGTTTGGAATTTTCCAAAACTGCTTCACAGAGGTGTTGCAACCTTCATGGGGGTGCTCCACAAAAAATTTGAGGATGAACGGAGTTCGGGAGCGCCCAGTAGAGCTCGCCGAAGTTCTCACCGGAGTTGGGGAAAAAGGCTTGCCGAGGGAGCACCGTTGCGATTCTGATGCTGATCTTTGAGTATGATGTGGGGAAGGAGGAGAGGCGTCTAGGGTTCAATTCTCAGCTACAAAGGAGCAATGGATCAACGGGAAAATTTCGCCGGAGTTATGACTGAAAACTGCCGGAGTTACTGTAGCAATTACTGTTTATTTAATCCGAATTATTAAGTATCACCCATAAAATCGAAATAAATATCAAACAACCATTTAAAAAAAATCCGGGAAAAATCTGGAACGTGACCCACAGCCTTAGTAACACAAATAAAATATTATTACATAAAATAATAATTTTATTCGTGTACAGTAAATACTTTTATATTGTTTTTAATATCTTTTTAATTTGGAAAATACTAAAACAACCCCAAAAATTCTAAGAAAATTCAGGGAGTTTAATTAGGACATTTTGAGATCAACTAAAATATTTTGGTACCACCAAATATTATATTTTTATATCCACATATATTTTTATTTTGTTAAAGCTTTCGGAAAGGCTTTAGAAAATATATAATTTGACAAATGTAGGAAATTTCGCAGAAATTCCCTTAGGTTTATTTATATTAAATAAGATAGTTTTAGCAAAACCAAATCTTTTATTTTGTCTCCAAACTATATTTTTGATGAGACTTTTGGAAAGATTTTGAAATCAGGATTTTAACAAATAATGGGAAAATTCACCGAAGTTCCTTGTGATATATTTAAAAAAAAATTTAATTCCAACTTAAATAGGTTTTTTATTTTTTTAAGGAAATAGTTTTAAGTTTTTCTAAAAATAGGCAAAATTCCTTTTCTTTTGAACTCTAGAGAAATCCAGAAAATAAAGAGGAGACAAATAAACTTGAGGCAACCGATAAAAATAATAATTTAAAATATATTTTTTATCCTATTTTTGAAATGAAATTTTGGGATGTTACAATACTCGATGCTTGTTGTGCCACCGGCTTGTTGGATTGTTCCATGCACCAATCTTGCAATCTAATGCAGGCTAATGTAAGTATCTCCTGGCGCTCTTTCGGTATGAACGACTGTCCCAGCTCGAATTGCCGCACCAACGGGGCAAACAGAAAGTCATGAGTCATCCATTTCGATTTGCCCTTGTCACCGCTTCGTCGTCTACCAAATGTCGTCTTCATGGGAGACGACTTGGACTGAACTGCAGTAACGGCTTGTGCCTGACAGGACTCGGTAGCTGATTTGGTGGGCTCCTTCGGTGCAGCACATGGCTCCAGTGCATCACGTGGTTCCAGTAGTGCTTGTAGCTTCGGTGCTGCAGGGCGGGTGTCGAAGGAGGTGTCATCCCCTGGTGTGACGATCTCATCGTTTGGGGGCATCTCCAGCATGATGGCCTTGCAAATTTCATGTACACCATCGACATGGACCTTTGCGTAGCTCGGATCTAAAGTACGACTGTGCACAAACACCCTACACCGGATGGATACGCGTTTCCCAAGTAGCCTACAGGGGAACAGAGCCGTTGATAAGCCTCACTTGGAGATTGCACGACGTGACCACCTATATATGGGTACATAATTAATTAGCTAACATGTCCAACAAGTCTATTTGTTGGGAGGAAATCTGGCGTCATCCACGTCCGTCTTAGGGGTGGAAGCGCAGCTGCTCTGATGGTTTGTTGGGATGAACTGCGCCTGTTCTTCTTGGGCTTGCATGTTCCGTGCTTGCCTTTCCGCAGCCACCCTTTGCTCCATCCTTTTCTCAAAGCTCCTTAGCTGACTATCAAATTGCGCTCTCAGTGTTTCCTCAACCCTTTCCTCAATCAAGGCTACTAGCCGTTCCTTGCGCTCGGCTTTGCTTCTCTTCCTACTCTGGTACATGGCAGAGTCTTGTGGGAATCCTATTTTCCAGGGAATGAAAACACCTAGCCCTCGGGTACAGCCCGAGTGCTCCTTGTTTCCCAAGGCCTTGGAGAGTATATATCTCTCTGTCTGAAGTGAAGGAGCCATAGGAAGATTCCATGATCAACACTACCAGGCGTTGGGACACTTCCTCGTCTGAAGGGTTGGCAAAGGACATGCCATCCGAAGACGTCGGACGTGACCTCGCTCTTACCCAATTTCGGGCGCGCTGGTCCATGATCGAGGCAAATGGCGACATGACCTCTTTCTGGATTGCCTCGTTGTCCTCCCTCATCTATTGCGCCATCTTGCCCGCGTAACAAGTGGAGCCGAGTCTATGCGGGTGGGTATTTGTCGATTGGATGATCTTGTGCGCTGCACTTTGACGCACGAACTCTTCCATCGTCTTCATCTCAACAAATCGTTCCCACACGTCTTTAGTGATGAACCCGTGCTTTTGTAATAGAGTCATTTCCTTTGTCATGTAATTAGTGACGGGGATGCTCTTAAAGTTCTTCACGCCTTTCCCACCACTAGCAACGTATACTATCGCAGTGTGTGCATGGCGTCTTGTGGGAGCTCGAACGACGCGAAAATTTCTGTCACCAGGCTATCACGCTCCTCATCTGTCAGCGTCTTCCATGATGGATACATGACGGGGACTCTTTCACGCCCAATGATCCCGCACAACGTTCAGAACGCTGCCGTGTCCTTAGGAGGTGCGGTAGGGGCCCCATCCTGCGGATTGACTGTCGTGATGGTATATTGACTCTAGGGCCTTTTACTAAGCCCTCTTGGACCGCGTCTCTGTATGTTTTGCACAAGCGGTTACATCACAGTGCGGGGCAAATGAGCGGAGGGCGAGGGCAAGTAGCCCATGGAAAGGCCCAAGAGTCATCCCAGACGGTTCTGGGCTTGAACCGTATTGGATGAAGTCATCACAGACGGTTCAAGCCCAGAACCGTCTGGGATGACTAGGTTTTTTTGAGGCTATTTTTTCTTTTCAGATTACACATTGACTGAGCAAATAAATATTTTTGATAAAACATACATATATCTCATGCATTATAATTAATTATAGTATATACTTCTCATTAATTATAATTAATTCTAATACATACATCGCATTAATTATAATACATACATATATCTCATGTATGTATTAGAATACATAAATTTACATTTTATAATACATACATATATCTCATGTCTGTGATGACTCCTTTTTTCCTTTTTTTTACTCAAGTTAATTACTTTCTCAAGTTAATAATAAATTACAATACATACATCTCATTAATTATAATAAATACATCTCATTAATTACAATACATACATCTCATTAATTATAGTAAATACATCTCATTAATTATAATATGTACATGACGACCTCATCATAACTCCACTTGCTTATTCTTTTACATAAATATTAGCCCTTCACGATGATCGACACGGGTGTAGCTAACTTCCTCGGGTTGATCTTCCTGGACCGTGACGCCAGTACCGACAGGAGGCAACTCGTCAAACTGATTGTATTATTTCTCATCTACCACATTCTCAACTCCGACAATCCTCCTCTTTCCTTGAAGAACTATGTGGCGCTTCTTGTTGGACGGGTCGGTTATATAGAAGACTTGAACAACTTGGTTAGCGAGAACAAATGATTCGTTTTGGTATTCGACATGTTCGAGGTGCACAGTAGTGACACCGTACTTGTCAACCTTCACGTGCTACAGGTGAACCCAATGGCACCAAAATAAGGGGATCTTAAATAGTATGTAGTCGAGCTCCCAAATTTCCTCAATGAACCCATAGTACTAGCTCCTCGTCGAACCAGCGGTATTCAACGCATCTATGCGAACACCGCTATTTTGGTTTATGCTCTTCATGTCCTGATATCTTGTGTAAAATGTGTACCCATTTAAGTCGTATCCTTTCCATGTTACAACTATAAATGTTGGCCCTTTTGCCAACCATGTCAGCGTATCACCAACGAGCTTTCAATGATGGGTTGTGCTCCTTCAACCATCTGTTGAACTGAAGGTTATGGTGTCTGATGATCCAGGACTCCTACCGCGACGGATTCTCTTGCCGTAGCCAGTTCTTGTGCTCGTTGATATATGGGGCCACAACAGCCATGTGTTGCAAAACTGTGAAATGGGCTTTAGTGCACGTAGCTGGATCAGGGGTGATTGCTTTCCTTTCGATGGTCCCGATACCCTAGAGCCTCCCCTCATGGCGGATCAAGGCACACCTATCGGTTCGACCTAAGCCATGTAATCCATGCAGAATTCGACGACCTCTTTGGTTGCATAACCTTCGACAATGCTACCCTCCGGTCGAGATTGATTCCATACGTAGGACTTGAGAATTCCCATGTATCTCTCGAATGGCTACATGTTACGTAGGAACACGGGCCTGCACATCTTTATCTCCCTCACAATGTGAACAATGAGATGGACCATGGTATCGAAAAACGACGGAGGGAGATACATCTCAAGATTACATAGAGTCATTACCACCTCGGCCTGTAGAGCATCTAGTCCTTCGAGATCGATGACCTTCTAAGAAATTGTGTGAAAGAAATAACATAGCCTTATGATTATCTCTCGGATCTTGCTCAGTAAAATACTTCTAATTTCCACAGGGAGCATCTGTGCCATAAGCACATGGCAATAATGAGACTTCATACCAGTTAAACTCAAATCTTGCATTGAAACAAGTCTCTTCATGTTAGAGGAGTAACCGGACGGAACTTTCAAACCATACAAACATGGGCACAGTTTAGTTCTCTCGGCCTTGGACAGAGTGTAACAAGCAAGTTCGCAGTACATTCGGCCTTTCTCGATCTCTTTAGGCGCTAACTTAGATCTGATGCCCATACGGACCAAGTCAAGCCGTGCGTTGATATTGTCCTTTGTTTTGCCCTTAATATTCAGTAAGAGACCAATCAAGCTATCACAAACATTTTCTCTACATGTATGACGCCGAGGTAGTGTCGAACTTCAAGGTGCTCCCAATAAGGTAGGTACCAGAATATTGATCCCTTCTTTCACATGCTCTTCTCACGGGTCCTCGATTTATGTCCCTTTCCAAGCGCAACATCCAAGTTCTTAACCATATCATGAACATCTATCCTGCTTAAAGGTTTTGGAGCTAAACCATCTTCGTTCATTCCGTCGAAGTGTTTTTTCATCTTACGGTATGGGTGATTCCTCTGAAGTAACTTACGGTGATGCATGTACACGGTTTTGCACGAGTGATTCAGCCACACACTCTCGGTATCATCTAAGCAGTGAGTATAGGCTTTGGCTCCTTTTGTACTCTGGCCCGACAGGTTAGCAAGGGCAGGATAATATTTATGATGCAGAACAACAGGCAGTGCAAAGTGAAGTACTCTCATTTGTGAGCATCCTATACCTGTACCCCAGCATCCCACAAAATTTTCAGATCTTCCACCAATGGTGATAGGTACACATCAATATCGTTCCCAGGTTGCTTCGGGCCTTAGATGGGTATAGACAGAAAGATGTACTTCCGCTTCATAGACAAACAAGGAGGAAGGTTGTAGATAAAGAGATTCACGGGCCAAGTGCTATGATGACTTCTCATGTTACCGAAAGGATTTATTCCGTCCGTACTCAATCTAAACTTTATATTCCTCGGATCCACAGTGAATTCCTGAAACCTCCTATCGATGTTCTCCACTGGGTGGAATCAGAGGGTGCCTTAGCATTCTGTCATTCTTACGCTCATCTGAGTGCCAAAGAAGCAGTTTTGCTTCCTTTGGGTTCGCAAATAAATGCTTCAAATGGGGAGTTACTGGCAGATACTATGCCACCTTAGTAGATCCTTTCTTCACCTCGATGCCCTTGTCGTCACCATTTGATCTATCTTTACGTTTGTACCAGGATGCGTTGCACATCGAACATACATGCAAGTTCTATTCCCTGGACAAAGAACCTTCTTGGTTTTGTAGGTGGTTGTCGGCATCTCATTTTCCTTAGGAAGCATGTCCGCTAACAGACCTAACAGCACCGTGAAACTCTTGTCGGACCAACTGTTGTTTGCCTTTAATTTCAGCAGTTCAAGCACGGATGACAACCTTGTGTATTTGGTCTTGCAGCCTGGGAACAAAGGTTTCTCCGAGTCGTCCATCAAGCCCCGAAATTTTACATACTCCCGCTCATCACAGTTCCCTTCTGCATCCCACAGCATCTGATCCAGATTGTCATCGTGAAACCTATCCTCATCGAAAGCACAGTCGATATCATCTGGAGTATCGTTGACTTCGTCGATGATGTTATTACTACTTCCTTACTACATAATCTGCTCTTCACCGTTACTGGTCCAACATGTATACCCCCTTTTGAAACCCTGTAGAATCAAGTGTGCTTTGATCTATTCTGGGTTTCAAAACATCCTCATATTCTCATAGTCAATGCATGGACAAGGCATAAATTTTACCCCCTTGTTCAACATATCTTCCTCTGCAGCTCTTCTAAAAGCGGAGACGCCATTAATGTAGTCAACGCTCGCACGGTTCTCAATGTATATCTAGCTTTGGTCCATCTATGCTACGTATATAACAATAGGTGTTAAATAATGAACTAAGTACACTAGGAGTGCACATGCACACATATGCTACATATAAGCTACATTTAAACTTGCCGATTAACTTATATAGCTCCTTACATGTCGGGACCTGAATATGCAAATTCGGACCATCTGTGTATACTGCACTAGTCCAGGATCACGCTAGTGCACACAAGCTCAACATCAGTAATTATCACAATCATACACAGCGAAAACATAGTAAAATACATCATATATTAAATAAGACATAGTTGAACGACCTTAAGGTCAACCTTACACTTATTAAGCCTTGATGGCTCTGAAGAAAAGTAAATAAACAACAGTGAAACGAAGAACGTCGGTGAATCCCATCAACATGCTACATGCATCTGACAAGGTTCAACTCCTAGATAATCGCCTTCTCATGGAACTCCATCTCTTTCGAAGGTGAAGACTTCTCCTCAACTGATGATTTGGTTGTAAGCAAGGGTGAGTACATAAAGCACTCAACAAGTTATGCACAGAATGCAAGTCTATCATACTATATGCATAGTTTATTTCAAATGAATGGCTAATATGGTTAATTTGCAATAAGCAGTATTTATGAAAGAATAGCATAGATAGATTATAAGACAATAAAACAAATAATAACAATAAGTAATTTCTCAGTTATTTCCCAAATAAATCACTTCAATCCTTCAATCAAATTCCAACCTTTGATAGGCATACAGCCTCCATTCCTAATTCATTTTAATAAAATCTAACCCTTGACTGTAATCACCGAGCATTTCTCAATACCGCGAGCGCAGCTATTCGAATAGGTTTTACACTCTGCAGATGTTATGCACTTTACCCATACGACATGATCACCTCTTATTGCCAAGCTATTGACACACTTCCTTTGGTGTGTCGGCAGAGAGATCATGACAAAGACTTTACAATGCTTTGTCTAAACCCAGTACTACTCGCTAAGTTTTCAACACTGGTGGGACTAGTTACCACATCCAGGCCCCCCTCTTGCGCCATGTGAGTACCCATGCGAGGACTGGTTACCACTACTCGGGTCTCACACCACCATTGGTAGTACCAAAGCTTAGACATAACAAATTAATCAGCTAGGTCCATCCCATTTTAGACATATGGTTGCATGATTGACTCAGTTCAAATTCTTGCAAGGTTAAGTCCTTAATTGACCAAGGTAAGACTAACTAAAAATCACCATAACCATAACCATCAAATGTCATAAAAAGCAATGCGACTGCCCAAGTGCCACATTGGCCCACCATATATCCCTGCCACTTGCCTCAGTCTAAATCATTTTACCACCCCAGTTGATTACCATGCACCACGTGCCATGAATAAGATCAATAACATTTGTGTGATAACACTTGACACAAAAATTCATAAACATGTTCCATAATTCATTAAGAAAGATTAACCTTTATTCATAAAATGATGACTCGTTGCATGGCTAAGCAATCTAAATACGTTCTAGCTATTCCACATTGGCAATTATAGCTGCCAACTATTATAAAACCATTATAGGGTGACAAATGAAATACATCATACAACATGACAAGGTGGATATATCACAATTGGTTGAATAACTATACTCAATATAATTGAAACAGGTAATATTTGAATTAATATGCAATACGTTTAAAACAATATAACTTTTAAAACATGGGTTTAACATGATCAAAGCACAACTTGCCTTCAAAAAGCTCTAAATCTTGGTCTGGACCTTGGTCTTGAGTTGGCTCCTCGCTCACGAGTACCTCGGTTACTTCAACGTCTACGCGAAACAAGCATGAAAGCGATAAATACCAAACACAGAGATCAAAATCAATTAAAAAAATTAAATAAAATTCACCATTAAATAGATCTTAATTTTACAAATTTTTGGAAACTGGAATTACCTCAATCGGAGCTCATATGCAGAAGATATAGCTATTTAAAGTTCAAAATAAAAGATAAATCAGGAAAAAGGAAAAACCGAATTTAACCGAATTATTTTTATACAGAAAAATAGAATTTATGATGTCATGCTGACGTTAGCACCGAATATGATTTACGGCTAATTATTTTCATGAAGAAAATCAGAAATATGATGTCATACTGATGTCACTGCCATGTGGCAGCACGCGAGCGCGACACGCGTCTCGGGTCTATGGACCCGGTCCACAGCCGACGGCTCGGTCCACGGTGGACACGACGCTTGGTGCCTCGGTGGTCATGCCTGAAACACGGCAGCATGCGGTTGGCCGCGACGCTGGTGCGATCTAATGCGCACAAATATGATCGAACGGCTACGGTTTGCGAAACACGTGGGGCGACTGCGACCGATCGATCGCAATCTGACGTCCCAAGTTAGAAGATGAGGTTGAGACTGGGGTGGCTCGAATCATGACACGTGGCACGGCCGGGGGCATCGGATCCGAATTGGACAGTTAACAATCGCGTGATGCAAGAAGGCGACGCGGCAGAACCGATGAGCGACTCGTGTACACGATCTAGCAGCTACCTTGAGATCCGAAGGTTGATGGCGCTTCCCGGGTGGCGGTGATGGCACGATGACGCTCTTCACCAGAGTCTAGGAAGACAAGCACAATGGCACTCCAGAGGATATCCGACGACGTTATCTGGCGCGAAGAAGTGTCTTGACACGGCGAGTGCATGGGCACCCACAGTGACAGTGGAGATGGCTCAACGGCGGCAGAAACACACAAAAATAGCGGTGGTAGGGGGCGGCAACTCTGGTGAGCTCATGCGACAGCTAGGGCACATCTCGGCGAGCGTGCGTTGGACAAAAGATGCGGCGGTTTGCGGAGATTCTAATGCGGGCAACAACGCATTAAATAGCGCCCTCGATGTTCGCATCCGCTGCGAGATACACGTAGGAGATTGCGGCGATGGCGGAGTCTGGCAGCGAGACAGCTTGCTGACGTGGCTGCATCGCAGACGTCCATGCGACATCAATCCGGCGGCTCACACTTGCGGGCGACGCGGCGCAAAGGCAGCCGATGGATCAAGATCCAACGGCGGAGAAGCGGCGCGGCTAGGGTTTGCTGGGGAACGGGTTGCACGGGCCGACGGTGCGGGAGGATTGGGCCGGACTAACAGGGTTTTGGCCCAGACACTATGCATTCGATTTTTAAATCATTTTTGAATTAAAATAAATTAGCAAAATAAATAAAGCCCAAATAAATATCAAAATTATCATAAAAATTTCATAAAAATTCCAAAAAATACTTTAAGACATTTAGAACTCAGATAAAATATTTTTATCCAAACTGTATATTAGTTTTATCACATTCAATTAATTTCCACAAAAGGTCAATAGACATAATATTAAAATACATTCAAATAAATCCCAGCAAAAATTCCAAAAATATTTTGAGACTTTAGGAACCTAAATAAAATATTTTTGATAGAATTTTGTTTTGACTTTGTTAATAAATAAATACTTTTCTCAAAGGACCAATATACAAAATATTTAATAAATGCAAATATAATCAAGAAAAATCCAATAAATTCATAAAAATATAAAATGCAAATCAACTTCATGAAAAGCAAAAACTGGGGTGTTACATTACAACACAAAGAATAAATGGGTATATATACATATATAAGCTACATTTAAACTCAGCATATTCAATTCTCTCTTTACATAGCTAGATAAATCTTGAGTATAATGCAATTAGAACCAATTACTACTTTAGAACAAAAAAAAAATGGATCTACACCAAGCTATATCAAAGCCATCTTCAATTCCTTCTTTACCAAGCTAGAGAATATAATGCAATTACAACTAATTATTAGCCTAGATCTTCTTCCTTTAAGTAACTATCTCCACATTGAGTATAATGCAATTAGAATCAATTACTACTTTACATCACAGAGAACAAATGGATCTACACTAAGCTAGATCTAGAAACCATCTTCATTTCCCTCTTTACCAAGCTAGATCATAAATGTAATGCAAATTAGAACCAATTACTAATATTAGATGACCTAGAATAGAAGGATCTACAATCACACCTCCAAATCCAGGGTCTCTTTCCACCAGATCGCCTCACAATCGCAGCCACCTCAAAAATAGCTCGAGAAACCCTAAAAATACAGAGGAGGTCGGGGCACTCTATTCTTATTTCCTAGAAATGGTCATCACAGATGGTTTTAGCCAAAAACCGTCTGTGATGTGCCTGAGACTTATCTCTGACGGTTTTTGTAAAAGAGAGTTAGCGATGATGTGTCTAATATAACCCCTTTTGTAGTAGTGCATGCATGTTTAGGGACTAATGGTGTATTTACTCTTACAAATGGCAAGAAGAGAGTTTATTTGTTTTGAAAAATACTTTTGTAGTATTATAATTTGATTAGTTTCGAAGTACCAATAGAAATCAGCAGTCACTATTATGCTTCGGAGAAATGTCGATGTCTAAACATACCTTATTTGTGACTTTAGGAAATATGTCATTTTTGGAGTTGTGTGGCCGTTGTTGACACTACTATAAAAAAGACTATATTAGACTCATTATCATATACGATTTTAAAAAATCGTCTGTGTTAAATATAATCACATATGATTTTGAAATTATAGTCTGTGATAAGTCAACAATACAGACGGTTTTAGCCGAAAACCGTCTGTGATGATGTCAACACACATCACAGACGGTTTTAGGTAAAAACTGTCTGTGATATTAATGAACATAACAGAACCGTCTGTGATGTGTGTCGACATGCTAAAACTTGGGAACGAACTCAGTGCTTATCATTAGATTAATTAAAAATAGGTACGTGCACGCGTGTTAGATGGAACAATGTGTTCCGACGCTGCGAAGACGGTGGAGCCTCCCATCATTTTCTTAGCATGGGTAAACAACGCGCACGTATGTGTGTGCGTGTGCGTGTACTGTGTGTCCGTCTTGTACCTTAAAAATTAGTGCACCTTAAAAATTAGTGCATCAAGCATTTGATGGTAGGACATCCGGTAGTTAGTTGCATCCAACTTTTTAATGCTCAGATGTATTATCAACGTACTTCCAACACGACAAAAAGGATATTTCTTCCACACATGGACAAGTCCTTTCTAGCAAATAGGAAAACGTAAATGACACGACATATTTTTTGTAAAGCATGAGTAGCTAGCATCATCCGGATAATGATAAGTGACATGAAGAATATGCGCACGTACAGCAACGAAAAGGCCTGGGGGTGTTCCCCTCAAAATAAAGTTACAATCAACAGAAATAAGATTTCCATTAAAAGATCATGTGCATCCCCTTTTTATTTCTACCTGGAAATGATTATGATTCCCTGCATTGCATGTGTGGTGCAGATATTATTATTGTACAGATCGAGACAGGTGACAAAAAAAATTGAATGTAGAAGGAGAAAGAAAATGTTGGGAACATTTGGATTTGGAGGATAAATGTTGTGATGCTGTAGAATATATGAAACCAGGTGTCTTCATAACCGGCTCAAAATCGCTTGGAGAAACGGGGCCGAACGGAAGGCCCAGAAGGAAAGCTCCCGCTAAGCTGTGTTGCCGTACGGAAGGGGGTACATCCTATAGACAGTTGAATATGTATTTAGATATAAAAGATACGGTTGTAATCCGAGTTGTTAACAGGGTAGATAAAGATGTAAACTCTATCCTGTAACCAATTAGAATCATATAACCGATCGGAATCTCTTAACCGATCGGGACTCTGTAAACCGCACCACCCCCATTATATAAGGGAGAGGGCGGGCAACAACAGAGCAGAGAGCACATCGCATATCGCATCATAGAGCTCACGACCAATCTTAGATCCAAGAGATTCACATAATCCCAGCACACAGGACTAGGGTATTACCTCCTCCGTCGAGGGCCTGAACCTGTCTAAACCTTTGTCTTGTGTGACCTTCGAGTTTGAGATCTAGCGCCTGCCCCATAAATTTATTGCCGACTACAAAAATCGACAGTTGGCACGCTAGGTAGGGGAAGCACTATAATCTTTTCCTACAGACTCGATGGCAGCAACCAGCGGAATCATCACCACCTTCGTATCCGGCCAGGCTTTCCGCTTTGGAAGCCTGGACTTTGTCGCAGATGCGCGCGGAGAACTTGTCTGCCTAGACCTAAACCAGATCCAATTTGGTAAAGGTCAGGCCAATTCATCTCAGGTGTGTCTTTCTGACTACGCCAGCAAACCAGTCGGCGTCGCGAGGAATCGCTGCGATTTTTGTGGCATCTTCGCGATAGAAGAGCAGAAAACCGATCTCCAACGCCAGCAAGAGATTCAAGAAGCTGCGGAGGAAGATCGTCTTCTTCGTAAGGGTAAGGAGGCACAAACGCGATCGCTTCGATCTCGTTGCCGCCATGTCCGCGAGGACATCCTACAATCCAGATTGGGAGACCAAGCTGTCTTCCATACGCCACAGCAGAACGTCGTCACCTCCAAGACACTCCTCGACACGCTGGACCCGATGATTGCATCTGATAGCCTGGCAGCCCCGATCGTGGCCCAGATCAAGGCCATGGTGACGGCGGCGGCCATTCAGCAGAATCAGGAAAAGCTGGTAGGACAAGCGCACTCGCGTTCCCACGCGGCTACCCACGTCGCTAGCAGTCGGACTGCTACCAGTTGGAGTACCGACAGTCGGAGATGTTCGCCAGAATCTCAACCGCGATCTCCGCCAAGACATCATCGCCAGATGGCAAGAGCAGGACGAAGAAGATCGACGCTGGCGCCACGACGACTACGAACGCTTCGGTATCGGCCACGGTCCACGAAGCGATCAAAGGTACGACGACCGCAACGACTACAGAGACCATCATCGCCGGGGTCGGAACAACAACGACGATCGTCGAGTCATGGACTCGCCGCGCCGAATGCCACCCCGATGCGTTGATGATGATCGCCGAGCCAGGGGCTCGCCACGCCGAACTCCCCCTCGTCATGATGACAGATCCATTGACGAAATCGGAGCGTTCACCTCTCGGTTACGCCGTGTGGTATGGCCCGAAGGTTTCAACCCCAAGGGCATCGTAAAGTTTGACGGGGAACGAGATCCGGAAGCTTGGCTGTAGGTTTATGCCCTGGCGGTTAAAGCGGCTGGGGGCAACCAAAATGTGATGGCAAATTATCTGCCAGTCAATCTCACCCCCTCGACTCAAGCATGGCTCACAGGACTTCCTGCGAACTCGATGGACTCTTGGAGCGATCTTTGCGATCAATTTATCGAGAACTTCTAGGGGACCTACGAGAGGCCCGGCACCCTGTGGGACCTATATCAGCTTCACCAGAAGAAGGACGAGATGCTGAGAGACTTCATCCGGCGTTTCATGCAGAAGAAGAACACCATCAGGGACGTATCTGATGCAATGGTGGTGGCTGCCTTTCAGAAAGGGGTAAGTGATCCTGATCTAATCAAGAAAATATCCTGGAAACCACAGACCTCTATAAAGGAGATGTTCGCATTGGCTGACCGTTATGCCACAGCCTTCGAAGCCCTGGTCGAGCGCCAAAAAGATTGCCCGCAATAGAAGAACAAAGGCGACAAGGTCGAGTCCTCCAAGCACAAAGACAAAAATCGGAAAGGTGAGGAGCTAGTTGCGGTAACAGAACGCAACCGACCCCGAGTCGCACTGAGGGAGACACCCGACTATAATACCGTCATGGAGGTGATCTGTCCTTTCCACCCTAAAGGTAAACACGCTGCTAAAGACTGCTTTACTCTGAAGCGTTTTGCGCGCGAAAGCAACAAGCAGCCAACTCCAGCGAAGGAGGAGGCGGCCAAGAAGATGGACATTCCTGGCGAGGACGATTACCAAGAGCCCGAGCACGAGCTGAACTACATATACGAGGGCTCCACCGGATACGAGTCCAAGCGGAAGCAAAAGCTTTTCGCTCGGGAGATCAATGCGGTGGAACCGCAATCCCCAAGATCTAAAGTGGTCTAAAGTCCCGATCACCTTCGACGCTCGATCACCCCAACCGAAGTTCTACATCCGTGGTACTCTAGTGCTCGACCCTGTCATTCGTAGTGTAAAGCTCATGAAGGTCTTGATTGATGGAGGGAGTGGACTCAATGTCTTGTTCGCCAAAACCCTCGACGACATGAACATCCCCCGCTCCGAGCTAAGGCCGAGCTCATAGTCGTTCCACAGGGTGATCCCTGGGGCGTCTTCGTTTCCTCTCGGGAAGATTTCTTTGCCTGTCACCTTCGGTACCAAAAGCAACTATCGGATCGAGTATGTAAATTTCGAGGTAGCGGATTTCGAGACAGCGTATCACGCTATCTTGGGAAGACCCAGTCTAGCTCGGTTCATGGCCGTCCCGCACTACACCTATTTGATGATGAAGATGCCGGGACTCGAAAGCGTCATCACGATTCGCAGTGACATCAAGCGATCTTTGGAATGCGATCGAGAGAATTGTGAACTTGTCGAGCTGCAGGAGGCAACCACTGAGGGGAAGAATATCCAGGCAGAGGCTGCCACGTTGCAGGAAGAAGACGACGTCCCATCCAAGAAGCAGGCCACGTCAGGAATAAAGCCTAGCGAAGGAACCAAGAGAATTATCCTCGACCCATCCGACTCGTCCAAGATGACTTTGATCGGGATAGGGCTCGGGGATAAATAGGAAGACGTGCTCGTCACCTTCCTCCGTTCTAACAAGGACATCTTTGCTTGGAAACCATCCGACATGCCGGGTGTTCCTAAGGAGGTGATCGAACATTCTCTACACGTCGACGAAAAGGCAAAGCCAGTCAAGCAAAGACTTCTGCGGTTTGCTCCAGATCGTCGGAACGCCATCAAGCAGGAGATCACCAAGCTATTAGCTACAGGTTTTATCAAAGAAGTGTATCATCCCGATTGGTTGGAAAACCCTGTACTAGTTCAAAAGAAGAATAAAACTTGCCGCATGTGCGTTGATTATACTGATCTCAATAAGGCATGTCCGAAGGGGCACCTCAAATTGATCAGGTGGTTGACTCGACCGCCAGGTGCGAAATCCTGATTTTTCTCGATGCCTACTGAGGGTATCACCAGATTCGCCTAAAAGCGAAAGATCACATCAAGACTTCATTCATCACGCCCTTTGGGGCCTTTTGCTATACCACGATGTCGTTCAGTTTAAAAAATGCTAGTGCAACTTATCAGCGCGCAATACAACAGTGCTTTCATACCCAACTCGGACGCAATGTGGAGGCATATGTGGATGATGTCATGGTAAAGACTCGGGAGAGGAAGGACCTTATCGCTGAACTAACCGAGACGTTTGAAAGTCTAAGGGCCTTCAGCATGAAGCTTAATCCTGACAAGTGTGTTTTCGGAGTATCTTCGGGAAAACTGTTCGGGTTTATCATCTCCCAAAGAGGCATTGAGGCTAATCCAGAGAAGATCAAGGCCATATCTAATATGGAACCACCGACCTACCAAAAGGACGTCCAGAAGCTTACAGGTTGCATGGCCGCACTCAGCTGGTTTATTTCCCGACTGGGTATGCGAGGTATGCCATTCTTGAAACTCCTCAAGAAGCAAGACGAGTTCCAATGGACGCCTGAGGCACAACAAGCGTTTGAAGATTTGAAGACATTCTTAACGTCCCCCCGGTCTTGGTTTCTCCGATGCCAGAAGAACCTCTATTATCAGACATCGCGCGACGACTCACGAGTCGGGCCGCGATCGTCGTAGAAAGGGAGGAGCTGGGTCACGTGCAGAAGATTCAACATCCGGTCTACTTCGTCAGCGAGGTCCTGAGTGAATCTAAGGTGTGGTATCCACAAGTGCAAAAATTATTATACGCCGTACTTCTTACATCTCGCAAACTCAAGCACTACTTCCAAGAGCAACTATTTCGGTGGTCACCTCCTTCCCAATAGGAGATATACTTCACAACCAGGAGGCCACTGAGAGAATTGCAAAGTGGGCAGTCGAGCTTGGAGCTTTTGACAGTTTATTCAAGCCTTGCACAGCCATCAAGTCTCAAGCGCTCGCCGACTTCACTGCCGAGTGGACAGAACTTCAAAATTCGGCGGTGGTCAAGGAACTCGAGTATTGGACGATGTACTTCGATGGTTCCCTCATGATCAGTGGTGCGGTGGCTGGTATAGTGCTCATATCACCAAATGGAGAGCGGTTGAGGTACATTCTGCAATTACTTTTTCCCGCGTCAAACAACGCCGCCGAGTACGAGGCACTCATCCATGGGCTCAGACGCCATATCGCTTCTCAGATCCGACGTTTGACGGTTCGCGGAGATTCAATGCTCGTGGTCAACCAGGTGCAGAAAGAATGGTCCTGCATCGAAGACAACATGGCTGCCTATTGCCAGGAGGTACACAAGCTAGAAGGTAACTTTGACGGCTTGGAGCTTGTTCATGTGCTCCGTCGGGATAATGAAGCGGCTGATGAGCTAGCAAAGATGGGATCTGGCCAGACCACAATACCCATGGGAGTATTCGTCGAAGAAATTCATAAGCCCACAATAAGCACTCGGCCTAAGTCGGACATCCCAGTGGAGAAGAGCGAAGAGGCAGAAGTCTTGGTCATTACCTCCGATTGGACAGCTTCGTATCTGGACTACTTGACGAAGGATGAGCTATCCGAAGACTGCGTGCAGGCCGAACGAATAATGCGCCGAAACAAGAGCTATGTGGTGATCTTGTTAGTGTTATGCCCTTGAGGCAATCATTTAGATGATTGTAACATGACTATGTTTATGAATAATAATATGATTATTGGTCCAATGAATGTATATCATTGTATTGATCAACAAGTATGTGACTTGCTTATGAAGCTCTTTACTTAATGATGTAATTCGATAAATATCTCTGATCGGATATCATCGTATAGGACAACGATGAATAGATCAGCACATGTAGTGATCGATGATCATGCTTCATAGATCATGGGATATGGAGATATCATCTATACATTGTGGACGCATGTTGAAGAACATGGGTTAGATAGACCCGCAATGGGACATCGCGAGAATGTTTCATTCTTATGTGTCATCGCTGTATCTCATACCTAGTTGATGTATGATCCTTAGACCTGAGATTGTCATATTCCTACATGTGTAATAGTTTTCCTTGGGGCTATCAAACACTACTTCCTAACCGGATAGTTATAAAGGTAGCTTTCATGTTTACTATGAAACGTGCAGAGGAAGTAAGCAATAAGATGGAATTTGCCACTCCAATGAAACGGAGATATATGACAAGGCCACTCGTGTGATATGATTAAGGAAGTGCATGGCATGCCGTGATTGAGGAGTCAATCACAACTTATTAATATATCACGGATACGAGAGATGGATTGAATCATCAAAGGATGACATGCTTCTCGCCTTGAGATCAATCTTCATATACTTGGCAAAGGGATTATTACATGAGTACTTTTGATAGGTTCTGTCCGATTTGATCATAGTATGTTTGGGAGTTGGCATACTTTGCAAGAAGCCACTACCAACTATTGGATTGAAAAGGAGTTTTCCGAATCCATGTCCAAACGTATGTGAACCTGCAGGGTCACACACTTAATGGGCTGGGACGCATTAATTTGGATTGATCCGTAATTAATGAACCTCGTGGGCTTAGCACGATGGGCCCTAGTTTAGGTTTCATCTCGTGGCTATATAAGGAGGGGAGGAGGGAGGGCGCAGGTGTGCTTTCCCACGGTTTAGGAGTGATTCACTCGAACCCTAGCCTACTCCTCTCGCTGCCCCGCCGAGCGACTGTGTGCTTGCACACCAACGCACGCGCTCCATCTCGGGGCGGTGGACTATCGCGGTGACGCTGCTGCGATCGCGGGCGTGGGAGGACGATCCACGGCAAGGCGAGGACGATCCACTACATCGACGCAACGATCGCGGCGAGAACGATCCACTACATCGACGCCACGAAGGATTCCGCAATCGCGCCTAGTGGTAATCTTATCTATGATCCCCTTCTTGCGAGTAGCTTTCTGGTTTCGCGGTAGAATTTTTTTTTTGTGCTAGCGTAGCATACCGCGTTCCTCTTCAGATCAGGGAAGAACTCTATCGCAAGAGCTCCTCTGGTGTACTACGACGGTGCATATCAGAACAACAAGGAAGAGATCTTCTCAAGGAAATCTACTCGGGAGTTTGTGGTAATCACGCAGTGTCAACAACCCTGGTCGGTAAGGCTTATTGTCAGGGATTTTTCTGGCCGACTGCTATCACTGATGCAAAGGACATCGTCCGGACATGCGAAGGATGTCAGTTCTTTGCGCGACAGATGAACAAACCGGCACAGGAATTACAGACCATGCCGATCACCTGGCCATTTGCGGTCTGGGGGCTCAACATGGTGGGACCTTTGAAGAAGGCTCAAGGTGGTTATACTCATCTCTTCGTAGCCGTCGATAAATTCACCAAATGGATTGAGGCCAAGCCAGTCGCCACAATCACAACCGCTAAGGCCAAAGAGTTCTTCAACGAAATCATGGTTAGGTTCGGTGTACCAAACCGAATCATCACGGATAATGGCACCCAATTCAGAGGTGGCATATTTCAAGACTGGTGCGGTGAACTCGGCATAAAAATTTGCTTCACATCAGTAGCACACCCCCGAAGTAATGGGCAGGTCGAGCGAGCCAACGACATGGTTTTACAAGGCCTAAAGGCAAGGATTTTCGATAGTCTCAAACCATACGCCACTCGGTGGGTCAAAGAATTGCCTTCGGTACTCTGGGGGCTGCGAACTACCCCCAGCATAGCAACCGGGCAGTCACCTTTCTTCCTAGTGTATGGTTCAGAGGTGGTCCTCCCCACTAAGTTAGAATTCGGATCCCCGTGGGTTCGGAACTATGAAGAAGTCGCCACGGAAGAAAGCCGGCTAGAAGACCTCGACTGACTGGAAGAAGCAAGGGACGTCGCGACAATTCAGTCAGCAAGATACCTTCAGGGCTTACGTCGCTGTCACAGTCGCAATGTAAGGAGCCACGCATTCTCCAAAGGAGATCTGATCCTTAGAAAGAATCAGAAATGCAAGCATAAGCTCTCCCCAAGCTGGGAAGGCCCTTATGTCATTGATGAAGTGATACGTCCTGGGGCTTATAAGCTCAAGCGTGAAGATGGCACAACTATCAGCAACACCTGGAACATAGAACAATTACGTCGCTTTTTCACTTAACTTTGTAATTCAATTGTTTCTTTATGAATAAATGTTCGCTCCTAAAGTTATTTTCGTATAATCCTCTCGAGATTTATGTGTCTGAGTGCTTTGCTCCTACAATTTTAAGACTCTGAGACATGCGTCATGAACCATGCCTCAGAGCCTAGGGGCTGAACTAGTCGGACATGATACGACAAAAACCACTCGGATGGATTCATCAAGCATAATTGCATATTTAAAGACAAAATGCAAGAACAAAGAGACACTTTTATATATTTGATTCATAGGTCCAAAGTTTCCGCTACAGCTGAAGAAGCATCCCTGATTTCATCCTAGAGTTCGATGGGCCGGTCTTCATCCACGTTGCAGGCATAGCCGTCCTTGATAGCCTTAAGATCCACTCGGGGATAAAGCGATTTGGTGATAGCCAGAGCCTGGCTAGCGCCATTGGTCGCCGTCTCCTTCAAGAGTATCTTGAGCTCCTTGGGGGCTTCCTCCAGTTGGGAGATGACTTGGTCTCTGCTAAGCGGCCTCTCCCCTCCGGGATGAAGCAACCTCAGCAACGGCTCAGAGGCCTCGCGAAGCTTGGAGCAAGACGTTTCAAGGGATTCAACCCTCTCGTTGTAAGCGGCGTATTGCGCCCGCGTCTTGAACTTATAGTTTGCAAGCAAAACTGATTATCAAGAAATACCAAGAAGACAACGAAGACAAAGGAGGGCCAAGCTGCTGAGCGTACCTTCTAACTCCTTCTCTGACTTTAATTTGGAGGCTTCCGAAACCTTGAGTTGCTCTTGAAGCTTTGCAACAGTGGAATCCCGAGCTGACATGAAGACAAAGAAATCAAAAGACCGGATGATTGAACAAGAGCACGGGGCGGTCCAGGAAATATTTACCTCGAAGGGAGCCAACGACATCTAGCTTCTCCTGCCGAAGAGTTTCCTTCTCCTCCCGCAGGGCGTGGACCTCTGACCGGAGACTTTGCAGCTCGGCTGCATGCTTAGCCCTAATCTGCTCCAACTCGGCCAGATATTCCTGGTGCGTCCTGACCTCCGGGAGCATCTTCTGGAGGTATTCGGATTTCTTTTCAGAACGTTCTCCCAATTTCTGCAACCATCGCAGGGAAAGGTGACGACATGCTAACCAGCACAAGCAAAGAGGCGGTAAGAGTAGTGAAAGTATTACCCGGGCCAGGCGAGCACAAGCGGTGGCATGACTGTGAAAGTCATTCCATTCTCTCTCCTCCTCCGAGTCATCCAGAAGCTTCAAGCCGTCCTCCTCATCAACCCACGCGGTTTGCATTATGAGCTGAGGGCGAGCGGGAGTCGACGGAACTCGGGAGATCTCTTCAACTTTGGGGGATGGATGAGAGATGGGCTCTTGAGTGGCAGGACCCGACGTCGAAGCATGGCGTGTCAGTGAAGGTGGCTGGGGCTCGGGGGGCGCTCCTGTGTCCACGGGCGACTCCTCCTCAACCAAGACATGAACGTCCTAGGGCTCAGTTTCTTTAGGGGCCCCGGACAGCGTCTCGACAAGAACATCGTACGAAGGATTCCTACAAGAAGAACAGTCAGTAAATGAGCCGGCAAAACGTGCCAAATAAGAGTCGATGGGGCATCAAACCTGTCGGACTTCTTCATTCTCTTTGGGGGCTTCTTTCGGGTGGCAGAGCCACTCCCTGAGGGACCACTCGGGGCGCTACAAACCGAAACCCTGGGCTCTTCCCGACTGACCGAGTCTCTTGGAATTGAACTCGGCTGTACCACAGGCTCGTGGGGAGGGGGAGCCGAAGGCGCTGGGGCTCATGCTGGTGGTCCTAAATCTTGGGACCACCAGTCGGGCGCCGGGGCTTCGCGGGGTCCTTGGTCATCGCTCTCTTCCCCTTCTTGGCGGTGGGGTCTCCGGCCGAGGAGCATGCAGGTCATTTGAAGGGAGCGCTCTTATGAACGGGCATCTCCGGGAGAGGCACATCACTGAAAAAAGCCTGGCGATCCTGGAAAGGAGTGCTACAACTGTTAAAAGACATTCAGAGACCAATGTCAAAATCTATCACCTAAACTTTCTCACCTCAGGAGGAGGGTGTGATGCAGTGAAGGATTTTGGGCATTTGGTGGTGGACATCTCTACGCCCGGGATGAAAAGTCACCTACCCGAGCATACACCTGCTCCTTTGACAATGTTTCGGGCAGTTCCCAGGTCGGATCATCCTTTCCTTCAAATGCGTATCCTAGATGGACTCGCTCCTTCAGAGGTTGTATCCGGTGGGCAACAAAATGAAGGGCTAGACCAACTCCCGTGAGGCCATCTTTTTTTACCTTCTCAATCAACGCCAGAAGATCACGCACCTGGTCCATGTCGGCAGCATTGGGAGTAGATACCTAAGAAAGGGACACCTTAGGCCGGCGCCCGACAAAGGAGGGAAGAGCAGGATTAGTGTTGGCACAATAGAACCATTCTTGGTACCAGCCTTTATTGGAGGTTTTGAAGGGAATGGCGAAGTAGTTTTTCTTTAACCCCTCCCGCAGCTGAAATCCGGCTCCCCCAATTACCTTGGGGTCGCTCTTTAAGGGATAAGGCTTCAAAAGGTAGAAATGGCGAAAGAGATCGAAATGGGGTGGATGCCCAAAAAAGCCTCACAGAGGTGAACAAAGAGAGAGATTTGTAGGATGGAATTGTGATTCAAGTTCACCAATTCGATGCTGTAGAAGAAGAGAGGACCGCGAAGAAAGGCGCAGGTAGGAAGGCCCAGCCCGCGTTGGAAGAAGGATTCAAATACCACAATCTCTTCGAAACGGGGGGTTGGATGGATGCACCTGCGGCCGGTCGTGCGAAGATCAAGGTCAGGGCTGGAAGAACCCCGTCATCCACCATGGATTGCAACCCTCCTCCGTCGTGATCGAGGTGGTCCAATCTTGAGGCAAAGGCTGTGGGGAGGCATTCTTTGAAGATTGAGAAGACATTTTCAGAGGAAAGATCAACAGCGGCACAAAGATGTGAGCGCAACAGCAGTTAACCCTAGCGACGGAGAAGGCAGAGAGACAAAGGGAGCAGAAGAGGCAGGCGTATGCGATGGGGAAAATGAACCATCGGCTTAGTCTTTAAAGGGGGAAAATTAGGTTTTCGCCGAATCAGTGGGAAAAAGATTGACCCTGCTCTATGCTTCGTAATGATTTGCTAGCTTGGCGTCCTGACATATAGAGGCAGTCATGGTTTGACCAAGTCATATTTGGGACACGTTGCTCCCCACGATGGGATGTTTAACCACTTATCGAACTAAGCAAGGCGTGGGTGTCCTCCAGTCTTGATTAAAAGCATCTTCTTGTGATATGCCCCACGTTGGGTCGCCAGGTGGTTACCGCATGACGGAATCATATATCGCGAGTTGAGCCTGATACGGCACGGTTCCAATGGTATGCCCCAAGATGGGTCGATAAGCTGTGCGTCGTAACAAACGAGTACGGATACCATTCAGATAAACCTTGATATGTCCCAAGTTGGACCAGAGCTGTGTCCTACACAAGTCGGATACAGGTATCACTCGGGCATGAGTTGAGAAAATCCCGATACGCTCCAAGTCGAGCCTAAGCTATATCCTACAGCAGTCAGATATGGGTATCACTCGGCCAGGAGCCAAGAAAATTTTGATATGTCCCAAGACGGACCAGAGCTGTATCCTACACCAGTCGGATATGGGTATCACTCGGTCAAGAGCCACGTAAGCGTGATACGCTCCAAGTTGAGCCTAAGCTATATCCTACACCAGTCGGATATGGGTATCACTCGGCCATGAGCCAAGGAAGTCCTGATACGCTCCAAGTCGAGCCTAATCTATATCCTACGGCATTCGGATATGGGTATCACTCGGCCAAGAGCCAAGCAAGTCCTAACGTGTCCCAAGTCGGACCTAAGGTATATCCTACGACGATTGGATGCGAATATCACTCGACCAAGGAACCATGCAAGCTTCGATATACCCCAAGCTGGGTCTAAGCTACGTCAAAACGACAATCATGGAAAAACGCTTGGAAAAGGTACTTCTTTGTTATATATAAAAACTCCTCAGGCATTATGCCTAGGAATATATTACATTTGCAGGGGCCCTAAACTTCTCCTCGGCTCACCCGGCCGAGCGCCTCCACGAGAGCCTCCCTGGCCCTGTAGAGGATAGGGAAGATCTCCAGGAAGGTGTCGACGGCGATGCGGTCACAGGCAACAGCCTCTTCTTCAGCCAGCTCAGCCATGACGAAGTCAACAAACGCCCATTCTTCAGTGAGCTTGGGGTCCCGATCGTCCATGTAATTCCTCATGAAGAAGCTAGAGCTTGGTGTAAGGAAGAGGAGGACTAAGCGTGAAGGAATGCATTTCTGCAAGCATTGGATCGCTTTTTATAGCCGATACGGCAAGGTTGAAGTAAATGCAAGGATGTAAAGACATCAGAAGCTGAGGAGACTTAGAGTTAAGATGGTTTAGAAGCCGAAGAGGTTTTTGGAAAAAGAATTGACACAAGAGGTAAAAACAACTTCAAAGACTGTCCAGGGATATATTCGAGTCCTTCATAATCCCCTTGCTGCAAGAAAAGCATTCAAATCAAAGAAGAAACTAGTCAGAGGTTTATGCTAGTAGCTGAAAGCGCGGAACCAAGTTGAGTCCCAGATAAAGGTATAGCAACCGGATCATGAATCACTCGGGGGCTACTGTGAAATATATGAAACTAGGTATCTTCATAACCGGCCCAGAATCGCTTGAAGGAGAAACGGGGCCGAACGGAAGGCCCAGAAGGAAAGCTCCCCGCCAAGCTATGTTGCCGTACGGAAGGGGGTACATCCTATAGACAGTTGAATATGTATTTAGATATAAAAGATACGGTTGTAATCCGAGTTGTTAATAGGGTAGATAAAGATGTAAACTCTATCCTGTAACCGATTAGAATCATATAACCGATTGGAATCTCTTAACCGATCGGGACTCTATAAACTGCCCCACCCCCATTATATAAGGGAGAGGGCGGGCAACAATAGAGCAGAGAGCACATCGCATATCACATCATAGAGCTCACGAGCAATCTTAGATCCAAGAGATCCACATAATCCCAGCACACAGGACTAGGGTATTACCTCCTCCGTCGAGGGCCTGAACCTGTCTAAACCTTTGTCTTGTGTGACCTTCGAGTTTGAGATCTAGCGCCTGCCCCATAAATTTATTGCCGACTACAAAAGTTGACAGATGGTTTCACTACTATAGAAAGGTTTATATTAGACGTCTCATCACAGACGATTTTGAAAAATCGTATGTGATAATTGAGATCACTGACGATTTTATATAAAAACCGTCGATGATATCAATAGATAGATACACCCGTTGGACGTCTTAGCTAATTGTGTACTGTTCTGTAGATGGTCACATCGTACAATCTCTAAGTGAGTCTTGCCAATTGCTCTGTTCCCCTATAGGCTACCTGGGGCACGCGTATCCATCCGGTCCAGGGGCGATTGTTCACGGTCGCTCGGTAGCACCGTGTTACACGAAGGTGAATGTCGACGGTGTACATAAAATTCGCAAGGCCATCACACTGGATATGCCCACAAACGATGAGAACGTGACACTAGGGGATACCGTTGGCACATTCATCCAGTGGCCCAAGAGGAACATCTCTTTCGACGACTATATCCTCCAGCATCGGATCTACACACACAACATGACCACTTGCTACGCTAGAGCTACCAGCACTACCAGAGCCACGTGCTGCACCGAAGCAGGCAACCAAATCGACCATCGTGCCTCATACGGCACAAGCCGGTACTTCACTTTTGGCCTTGTTGTCTCCTATGAAGACAACCTATGATAGACAGTGAGGCGACGATAAGGGCAAATCGAAGCGGACCACGGGGTCCTCGACTTTCCGTTGGTCTTGTTGGCCTAGAAATTCAAGCTAGGACAACCATTCATACTAGAAGAGCGCCAGTGAATGCTTTCAATAGCTTGCATTAGATTGCAAAATTGGTACGTAGAACAAGCCAACAAGCCAGTGACAGAACGTATATCGAGTATCTTGGTCAGGTTCAAGGAGGAGTATTTCTTCCAACATTCATTGGAGGGCTTCTTCGTGGTCAGCTTCAATGACTTGTTCAATCTCTACAACTTTGATGCCTCACTCATATTTGTGTAATACCGATAAATATCATATATATATGTATATCGTCCTTACTTCTGTATATATAGATACAAGATTCTTGAAGCAAAGAAAGAGAAACAATCGGTGGGTGAAAGTGCATCTAGGCACTTATGTTATTTTGGTGATTAATGACAAACACTCATAATGACAATGTATGCAATTAAGTAAATGGTTAACTTAGTGCTTAGCAAATGACAAACCTCTAATATGATTATATTGCTATGAAACTAACATGTTATTGCCTAGTTGAGTATCAGTCTCATCTTTTAGAGGAAAATCAAATAGGAAGGTTAAGCAAAGATAAGGTATGCAATTTTGGTATCTATTCTATATTTGTTATTGCATTCCTTTCGTGCAAATGCATAGTGAACTCCAAGTAGCATGTTGATTTTATATATGCACATTGGTTCATGTCATATTTATTTGTGCATATATATTCATTTGAGTTCATTATGGTATGCATGTATTAACTAGAGTTAAACTTCATATTGCTATAGATTGACTTGGTACATGCATGTTTTATTTGTATATCATCTCATGCAATTCTCTTAGTGAAGTTTATCTAGTGTTGGATCACATATTTACTCTTACTCCAAATATTATTTGCACATGTACAATTCGTGTATATTCTATCATGTGCTACATTTAAATAAAGTCTGTGATCCTTGCCATGATTTAATTGATTCATCATATTGGCAATTATCTCTCTAGTGCATATAGATCAATTACACATTCATCATGATGTACTTAGTAGAGAACATTTCTTATGTCAAGTGTTTCCAGTTATGTTGTGCTTCTTTTTATAAAACACTTGTTGTAATCAATTGCTCACAAATATCAACTTGTTCATATCTATTGAGCTTTTGGGACTAATGTCTTTCATGAGTAGTTTGGAAAGAATTAGGTCCCGTCGTGTATGATGACCAAGGTATCTTGGAGGATGATCATTGTCGAGGTCAACAAGACGGCGGTGTCACCAAGAGTTGAGGACAAAGTCAAGAGCGACTTGGCGTGGAGATCGTCAGAGAGGATGATCAAGTCAAGGTTGATAGGATGAGAGTCTCATGAGGTGAATCGAGTCAAGTTGGACAAGGCGAAGATGTCATCAATTATTTGGTGAAAGTCTTCATGCATCGACATCAAGAAAGAAGACGGCAAGTGACTAGTTCTAGACTTATATTATCTTTGATTTAATTTGAGTCTAAGGATTGCCGTACTATTAAGAGGGATGCGATGTCGAATGACTTCTAGATGTGTCAAGTGCTCAAGTGATCCATTCTTGTGAAACTTAGAAAGAGAGTGGTGTTGGTGGTGCCGGAAAGTGAGAGTTGTTGGTCTCCCTTGTATTCTTTGTGAAATCTGTATTTATCCTTTGAGTTTTGGGTAGTGAGACCTTGTTAGTTGTGTAGCCCTCGTTCTTAGCTTTCGGTAGAGTCCAAAATCACTGAAATCGGAGTCCGGAGTCAAAAGTTATGCTCGTTTTCGTCGGGCTGCTCAGTGCTGTTCGGACTATCCGGAGTGAGTCCGGACTATCCGGACATTCCGGACTATTCGGACATATTTCCGGACTATCCGGGTTGGATCTCTCTGTTAGCCTTTCTTATCTAGTCCGGACTATCCGGACTTAAGTCCGGAGTCTCCGGGTTGTGTGCGGCTGTCTCTAACGGCTAGTTTTTGGGGACCTCTATATAAAGCCCCCTTCTTCCCCACTTCAAAAGAGGGTGATCCCACTGATTTGAGGAGCTTTTATCCTGTTCTTGAGCCCCCCAAAACACCTCTTTACCCTTAGATCTAAGTGATCCCCTTAGTGAGAAGGGTTGGGAAAAGTTTCAGAAGTGAGGTGCTAGGTTGAGTGAGTTTTGAGTTGTTTGAGCACTTGATTTCATCTCCAAGCTTTTTCTTCATGAGCATTTGTTACTCTTGGAGGTTGAGGACTCCTAGACGGCTAGGAGGTCGCCTACGAGCCACCGGAGCTTTGTGTGGTTGGCCGTGGGAAGTTTGTGAAGGCCGGTTCCGCCTCCGTAAGGGAAGGAATCAAAGGAGTGAAGACCAGCGAGTGCATTTGTGCAACACCGGGAGGAAGAGGGTTGAAAGAGACCCCGGCTCAAGTGTGACCGAGCTGCCTCAATGGAGACGTAGGATCCCCTCAAGGATCCGAACTTCGGGTGAAAAATCATCGTCTCCAAGTTTGCTTCTTACTCTTGCTTTAGTATTTGTTTTTGAATCTTGAAATTGCCCGATCTACTCTCTTGTTGTGTTTGGCTCTAGATCTACATCATCCCTGTGCACTGATAGCATTTAGATCTTTTGTATTCAAGTAGATTGTTGAAAAATTGCAGGGATTTAAAATCTCATTTCGAGGTCGTAAATCCGGACTTCTGAACCCGGATAGTCCGGACATTTCGGAGTATCCGGAGATAAGTCCCGGACACTCGGTCCGAGTCCCGGATCCAATCCGAGTATCCGGACTCTGAACCCGACAGTCCGGACATTTCGGAGTATCCTGATAAAAATCCCGGACACTCCGGACTTAGACCCTCGGGAGATTTTATTTAGCTGCAAATTTTTATTCCGCTGCATTTAGTTTCAAAGTTTTTAATTCGCCTATTCACCCCCCCTCTAGGCGACATCCCCTGTCCTTTCAATTGGTATCAGAGCAAGGTCTCTCCTTTATTAGACTTAACCGTCTAGAGAGTAAAGGATGTTGACTAGTGGATTAGAGCACTCACATAATCCACTTGTGCTAGATGGCACAAATTATGCTTCATGGAAATTAATTATGACTTCTCATTTTAAATCCATGAGCCCCCAAATATGGTGGATCGTAGATGTCGGCTTTTCCTCTCCATTGAATGAAGTTGCTCCAACTGAAGGAGAGAGGAAATGCCTACATCTCGATGCTCAAGCTACTAATGTTTTATTTTGTGTTGTGAGCGATGAAATCTTTGATAGAATATGCAATCTCAAGAGCGCTCATGAAATGTGGATAAAGCTTCAAGAACTATTTGAATCATTCACTTCTATTGAGGATTGCACTAAGGAATTGATGTCGGGAGATGAAACATCAAGCTCCACCTCAAGCTCAAGTGATGAAGAACCGACATCTCCATCAACCTCAACCTCCGCCTCAAGTGACAATGAAGATGCTCTTCCATCACAAATCCGTTGCTTCATGGCGAAAGGTAAGAATGAGGTAAGTGACGACGACGATGATGATGATGAGCTCACTTATAATGAACTTATGAATTTGCTAGAGGAGCTCAATAAATGTCTTGGAAAGGAGAAAAAGAAATATAAAATTTTTAAGCTTGAACATGAATCACTTCAAAATGATTATAATATGCTTCAAGAAAATCATGAATCCCTCCTTTCCAAAGAAATTCATAAGCCTAAGGTGGATATAGGAATCTCATGTGATTTAAATGTTAATCCTAATATTTCATCAAAATTTGACATATCCACCTCTTGCAATGATTTACCTTGTTGCTCAAATTCAAATGTTTCTACTTCCTCTATGCATGTTGAGACTAACCTTGCAGAGGAAAATAAGGAGCTCAAGGCCCAAGTCATTAGATTAGAAAATGACTTGAAGAGGTGTGTAAATGGAAAAGCCATTCTCGACGAGATCTTGAGCAAGCCAAGGGTGCCTCAAGATAAGCGAGGACTCGGCTACATCTCTAAGAGGGAGACTAGCAAGACAAGGCACAACGAAAGACATTCGAAGATCATCAAGTGCTTTGCTTGCAACAAGAAGGGACACCTCGCCTCCGTGTACCCTAATAAAGTGGAGATCAAGCCACAACCATCAACAATGAGGCAAACCGACAAAGAGCAAGTCAAGAAAAAGAGACGCTCAAAGCCTACTTGCTACAATTGTCGAAAAAAGGGACACATCGGTAAGGATTGTCCCAAAGGTATCATTCCCAAGCCTATTATTATCAATGATCATCATTCGCTTAGGAAGGACAAATATGGTAATGTGTTTACCAAGTTTATCAATTCTCCTAATACCATGCAAAATAATGACAATCAATTGCTTAGGAGATATAAATCTAGAAATGTGTTTGCTCAAAATGCTAGATTTCCTAAGACCAAGAAAAATCATGTTGATCATGTGCTTAGGAAAAATAATGATAGCAAAGCATTTGCTAGATATACTAGATCCTCTAAGCCAATGCATAATTTCAATTATCATATGCTTAGAAGAGATCAAACTAGAAATGGTTTTGCAAAATATCATTGCCCTCCTAAGCCTTTTCATAAAAATGCCAATCATTTGCCTAGGAGGAATAATTATTGCAAACCTATTTCTAATTATGTTAGTCAATTCAATAATATCCAAATTAGGACCATCTGGGTTCTAAAATCTATTGTGACTAACATTGTTGGACCCAACAAGGATTGGGTACCAAAAACCGCCTAAAAGATTTTTAGGCAATATGAGATGGATTGGACGTTTGGCTTCTTCAAAAGGAGAAGATGACTTAATCATTTGCAAAATGGAGCCAAGCATGAGGATGATCAATTCAATCTTGAGCCAATGTCATCTCGGGTAACAAGTATCTAATTTGATTACTATTTAGCTTATAGCCTTGTGTAGGTTATATTGCATTATTCATGGAAAATCAATTTAGATTGCTTGTTATATGCTTGCTCATGCTTATTAGTTGTTTTAATTGCAATCTTGAGTAAGTTTGGGATAGTGGCACATTAAGGGGGAGTGCTAAATCATAACCATGTATATTACATCCCTACGTGTGCCCATATTTATATAAGTGCAAATATATATTTTCAAAATCAAGCCATTTAGCCAAAAGTCAAAATTTTGTATACCATTAGTATTCTTGTGAAAAACTAGTTGCAAAATGTATACAAATATATTTAAAACGTTTTTCAAAGGTTTTGGCTTCACAAAATCTATTTTGAAAAGAAAATGAGTTTCATGATCAAAATCTAGATAGTAGTATCTTGTTTTGGATTTAAACTTATAATTTTCATAGAATTAAATGTAAAATGAATTTGAAAGTAATTCTAAAACGAAAATCCTAGAGTTGGTCATTCTTAACAATTCTTGTGTTCAAAAGACTTTCAAAAGACCAACCTAGCGAAAGTTATTCGATTTTGAAACTCGCCGAAAAACTATATTTGACCCATAATAGTCATATTATTTCACTTAGTGAGTTTCTCCGTTTGGACCGGATCTTGTATAGTATCTTGGTTCAAAATGGTATCTTAGACTCATACGCAAAATTCAAATCTCTATATCTCATCTTATTCTTCATTTGAATCTTGTGTTGAAATATTTGGCTTTGTTTTACAAACAGCTATTTCAAAAGGACCATTTTGGTCAAAAGTCAAATCTTATGTTTAAAAGGCCCAAAATTGTAAAAAGCTTTGTAAAAGTATCTAATATGTATTTCAAATGTTTTACAAGCTTTCAAAATGAAAATTCTATATTGAAATCAAAATTGGCCAAAATTCTTGGTTTGAACTAAAATAGCTTATTTAAGCATATTGCTCAAATCTTAGCATTCAAGTTGGATTTCATTATAAATGTTGGCTAGAAACCATCTTGATAATCAATTCTAAGCCATGGAAATTGAAATTGCATGAAATCCAAATTGACTTGTATTTTGAGGCTTTTTATGAAAAACTATTTCCTATTTAACTTGCTTCAAAAAGGGATAAAAGCAAAATATTTGTTTGAAATGCAAAATCTTATGAAAATAGTCTTCTAAAATGTTTTCAAATGCATTTAAAATGTTTTCAAGTATCTAACCCTTGGCTAGAAGCAAAAAGTCAAACTTTGGCCTCAAATGGATCTTATATGATCTTGTTTTTGAATTAAATGAAATATTTTTATAAGTTAAAATCTATTGAGTTTTTGAAAAAGTGGTCAATACAAAACTCATAGGGTTGGTCATTTTAAGCATTTCTCTAGTTCAAAGTTTTTCCAAACGACCAACCGTTCAAAAGTTATAGCCATTTGAATTTGGCCTAAATTATCCATTTGACCCAAAATGATCCGTTGTTGCATTTTGTGGATTTTGCTATTTGAATTGGATTTCTTTGTATATCTTGGATTGAAATGGTATTTCTTACTCATACAAAGCTATGAAAGTTCAAATCTCCATAAATTTCAATCCGGAATGCATTTTGAGCATTTGGTGAAAATTCAATTTCTTTTCAAACCTACAAAGCGCATTTTGTCATATCTTTTGAACGAAAATTCCTTTTAATGAAATTATTCTTGGGAAACCTTCTAAATAGTCCAATGTTTATTTCTGGAAAGTTTCAAACCATTTGGACTCAATTTGAAAAAGTTTTGACTTTTCTTCTTTTTGAGTAAAAATCATGCCTACAAAGCAAAATTTGGCATATCTTATTTGGAGACTCCTTTTTGGAAAATTCTTTTTGGAAAAGTTTCTTGGGAGTCTAAAGAATGTTTATTCTCAATTTCAAATAATTTCAACTTAATTTGAAATAGTTATGCCTTTTTCTCTCTTTCGATCTTATTTGGCATACTCTTGCATTAAGTTGGATTTTACGATTTGAATGGATTTGATTATGCAAATAGGCTTATAAACATCTCTCTAAATCATATGAAGCCATATAAGTGTATATTACCATTCAAAACTCATTTGGTTCCATTTTGAGGATTTGGTGAAAATCTTAATCTTTTATGTGTTTCATATGCATCATTCATCATATTTCTCGAAATGAAATTTATTTATTGAAAATCCTTGTTGGAAAACCTTCTCTCACATATGGAGTTCATATCTGAAAATTCTCAAATTTATTTGAACTCATTTACAAGATTGTTGACTTTATTTGACTTAGTGTCAAAACTAAACCTCCAATGCTTCTAATTACCTATTTTTGATTGGAGAGTGATATTTAAGAAAATCCTTTTGGAAAAAGTTTCTTGGATGTTCATGGATCATTTCCGCAAAATCTTACGGCTATTGGACTTCATTTGATCAAGATTTGATCCAAATTCAAAATGTTCAGTTTTAGGGATGAAGCTGAACAACACGGAGTATCCGGGTAATCTATCAGGAGTATCCGGATTATCCGGACACTCCGGATCAAAAACACCGGAGTATCCGGGTTGTACTGCTCGGCCCAAATTCTTAAATTTCTATCTATACTTTCTCGCAATATCTTGTTCATCCTATTTTTGGGGTTTCTCCTTTGCTCAAATCAATATTCAGTCTTCATAGCCCTCGAAGAGGATTTCGAGACGGATCTGTTTCGTGTTGATGATTTTTGCATTTGAGCAATGGTTTAAAAGCCATAATCGATTTTGTGCTGCTATTTGCATCTTTTTGAGATTTTAAGAGTTTTAAATTGGAATCTTGGCAAGCCTTTCAATATGAAAACTAAGTGAACTTATTCATTGCTCCAAGCTTCTAAGTGGAGCATATCTATTTAAGTTTTCATTCCAATGAAAGTGCATCTTTGGCTAAGCTTATTCGAAATTGGATTTAATTGTAACTTAGCCTCAAAATGTTTTCTCTCTTGCATAACTTCGAGTTTATTATGGAAAAGGGAAAATTTCCCTTGTAAGCTCAAGAGTGAGTTTGAATGTGTTTTACTCATTGTCTCTCTTAAAAGTGGATGACAAGATTAAATTTGAATGAGTTTCAAATATTTTCATTTGTCAAGTGGTGTAATAAAATCTTCAATTGATATCTTCAAGTTGTTTTTAAAATTGCATGCAAAGAGTATTGTCTTGTATATCATATATATCATGCAAGTTGTACTTAGACATTATCAAACTAACTTGGGTCAAATTAAAAGATATTTGTTCCCAGAAATCGTGTGCTTGTTTATTGATGTTCAAGGTATTGGAAAAGGGGTCATCTTCGACGGTGGGATGAAGGAAATGGAGAGGAGCTCCATAGTACGAGGGATCTAAGATCAAGGCGCGTGATCATGACCAATTCGAATATGCGGTGGACAAGAATCGACAAAGGGGCGTGTTTCTTTTCTGACCATATTCAATAATGTCTGTGCACACCATTATGCTAAATTGTGTTATTCTAAATGGTGTTGTATCTTTCAATTGGTATGATTAATTGGTATCTTTCAAGAGGTATCCTCTAATCCTAAATTGTTTTGAAGTGTCATCTAACTTGCATTCGGCATTATCAAGAACTAAAAGGTACATATGGGTGACACATTGCAAAGAGGTATGCCCTTGATAAGTTTATGAAATTCTTGACATGAAAGTGCATCTTACTTATACAACCTTGATTCATGATCTTGTATACATCTTGTGATCATATAAGCAATTCCTTCTTGTGTAATCTTCTTTATATGATCTTGATTGTTAGAATTTAATTTGATCATGAGCATGTGCTTAAATTATATAAATTTGCTATATGATCTTGATGTTTAAAGAATATGTGAAATCATATTCGTGTGTCATGTTTAAGCATCACTTATATCCTAAGAATCATGACTTCTTTAATTTGGTATAACTAGAAAATCTATTACCTAAATCTTGGAAATAATTGGTATCATATCTTGCCTAGATTTAGGGAGCTTAATATTATTGTTCTATTACTAGCTCCTTATCTTTATTTTATTTTCTCCCTAATCTTTTTATTGAGTGTGCAATCAAGGGGGAGAACAGATTTTATTGAATAAACAATAAGAATCTTTTAAGCACCTTTTTGGGATTAATGACAAAAGGGGGAGAATTTATGGATTTATCAATTGTCCCCAAATCGATTGACAAAAAGGGATGATTTGTAAGTATGATCTCTTATTGTATCTTTATGCTTGTTTTAATGCTAAAATATCTTAATATTGTCATTTGGTGCAATTGATAATAGGTTTGTCATAAATCACCAAAAAGGGGGAGATTGAAAGTGCATCTAGGCACTTATGTTATTTTGGTGATTAATGACAAACACTCATAATGACAATCTATGCAATTAAGTAAATGCTTAACTTAGTGCTTAGCAAATGACAAACCTCTAATATGATTATATTGCTATGAGACTAACATGTTATTGCCTAGTTGAGTATCAGTCTCATCTTTTAGAGGAAAATCAAATAGGAAGGTTAAGTAAAGATAAGGTATGCAATTTTGGTATCTATTCTATATTTGTTATTGCATTCCTTTCGTGCAAATGCATAGTGAACTCCAAGTAGCATGTTGATTTTATATATGCACATTGGTTCATGTCATATTTATTTGTGCATATATATTCATTTGAGTTCATTATGGTATGCATGTATTAACTAGAGTTAAACTTCATATTGCTATAGATTGACTTGGTGCATACATGTTTTATTTGTATATCTTCTCATGCAATTCTCTTAGTGAAGTTTATCTAGTGTTGGATCACATATTTACTCTTTCTCCAAATATTATTTGCACATGTACAATTCGTTTATATTCTATCATGTGCTTCATTTAAGTAAAGTCTGTGATCCTTGCCATGATTTAATTGATTCATCATATTGGCAACTATCTCTCTAGTGCATATAGATCAATTACACATTCATCATGATGTACTTAGTAGAGAATATTTCTTATGTCAAGTGTTTCCAGTTATGTTGTGCTTCTTTTTATAAAACACTTGTTGTAATCAATTGCTCACAAATATCAACTTGTTCATATCTATTGAGCTTTTGGGACTAATGTCTTTCATGAGTAGTTTGGACAGAATTAGGCCCCGTCTGTGTATGATGACCAAGGTATCTTGGAGGATGATCATTAAGCTGAGGTCAACAAGACGGCGGTGTCACCAAGAGTTGAGGACTAAGTCAAGATCGACTTGGCGTGAAGATCATCAGAGAGGATGACCAAGTCAAGGTTGATAGGATGAGAGTCTCATGAGGTGAATCGAGTCAAGTTGGACAAGGCGAAGATGTCATCAATTATTTGGTGAAAGTCTTCATGCATCGACATCAAGAAAGAAGACGGCAAGTGACTAGTTCTAGACTTATATTATCTTTGATTTAATTTGAGTCTAAGGATTGCCGTACTATTAAGAGGGATGCGATGTCGAATGACTTCTAGATGTGTCAAGTGCTCAAGTGATCCATTCTTGTGAAACTTAGAAAGAGAGTGGTGTTGGTGGTGCCGGAAAGTGATAGTTGTTCGTCTCCCTTGGATTCTTTGTGAAATCTGTATTTATCCTTTGAGTTTTGGGTAATGAGACCTTGTTAGTTGTGTATCCCTCGTTCTTATCTTTCGGTAGAGTCCAAAATCATTGAAATCGGAGTCCAGAGTCAAAAGTTATGCTCGTTTTCGTCGGGCTGCTCAGTGCTGTTCGGACTATCCGGAGTGAGTCCGGACTATCCGGACATTCCGGACTATCCGGACATATTTCCGGACTATCCGGGTTGGGTCTCTCTGTTAGCCTTTCTCATCTAGTCCGGAGTCTCCGGGTTGTGTGCGGCTGTCTCCAACGGCTAGTTTTTGGGGACCTCTATATAAAGCCCCCTTCTTCCCCACTTCAAAAGAGGGTGATCCCACTGATTTGAGGAGCTTTTATCCTGTTCTTGAGCCCCCCAAAACACCTCTTTACCCTTAGATCTAAGTGATCCCCTTGGTGAGAAGGGTTGGGAAAAGTTTGAGAAGTGAGGTGCTAGGTTGAGTGAGTTTTGAGTTGTTTGAGCACTTGATTTCATCTCCAAGCTTGTTCTTCGTGAGCATTTGTCACTCTTGGAGGTTGAGGACTCCTAGACGGCTAGGAGGTCGCCTACGAGCCACTGGAGCTTTGTGTGGTTGGCCGTGGGAAGTTTGTGAAGGCCAGTTCCGCCTCCGTAAGGGAAGGAATCAAAGGAGTGAAGACCAGCGAGTGCATTTGTGCAACACCGGAGGAAGAGGGTTGAAAGAGACCCCGACTCAAGTGTGACCGAGCCGCCTCAACAGAGACGTAGGATCCCCTCAAGGATCCGAACTTCGGGTGAAAAATCATCGTCTCCAAGTTTGCTTCTTACTCTTGCTTTAGTATTTGTTTTTGAATCTTGAAATTGCCCGATCTACTCTCTTGTTGTGTTTGGCTCTAGATCTACATCATCCCCAGGTACCTGATAGCATTTAGATCTTTTGTATTCAAGTAGATTGTTGAAAAATTGCAGGGATTTAAAATCTCATTTCGAGGTCTTAAATCCGAGTATCCGACATCCAACCGGATAGTCCAGACATTTCGGAGTATCCGGAGATAAGTCCCGGACACTCCGGTCTGAGTCCCTCGGATCCAATCCGGAGTATCCGGACTCCTGAACCCGGACAGTCCGGACATTTCGGAATATCCGGATAAAAATCCTGGACACTCCGGACTTAGACCCTCGGGAGATTTTATTTAGCTGCAAATTTTTTATTCCGCTGCATTTAGTTACAAAGTTTTTAATTCGCCTATTCACCCCCCTCTAGGCGACATCCCCTGTCCTTTCAATTGGTAGAAAGAATAACAATGACCTAGAGGTTTGTCAATCTTGCAATAATTATTTCGTACTTATCAATTTATACACATGCAAAACTTTAGTCTTCCCATTGACATGTTTGGAAATGCGCTACAATTGCATTGGAACATGCCGATCTGTTAGGAATTCGAGGACATCTCTGTTCCTTCGTGTGTCGCAACTCACAAGTCACGCGATTTTCGCGCGAAATACGCGCGCGTGCGGTTGCTAAGACTCGAACTCGCGATCTGCTGCCTCACGCGAGACAATCTTACCATCTCACCTATCACTCATTCCTCAACCAGTATAGGATATATTTTCCTTTTGTTCCTTTGTCTCAGAAACTTTTAATGATTATTAAGATATAAAATGAATTCAAATGGAAAGATTGTCAACTGCAAAGTTGTAGATCTCATCGATAGCTACAATTTTCGTATAAATTTTATCTCCATCCGACTCCGTATGAAAAAGGTAGGATTTTTCGAAAAATGGTTGACAGTATTATTACTGCCGGTTGGGAATACGAACCGCCAACCGGCAGTGATACCATTATTTAGATATTTAAACTACTTCAAATGAAACAGTTGCCGACTACAAAGTTGTAGATCTCGTCGAAAGCTATAATTTTCATATAAATTTTATCTCCATCCGACTCCGTATGAAATAGTTATGGTTTTTCGAAAAATAGTTGACAGCATTACTACTGGTTGGGAATACGAACCGCCAACCGGGAGTGATACCTTTATTTGGATATTTAAACTACTTCAAATGAAAATGTTGTCAACTACAAAGTTTTAGATCTCATCGAGAGCTACAATTTCTATATAACTTTTATCTCCATCCGACTCCGTATGAAATAGTTATGATTTTTCAAAAAATGGTTGATAGCATTATTACTGCCGGTTGGGAATACGAACCGCCAACCGGCAGTGATACCATTATTTGGATATTTAAACTACTTCCAATGAAAAAGTTGTCAACTACACAGTTGTAGATCTCACTGAGGGCAACAATTTTCATATAAATTTTATCTCCATACGACTCCGTATGAAATATTTATGATTTTTCAAAAAATGGTTGATAGCATTATTACTGCCGGTTGGGAATATGAACCGCCAACCGGCAGTGATACCATTATTTGGATATTTAAACTACTTCAAATGAAAAAGTTGTCAACTACAAAGTTGTATATCTCGTCGAGGGCTAAAATTTGCATATAAATTTTATCTCCATCCTACTCCGTATAGAAAAGTTATGATTTTTCGAAAAATGGTTGATAGCATTATTACTGCAGGTTGGGAATACGAACCGCCAACTGGCAGTGATACCATTATTTGGATATCTAAACTACTTAAAATGAGAAAGTTGTCAAATACATAGTTGTAGATCTCGTCGAGAGCTACAATTTTAATATAAATTTTATCTCCATCCGACTTCGTATGAAATAGTTATGATTTTTCGAAAAATGGTTGGTAGCTTTATTACCACTGGTTGGGAATACAAACTGCGAACCGGCAGTGATACCATTATTTGGATATTGAAACTAATTCAAATGAAAAAGTTGTCAACTACAAAGTTGTAGATCTCGTTGAGAGCTACAATTGTCATATAAATTTTATCTCCATCTGACTCCGTATGGAAAAGTTATGATTTTTGAAAAATGGTTGATAGCATTATTACTACTTGTTGGGAATACGAACCGCCAACCTGCAGTGATACCATTATTTGGATATTTAAACTACTTCAAATGAAAAATTTGTCAACTATAAAGTTGTAGATCTCGTCGAGAGCTACAATTTTCATATAAATGTTATCTCCATCCGACTCCGTATGGAAAAGTTATGATTTTTCGAAAAATATCAGCACTGTCGGTTCTTCTAAAAACCGGTAGTGATAGTATTACTGTCGGTTTGGACACGAACCAGCAGTAATAGGGGATTTATCACTGCCGGTTCATCAGAAAAAAGCCGTTACTGCCGGTTTCCCATCCGAACCGGCAGTGATAATATTATTACTGCCGATTTTTGATGAACCGGCAGTGATATGGCGGCAAGGATAACTGATTCTGTAGTAGTGTGAAGTTATGCATTCAATTGGTTAATATATATGAGTTGATTTTTGAAATGAATGTGATGTATGTGGTGTAATAAGTAATCTGAGTTGATGTCTGAAATGGATGTGATAACATATATGCTTGTGATGTAATCTGTAATCTACATGTTTCAGAGGGCATGGCTAGCATTTTCTGAGGCTAGCCAATAAACAGAAAAAGTATCATCAATACCATCTATGATAATATAACATCACAGACAGGCTGGGGGAGGAGACATATCGTCACCTTTATGTTTTCGTTTGGGTGAACAATGCGGTGTACACAAACCCTAGTATGGTATATATAATACAGAAAGGTTATCGCAGATGATTCTAGGTAAGAACTGTCGATCCATTTCAATCATTGTTATGGTTGAATCTAAGGATCAAATTGCATGTATATCCAAACGTGTAAGTATGATCATGTAATGAATACGTTAGATGAACGTGCAAATTTCAGAAATAGAAAAGATCCCTGCAAGCTGGATATATATATAAAATATCCATATATACTCTATTTTACGTAATGCTCAATCCAAACCGTTTATTGTCGATCCAATGGCTGGCATGTGTAAGTAGTCATGGACTACAAATACCATGACGTCCATGTTAATTTAGTGGGTCACACCTACAGTGCGGTCAGTGCTACTACTGGTGGATTTGGATCTTCTCTCAAAAACCTTTTTTGTGCTTTGGCCTTTACATTTGGAGCGCATGTAAATAACTTCACTGTAGAACACGGTGGCTCAGAGAGCATCACACTTTGAGTGGACCTAGCAAGCTACGTGAGTTGGGGCCAATGAAAGGTCTATGGTTGGTTCTCCATCAACTTGAGATAGTATTTGCATAATGGGGATGGAAAGGGATGCTAGCTTGGAAAAGGGGTTTAGGTCCATTTCGGGGATAACATGATGAGCTTGGGGTGAAGGGACAGAAAGTTCCCTCACGGGCTTCCCTGGGGACGCAGGTATATTTACGTGCATCAATCAATGTTTGGTGGAGCTTGCCAACGGGAAGTGTTGATAGATGCAGTTATCTTAGGACTTGTTTGGAACCTTAGGATTTCTAAAGAAAAAAGGTATGATTCAAAATCAGGAATTCCACGGGGAATTGTTACTGATCATGTATTTCTCCTTTGCACCCTGGTGCATTACGATCTAAAACGGGTATTTTGCCTACACACCATGGTATCCCAAACACTATGGTGCTTAGGCACCATGATCTAAAACAGTTATTTTCTCTATCTATTGCGTGCAAGAAAGATTTAAATTTTCTAGATATCGAGATTTACTAGTTAATTTACTAACTAATTCAAATAAGTTTGAACTGAAATTCAAACAAGAGTTACCTTTTTTTTTACCGTAGTTGGACGTCGGAATGGGGCATCATGGTGTTTAGGGTACCATGATTTCAAATGCGCTATTCAAGCAAAATTCGGGTATATTTTTTGAAAATTTCAGTTTTAGGGTACACACTCGTCTATAACAATTCAAATGAAACACATACCTTTAAAAAAATACACTCAAATTAAAAGATTTCGAATGAATTTAGATAACATGATTTGTTGATTTATATATAAAATCAGCACATACATACAATCGAACTATCATCAAAAAAAAGGAAATTCTAGTTTGAACTTCAGTTCAAACTTGTTTGAGCTAGTTAGTAAACTAGTTAAACTCAACATCCTAATTTTTTTAGAAACTTCCACATTCGATACATAGGAGAAATACATGTTTTGAAACATGGTGGTGTCCCAGGTAATTATGCTACATACATGCATGCATGCATGGAAGCTCTTCGTTGAGCTTCTTATCTATTGAAAAAGACAGAATTCAACTTTAAGACTTAAACCTACACCATTATTATTAGTAGTAAGATAGGTTGATATATACATATATGAAAGACCATGTGGAGGTCTACCCGTGATGGTGATGACTTATTGACATTATTTAAGCATGTAGTGCTTAGGTTTGAGGTTAATTTGAACTCCATTTCAAATTTAAAGTAATTTGACAAGTGCGCAGAATTTATGGTGCTACCACCCCCCGGTGCTACTGGCCCTCAGGGTGGTGTGATTTTTTCATAGAGCTTGTTTTTGGGATTTTTGATGTGGGGCGGTGCTACCGGCCCTGAGGGCGGTAGCATTGGCCTTTATGAGCGAGAAGGCATTAACTTTATGATTATGGGAGTATAATTGCATATCTTTTTGGACATTGCTATGTGATGGGTTTTTCTTGTCTTTGATGGTCGCAGGACGACGATACTATGTCGTGGTGAGGCGAAGGATGACCAGGACTAGGCGAGGTGCGTCGGACGTCCAGACGGTCGAGGATCACTGGAAGATGATCGGAGACGGAGTCGTTGCAAACCTAGAAGACAAGGAATGGATGAGATGCTAACTTAGAGCTACTCGGATCAAGGAGGGCCGTTGGATCGTGGTCTAGGTGATAGAGTAGCGGGTCTAGTTAGTATGATTTGAAAAGCGTGCAAAAACCCGATATGGTTTTTGGGTTTCGGGTTAGCCCATGTATAGCTTTGTGAGTGAGTCAATCCTAGTTCTTGATATGTTCCTTAGGGTTGAAGGAACTCATCCAAGGGTGGAAGATGACTCAAGAGTAGTAAAAATAGAGGGGTAGGGGTAGCTCTCCCCTCTTTGAAGGTTTTAGAGGTTCTTGTGCTCCTTTGAGCTTTTCCCACTTTGTTGTGTGGATTTGTAAAAACCCCTCTTCTAGAAATGAAAGTTTAATTTCCTCAAGTCTGAATTTACTTTTCGTATTTATCTTATGCTTTAAATTTAGTCTTTAAATTCTGCAATTTACATTCTTGCAATTTACTTTCCGCACATTTTTATTTGCCTCCCCTCCTTCTAAATGCTTGTGGATTTTTTATCGAGGATGTATGATTGATGGATGGGTCTTCTTCAGACCATGTCCCAATTATCTAGGTAAAATCTTGTGTTCTTCCTTGTAAGAAACCGATCTTTTGCTCTTTAGAGGATCAATCTTGGAAGATCGGGTTTTTGGTGTTTTTGACTTGTGCTCTTGCTTGCTTTGACACATGGTAGGCTATCCAAGATCATCTTGATCATCAAAACCCCACAAGCAAATCCAAGATAAAGTTTTTGGTTTTTGCTCTGACTTGGTGCATTCTTCCTTTGATTCGAAAAGGGTCGAAACTTTCACATCAATCTCTTGGATTGATGGTTGCAATAGGTTCCTGACTTCCATACGAAGGTGCATACCAAGTTTCATGAGTTTTGGACCAACCGATAAAAAGTTGCATCATTTTTTCTTTTGGGTTCGTGCTGTGTTCTTTGATGATTTTTGAGACCTGGTGCTACCGGTCCCTACCCGATGCTATCGGCCCAACAGTGGTAGCACCGGCCAAACTGGGTTAATTGCTCCCTCTCGTTTCCTTTTTGATTGTTTCTTGTGAGGGCTTGGTTGGAGTGTTTTGAGTGGGGGAAAATTTTAATTTGGGATCATTCACCCCCCTTTGATCGCCATCTCTATCCTTCAATTGGTATCAAAGCCCGATTTTGCTCTTCCATAGATCTTGACCGGTCTCTAGAGCCACGACGATGGACAAATACTCCACCAAGCCTCCTAACTTTTTTGGAGATGATTTTCCTTTCTGGAAGTTGAGAATGGAGTCGTACATTACTGCTTAGGGCTTCCTGGTTTGGCAGAAGGTGAAGCTCCCGTATGAGGTTCGTGCCGATAAAAACGTCACGGCCAGCAATATGGCTGACGTTGAGGCTAACGCTAATGCAAGGAACATCCTCATACAGGGTCTTAGACGTAGTGAGTACGACAGGATCTCTCACCTATGATCTGCTCACCAAATTTGGGTGACCCTCGATGCTTACCATGAGGGCACTAACTAGATCAAGATGGTGAGACAGGATCAATACAAGCATAACTACAATAAATTTGAATAGCACACTGATGAGACCCTTGATGAGTGCTTTGGTCGCTTTACAAGGATTCTGAGCGATCTCCGTGCAGTTGGTTGCACATATCCTGACTCGGAGAATGCTCGACACTTCTTGACCGCAATTAATCTTCGGGTTTGGAAGATAAATGTGACCACCATTAAGGACACCACAGACTTATCAACCTTGACTCTTGATGGGCTTTACTCTTGGCTCAAGACTCATGAGATCGACGTTGTCTCTATAAAGGCAAAGTCGCAGTCAATGGCCTTGGTCACCGATCCAAGTGGATCCACTTCTAAGACTTCAGTTGGTTTCTCTCTTTTCGCCCTTTGTGAGCTAAGTGATGAACATCTAGAAAAATTTCCAAAAAGAGAGCTTGTCTTGTTAGCCCGCAAATTTTCTCATGCCTACAAAAGGGTGAGGGAGAGAAAGAGAGGTGGCATCATCACTTGCTTTGAGTGTGGTGGCCCAACTAAAACTTATCAATGAATCCTTAAATGTCAAGTTTGCTGAACTTGGTAAAAGTCACATGAAAGTTGCTTGCGATGTGATGAGATTGAGGGGGACTTGGATAAAATACAAGTTGAATTTAGGAAGAAGCTTGAGGCCCAGACCTTAGGATTAGAAATGCCCCTTGTGTTTCTTGTGAGGCCCTCAAGTTTGAGGCAGCCGTGTAGAGGGAGAAAAATGCATGTGCTGGTAGTTCTTCTTTATCTGGCTCTTCTTCATCTTCTTCCCCTGCTCCTCCTATGCCTCTCTCTTCCAGGAGTGTGAGTATCTTATGAACACTCTTGAGAAGTTTGTAGGAGGCAAGAAGAAGCTCAATCTCATCCTAGACCAGCCTATGATTAGTCGATTTAATCAAAGTGAAAGATTTGACTACTTTTAGCATGCTAGCGCTCATCCTCTTACTATTGTGCGTGGCTCCAAGAGTGGAGAGATTGTGGTTGCTCCCAGGGTGAGCACCACTATGTTTTGGTCTGCTGGGGTTATCCATGAGATCTCTGACCAGAAGGTTGCTCCTCCTGCTACTTCTACCTCTAGAAAGGCGAAGTATACATGCACCTTCTGTTAGAAGGATAGTCACCTAGCAGATTTCTACTTCAGGCGTGCCAAGATCAAGAGGCGCGAGAGTGTTCATACCCTTAGGGGTATTCAGGGTCATCCTCAAACTATGAGTACTCCTGAGGCACACACTGTTGCTAGCCAGAATAGAGTGTCGCTTGTTTTTGGGCAGCGTTCAGGACTTGGATTTCATGCTGTTAATTCGAGTTTTCATCCTGGATCTGCTCTTGGTCAGTCTCTCCGCCATCCTTTTGATATTCCTCATGTTTCTCCTCGAGGTAGATATTAGTGGTGTGAAGTGTTTCCTGGTAGGAGATTTGGGCAGCCTCACTGGGATGGTCTGGCCTTTGCACGACAGCGGGCCAACCTAGTTCCAGCTCCTAGATCTTCTGCTAGGGCTTCTTATGGTCTTGTGAGAGTACATGTTAGGACCCGAATTTGCAAATCCAGACCCTTTGTGTATTCAACACTAGTCCAAGATCACGCTAGTGCACACAGGCTCAACATTGATGAATATCACAATCATACTCAACGATATCATAATAAAGACTTTTCAACTAAATATAACTTGTTAGACGACCTTATGGTCCACCTTACATGGATATGCCTCATAGGGCTATGACTGAAAATAAATAAAATACAGCGAAAATAAACTTATTCGTAGAAAACCCTTCAATCTACCACATGCAATTGACAAGGTTCGCACCCTAATTATTTACCTCCTCCTGGTACTCTTCCTCAAAAGCAGGCGTAGCTTCTTCTCCAATTGATGATGTTTTTTTGCAAGGGTGAGTACTTAAAGCACTCAACAAGTTGTGCACAAGATGCAGTCTAATATATTACATGCATGGCTTCTTTCAAAGGAATAGCTGACATGGTTAATTTGCATAAAACAACATTTGAAAAGGAATAGCATAAATAGATTGGAAAACGGTAAAACAAATAATAACAATAATAAATTTCTGAATTGTTTTCCAACAACCAACTCATAACCTTAAACCATAATCTAACATCCATACCCATATTTGTTTCTTAAAAAATCTAACCCTTGACTGTAATCACTGAGCAATCCTCAATACTGCGAGCACTGCTATTCGAATAGATTATACACTCTGTAGAGGTTATACACTTTACCCACAAGGTACAATCATACACCACAAAGACGAGTGATTATAACAAAGCCTTTCCAATGTCTGTCTAAACCCAGTACTACTCGCTAAGATTTCAACACTAGTGGGACTGGTTACCACATCCAGGGCCCTCTCTTGTGCAATGTGAGACTACTCGTGCGAGGACTAGTTACAACTACCTGGGTCTCACACCACCACTAGTAGTACCAAAGCTTAGACATAACAAATTAATCAGCTAGGTCTGTCTCATACCAGACTTGTGGTTGTATGAATGACTCAGCTCAAATTCTTGCAAGGTTAAGTCCTTAATTGACCATGGCAAGACTAACCAAAAATCAACATAACCATGAACCAACGTTTTTCATAAAAAGCAATGCGAGCACCCAAATGCCGCATTAGCCCACCACAATACTTGCCACTTGCCTCAGTCTAAATCATTTTACCACCCCGATTATTTTACCATGCACCACGTTCCATCAACAACAACACATTGTGTGACAAGACCCGACACAAGTTAATAAACATGTTCCATAATCATTAAGCAAGATTAATCATTTTTACATAAAATGATGACTTGTTGCATGGCTAAGCATACTACATGCATTCTAACTACCCATATTGGCAATTATAGCTACCAACTAATATGAAACCATTCTAGGGTGACAAATGAATTACGACATACAATATGGCAAGGTAGATGTAATACAAAACGGACGATTAACTATTCCCAACATAACTGAAACAAATTAATAATTGAATTAGTATGCAATACTTTGAATCAATATAATGTTTTAAACATGGGTTCAACATGATAAAAGCACAACTTGCCTTAAAAAAACTCGAAATCCTTCTCTGAACCTTGATCTTGCATTGGCTCCTCAACCACAAACTCACCGAGCAACTCGACGTCTACGTGAAACGAGAGAGAAAGCAATATATATCAAAAAAAGAGAGCATAATCAACTCCAAAAATTAGATAAAATTCACAATTAAATAGAGCTTGATTTTACAAATTTTTAGAAACTGGAATGACCTTAATCGGAGCTTGTATGAAGAAGATATTGCTATTCAAAGTTTGAAATAAAAGATAAATAAGGACAATAGAGAAAATCGAATAATTTTTATACTAGAAAATAGCATTTATGATGTCAGCACAGAAAATGATTTTCGGCCAAATATTTTTCTATGGAAAAACCGATTTATGATGTCACACTAACATGTGGCACAACGGCCTGACACGTGGCGCTACCACAGCATGACACACATCACCGGCGCTGGTCCACCGTGGACCAGCAGCACTGTACCCGTGCACCGGCTGACGCAAGCACTAAGGCCAGCAGACACGTGGTGAAGCGTGCAGCACGACACGCGTTAGAACATGATTAGCGCAAGGCTCGATGCAATCCCGCCCGTCCAGTTCAAAATGGATGGCCAAGATTAGCACAAACATGCAAACGGCGGCTTACTGCAATGCTGAGACGTGGCTACATCCCAACCCTTCACATCTGATCCGATGGCTCGGCTGCGCAGACAAACAGCAACATGACGCGGCTCGATCTAAAACACACAACGTAGATTCGACAGCTGAGATGGCACGACAATTCGGGAACCGAATGACACACGGCGTGACGTGATTTGGTGCGGCACCGATGAGATCTCACCCGTCTGTTCCAGATCGGACGGTCGAGGACAACGGCGAGGCTTGGGACACGCGGCGTACCACGGATAAGACTATGCGAAGGAATCTAGGTTGCACAGAGATGATCGGATGGCTTAGATCCATGCAGCACAAGCGGCGATGCGGCTACCCAAGAGCACGACGCGTGGCGAACATCCGATGACGCTTACCAGATCCAACGGCTGACGAAGCTTGTGAAGAGGAACGCGGTATGCTACGCTAGCACAAAAAAAATCTACCGCATAACCAGAAAGCTATTCGCCAGAAGGGGATCATAGATTAGATTACCACTAGACGCGCAGTTGCGGAATCCTTCGCGCGTCGATGTAGTGGATCATCCTTGTCGCAGTCGTTGCGTCGATGGAGTGGATCGTCCTCACCTCGCCGTGGATCGTCCTCCCACGTCACAGTGGCAGCAACGCCACCGCAGTAGTCCACACATCCGGGGATGGAACTCCGTGCGTCGGTGTGCAAGCACCTGGTCGCTCGGCAGGGGCAGCGAGAGGAGGAGGCTAGGGTTTCGGGTGAAACACTTCTAGACCATAGGAAAGCACACCCTGTGTCCACCCTCCTCCACTCCTTATATAGCCACGAGATGAAGCCCTAAACCAGGGCCCATTAGTGTGCTAAGTCACGAGGTCCATTAATTACGGATCCAATCCAAATTAATGTGTCCCAGCCCATTAAGTGTGTGACCTTACAGGTTCATGTACGTTTGGACATGGATTCAGAAAACTCCTTTTCAATCCAATAGTTGGTAGCAGCTCCTTGCAAAGCATGCCAACTCCCAAACGTACTATGATCAAATTGGACATAACCTATCAAAAGTACTCATGTAATAATCCCTTTGCCAAGTATACGAAGATTGAACTCAAGGCGAGAAACATGTCATCCTTTGATGATTCAATCCATCCCTCGTATCCGTGATATATTAATAAGTTTTGATTGATTCCTCAATCATGGCATGGCCATGCGCTTCCTTAATCATATCACATGAGTGGCCTTGTCATATATCTCAGTTTTATTGGAGTGGCAAATTCCATCTTGACGGCTCACTTCCCTCTGCACGTTTTATAGTAAACATGAAAGCTACCTTTATAACTATCCGGTTAGGAAGTAGTGTTTGATAGCCCCAAGGAAAACTATTACACATGTAGGGAATATGACAATCTCAGGTCTAAGGATCATACATCTACTATGTATGAGATACACTGATGACAATAAGAATGTAACATTCTCGCAGTGTCCCATTGCGGGTCTATCTAACCCATGTTCTTCAACATGTGTCCACAATGTATAGATGATATCTCCATATCCCATGATCTATGAAGCATGATCATCGATCACTATATGTGTTGATCTATTCATCGTTGTCCTATACGACGATATCCGAGCAGAGATATTTATCGAATTACATCAATAAGTAAAGAGCTTCATAAGCAAGTCACATACTTGTTGATCAATACAATGATATACATTCATTGGACCAATAATAATATTATTATTCATAAACATAGTCATGTTACAATCATCTAAATGATTGCCTCAAGGGCAAAACACTAACAGCTTGCAACAGCGGCGATGGCACGGCGGAGCGGGTTCACCGGAGACAAAGATGAAGACGTGGCCAACAGCGTTCTTGGGCACCTCTAGCAACATTAACTAGCGCGTTCAAAGTCTTGACACGGTGAACTCGCAGGCACCAACGACGACGGAGGAGCAAGGCAATAACCACGGCGGCAGGGGTGATGAACTCCGACGAGCACGAGTGGACGAATGGTGGTGACTCGGCAGGCGTGCGCTAGGGCTACGGGAGCGACTCAAGGCGGGCTACACGATGCACTAGGCGCGCATTAAATAGCTGCCTCAAAGAGCGAGAACGGGACAAAAACGAATTTCGAGAATCACGGGAAACAACGGCGTGACGGATTCGGAGAAATTCAGTAGAGCTGACGTGGCGCGATCGCGGGCGCCCATGCAGACTCAATCGGGCGGCTGCCAGCGAGCGACGAAGCGAAGCGATCCCGGTTGTTGCATCAAAATCCAACGGTCGCACGATTAGGGTTTCGGTGGAGCGGCTGACGGGCTAGCGGTGCAAGGTAGATGGGCTGGGTCCACTGGGCTTGGCACAGAACTATTCACATGATTATCAAAACATTTTCAAATTAAAATAAATCATCAAAACAGAATAATCCAATTAAAATAGAAAAAATATCAGAAAATTCCAAAAAAATTCCATAAAATATTATAGGGCATTTAGAACTCAAGTAAAATATTTCCAACAAAAGTTTATTATACTTTTCTAATAAATAAATAAAACATAACAAGAGACTTAATTTATCTTCTCAAAATAAATTAAATTAAATCCAAAAATAGCAAAAATTGGGAAGTTATAGTAGAGCGTTAGAGAGACACTAGAGTCCAGTCTTTTGCTCCTATGGCTGGCACTTCAAGGCTTTGTGTGGTTGAGTAGTGGGTTCCTAGATCTTCTCTTTGTCCTAGTACTGAGTCATCTCTCTCTCTTGTGTGTTGACCAGGTTCGTAGGATAGGGAAGGGAGAGGTTTGGATCGTTGACTCCGGTTGTTCTCGTTATATGACCGAAGACTCTAGATGGTTATCTTCCCTAGTCTAAGCTCCCGGTGATGAGTTGATCATATTTGGGGACGCTTCTTGTTGGGACCCAGATTTGCAAATCCGAAACCCTCTGTGTATATCGCACTAGTCCAGGATCACGCTGGTGCACACAGTAGAAACATAGATGAAATATCATTCCATACAATGAATTAACTAAGAAAGAGGTAAATTATTATTAAATAAAGCATCAGACCTTATGGTCAAAGTTTACATCACTATGCCTTAAGGGCTTAAGAAACAAATAAATCATTGCAGCGGAAATAAAGTAACTTGGGCCATTCGACATGCCACAGGCAATCGTATGGGGAAACACCTTCCTAATCCACATAGTCTTCATAATATTCCTCCTCATGATACTCATTATTTCCTGGTCCTTCCTCAGCAACTGATCAACAAGGGCGTAAAGCCATGAGTACAAAAGTACTCAGCAAGCCACAGGGAAATGATGCAATATATATTCATGCATGCTTGACAAAGGATAGACATATGGTTCTTTTTGTAGAAAGCAATAACTTGAATTGAAGTACAGTAAATAGATTGAAAGCATATATATGAAAAGATAATAAATAACTGGTAAATCAATTATAGATAACATGAATAGAATGGTGAGGCATCACTATAAACCCTCTAAAACAAGTATCAAATCACTAAATTCAACAATATAACTTTAGACAACAAAACAAGGGTGAACTCCCCGTTCACATCCCAACAATTCCACATTCCCACATTTTACGAAACACTCTATAACTCATGTGAATTCCCGAGCATGTCCATTATCGCGGACACAGCTATTCAAATAGTTTTACACTCTGCAGAGGTTTTACACTTCCTTTGGTGTGTCGGCGAAGAATCATGACAAAGCCTTTACAATGCACTGTCTAAACTTGGTACTGCCCGCTAAGGTTTCGCCCCTTAGGGACCCCTCTTGCGCCTTACGAATCTACTCGTCCATCTCGGAACCCACACCACCAATTGTTAGTACTCAAGGCTAGACATTGCAAATTAATCAGCTAGGTCTGTCCCATACCAGACTTGTGGTAGTACGGTTAGGCCTAGTTCAATGGCGCATAAGATTAAGTCCGTAAGTTGTTTCAGGCAAGACATCCATCCACATCACAATGTGCTAGAAAGCACCCTCTTTACTGCACGATCACTTGCCCGAGTGAATCAACTTTGTTCAACAAAGACCAATGGTAACCCTACCATGGTACAACAAATTTTACAACAGTTGCTAACGGCCAAGATTCAATATCTCATTAAGTCAAGATTAACATTAATTCACATGTGATATGAATCCCACCGTATAACTAAGCAGGTCTAACCATAGCTACGATAACCTAGTGTTGGTAGTATCATCATGACCAACTAATAATGTCCCATCTAGTGGCTAACAATGGATACATGGCATTCCAAAGATGAAGGTGGCATAATGTCAACTAGGTACATAGCTATTCCCATGAAATAATCATTTATACACAAATAGCATGCAATTGTATAAAACAAAGTACTTTTGCAAACATACGTTCAATATGATCAAAGGTTACAACTTGCCTTGCTGATCTAGTGCTAAGTCTTGGTCTTTGAAGTCCCCGTTTGCTCCTTCGGAATTTGCGTCTACCGGAAAAAAAGCACGAAACCAAATAAATACCAAATAGAGACTCAAACAAGCTCAAAACTAAAAACAAATGGCTCTGGAAGGTAGTGCTTGATTTTAGAAAAATTTAGAAATTTGAATCGCCTCAATCGGAGTTCGTATAAGAGAGAACATGCTTTAGAAAGATTAAATTCAGAGAAAAAGAAAAAGGAATATTTTTTGGAATTATTTTTCTAAAGGAAATTCTTTTATTGCGCAATGCTAATGTCACGGCTGACGCGCGGTTGTCAGGGTGCTAACGAGCGTACACGCTAGTGTTGACGCGGCGGGGCACATGTCACGGATCCAGTGGCATAGCCGGATCGAACGATGCAGATTAGTGGCTGCGAGCGGTGGCGACGTGGCGCGATCTGAAATGCTGGCGGGCGATCGGATGGCCAGGGTTTGTGGCGAGGAGCGACGGTGAGGACGGTGGCGCAGGCTCGTCAGACTCGGAGAAGAAGAAGCATCCGGCGGCGTTTTGCGGTCAGATCGAGCACATCTTCACGTGAATCTAAACGCGGGCGATGAGGTTAGCACGCAAAAAGCCACGGTGCCGGTGGACACGCACCGGAGGAAGAGATCAGCGCGGTTGAAGGTCTCGGTTGTGGTGGTGCTACTCCGACGAGGGCGATCTTGGCAACGACGGCGTCTCGGGCGACAAGGAAGAAGGCAGTGGGTGCGACAAAGAATGGCGAACCTCAGAGGGTGCGCGGCTTGGGGTTTTATAGCCTAGGGAGGCATGCGGGGCGCAAACTCCAAACGGAATCCAGAGACAGTTATGGTTATGGTTTGGCTGGCTTACGGCGGCGCGCATGCGGGCGAAGAGATGGGCCGAGCAGTCGCAGGCTGAGCGGAGCGGGCAAATGGCCAAGGTGTCAGGAATATTTTGTTTGATGAATATTTTAGTCAAATTAAATCCATTCATTAATACAAAATTCAAATTAAGCTTCGATTAATTCAAGGAAAAATACAAATGGTTCATTTTCAAATTTGAACATTCCAAAACTCAAATTTTGGGATGTTACACTTCTTCAGGTAGAGTCATTGCTAAAGGTACCGTCTGCATTAATGACGATTTCATTCGTAAGGACGTTGCCTTAGTGAGTAAGCTGCAATACAATTTACTTTCTGTCTCTCAGCTTATCGATGACTCTTTCGAGGCAAGCTTCAAGAGTAGCACCTGTAGAATCCTTAATTCATCAGGGGAGTTAGTTTTCGGGATTTCTAGATTTGGGAGTCTTCCGTGCTAATTTTTCTACTTCTTTTGGAGACTCTCTTCGTTGATTCATTGCTTCAGAGTCCCATGATCTCTCCTTCTGGCATAGGAGATTAGGTCACATCGGCTTCGACCATTTGAGCCGGGTTAGCAACTACGATCTCATTCGTGGTTTGCCTAAACTCAAGATGGTCAAAGACTTATTTTTCTCTCCTTGCCGACATGGCAACATGGTTGCTACTTCTCATCCTCTAGTCACTGTTGTGATGACTGACCCACCAGGACAGCTTTTACATATGGACATTGTTGGTCCAGCAAGAGTGCAGTCAGTGGGTGGGAAGTGGTATGTTTTTGTCATTGTTCATAATTTTTTGAGGTATTCTTGGGTATTTTCCATGGCCTCGAAGGATGTGTCTTTCACCCATTTCAATGGTTTGGTCCATAGGTTGTCTATTGAGCTCCCTGGTGCCTTATGAGCTATACGTAGCGACAATGGCACAGAATTCAAGAACTCCTATTTTGAGAGTTTTTGTGAGGAGTTAGGCTTAGAGCATCAGTTTTCCACTCGATACGTCCCTCAGCAAAATGGTGTAGTGGAAAAGAAGAACATGACCTTAGTCAAGATGGTCAGGATGATTCTAGATGAGTAGAATATTCCTAGGAAGTTTTGGGTCGAGGCTATAGCTACTGCTCGCCATGTGTCTAATTGAGTTTTCTTGAGAGCACATTGACCCCGCACTTCTTATGAGTTGAGGTATGGGCGAAAGTCCAGTGTTTCTCATTTTTTTGTGTGTTTGGTTGCAAGTGTTTTATCTTGAAGTCTATGAACCTAGATAAGTATGAGTTATATTCTTCTGATGGCATCTTTCTAGGTTACTCGACTTCTTCTCGTAGCTATAGGGTCTGGAGTTGTGATGCAAATAGGATCAAAGAGACCTGTGATATGACCTTTGATGAGGCTAGCACAGGAGCTAGACCTGACATATCAGGCTCTTCTTCTCTCTTTGAGACCATCTTTGTAGAGGATGATGATGATGGAGATGATGGTACTCCATCTGATCCAGTCTCCTCTACACCTGAGGTGCCTCCTGTCTCCAACTAATCCAGTCTCCTCTACACCTGAGGTGCCTCCTGTCTCTATTTCTGCACCTCGGGTGATCAGCCCTTACCTTTAGACTCTCCTTCAGCGAGTGGCTTTGTTCCTTCCTATTCTGTTCATGAGGTAGAGTTCACTTCTGCTTCTGGACCTCTCCGCCACATTCAGAGACATCATCCACCTGATCAGATCATTAGCGATCTGTTTGAGTGGGTCACATGCTCGAAATCAGGTTTGTCCAGTTTCTGCCTCCACTCTGCATTTGTTGCCTCTTTTGAGCCGAAGGATGTTTCTCATGCATTATCCGATGAGTCTTGGATTAATGCTATGCATGAGAAACTTGAGAACTTTGAGAGGAACAAGGTTTGGCAGCTTGTCGATCTCCCATCTAGTCATAATGTCATTGAGACCAAGTGGGTGTTCAAGAACAAGCAGAGTGAGGATGGGGTTATCATTAGAAAAAACGCTAGGCTAGTTGCACAGGGCTTTACTCAGGTTAATGGTCTTGACTTTGAGGAGATTTTTTCCCCTGTAGCTAGACTAGAGGCTATTAGGATCATGCTTACATTTTCGGTATCCAAGGGCTTCAAGCATTATGAAATGGATGTCAAGAGTGCATTCCTCAATGGATATATAGAGGAAGAGGTGTATGTCAGGCAGACTCCAGGATTCGAGAACCTCAAATACACAAAACATATCTTCAAGCTTTCCAAAGCTCTATATGGACTTAAGTAGGCACCTAGAGCTTAGTACGAAAGGCTTAAGTCCTATCTTCTTAGTCAGGGTTTTAAGATGGGTATTGTAGACAAGACTCTGTTCATTAGACACCAGGATTCTCATTTTCTCCTCGTTCAGATTTATGTGGATAATATTTTCTTTGGTGGCTCTTCGCACTCTCTTGTTTCTCAGTTTTCAGAAGTGATGAGCATAAAATTTGAGATGAGCATGATGGGCGAGTTGAGCTACTTCCTTGATTTCCAAATCAAGCAGACTCGGGAGGGCACTCTTTTGCATCAAGGTAAGTACACTTGAGACCTCCTGAGGCGCTTCGACATGTCTGACGGGAAGACAATGATGACTCCTATGGTCACCAATGCTGTCCTTGAGCCTGAGGAGGATGGCGAGCTGGTTGATCAGAAGGAGTTCTGTAGCACAATTAGCTGTTTTCTCTTCTCTCTAGGTTGAGTTCCCTCACAGTCTTATAAGTCTAGCAGGTGTTGGGCCCCCTGGGTAGACAGAGTCTGTGTGCATTCCCTATCTTGGGATCTAGAGTCACTACTACGGATACGACCACAAGCCAAAAAGAGAGAGATATCAAATACATCATGTTCTGGAATCCAATTCGGCCTACAGATACCAGCCTGAAGTAAAACGTGAATAATTTTTGCATACAACGTTCGATTGGAGAGTTGTTGCACTTGATTAAAATATTACTTCAAGATCTTTCCGATGGATTCGACCCCACCTAAAAATTCCTTCGGAGCACTCCGCAATCACCAAAACAAGTCGGGTCAACTTTCCAGTTTGAGTCAAACTTGGGCTTTGGGCCTTGTAAGAGACCTATTTGGCCACTCCTTTGTCCTGGTCGAATCCCCCTTTTGTTTTTCCTATATATACCTAGGATGTCCCCCAAAATTACTTTGGTTTTGTTTAGTTGTAGTTTTCCTTGGTGAAACTATTTGGTATTCTCTTGTTCGACGAGATCAACAGCAATACCGTGCTTCAGAACCCCAATTCAATACTTCAATTATATTTGCAATTTCGGATTACTTTTGCTTTGTTCTTGGTTGTTCTTCGATTGCTTGTAGGGATTGATCTTCATGATCAGGTCAACCGGGTTTTGGCAAGTTGATAACAAATCGAAGTTTGGTTTAGCGATTGCTTGGCTTTGGTTGTGTTTCAGTTGTAGCCTGGATCGTGAGGGTCGTCTCCACTAATCGATAGTTATCCATCTCAGCGAAAGATCGGGACACCCAAAGCCTCATCAGGTGGTATCAGAGCTTTCGTTGATTGGTGAGAATTTCAGTAGCTTAGATTAGTTTTTATTTTCTATCCTAAATTGAAAATTACTCTACAAAAATTTAACCTTTAGATTCAATCTGGTATTTTAGTGTGTTTTGTTAGGTTTTGATCCATTAGAGTCCTTGTTTTAGTTGCTGATCGTTTTTCCTTCGCGTAGCTTTTCTTTCAATATGTCCAGTACTTTATTTTGTTCATACCTTTCGCATATGAGCTCAGATTCTAGTGTTCTTGCACTTTCTTGAAACCTTGGAACGAGCTCTACAAAAACCTAGTTGGGCACGGACTCTAATTTCGTATCCAAGTCAGTTTAATCTGGATGTCAAAGTTGGTTAAGCAAGTTGTACTTCCAATCCAGATCGGTTCAATATTTTGATCATAATTCACATGTTCGAACTCCGATTGAGAAGTTTTTGTACTTTTGTAAATCCTTGAAGAGTCCCATACAAAAACGTTTTTGGACGATTTTTGTGTTTCAGACTCTTTCAAACCGAATTTAATTCGGATTCGAAATCGGTCTCGTCAGGCTGAAATTGGGACTATTATGTGGTGTTCAGTTTTTGAGGCATAACTTTCACACCCGAGCTCCAAATTGCATGTTCTTGTAATCTATTGAAAGCGGAGGACATAAGCTTCAATTCTTTCCATAGTGAACCTTTCAAATTCGGTTGTTTTCAAACTTTAATCTAGATGACAACTCTGCTGCCCTAGAAACACTAAATTAAGGTTTCTTGGATCGTTCTGAGATTAAGCTTGTTCCTTTGAGTACAATATCATCTACAAACCATAAAACCCCAACCCCAAAAATATCAGTACACATACCTTGAAATTCAGATCATGATATCTTGTAAAGAATACAATTCTATGTCATGCTTGCTTAATCTATCACATAAAGCTGAAAGAAAAATATAGAGAAGACAATCAACTGTAGTTCAAGTTCCTACATAGTTAAATGCTACTCCTCTTGCATGTACTACACCAAACCTTAATGAGAGCATACACCCCGAGCATGCGAAAGAAATACTAGAAAATTCGAGTGGAGTAGAGGATAGCACATGTGAGAATGATTCTACTAACATAATCCAATCTACTTCTATTACTTCTGTTGTTGCTGTTCCATGTGATATGCAGGTAACTTCTGAAGTAGGGGAGCTAAAAGCCGAAAACCCTGCATTATCAAGTGAAAGTTTTGAGGTACCTACTTCTTCTTCTGAGGATGCTAATGACCATGGTGCAGATCTGATTTTACAGCAACAAAGTGAGCAAATTTGTGAGTATATTCCTGCTATACTTAATTCTAGTGAGTTACTACCTTGTGCCAGAATTGTAGAACCATGTGATGAATTGTATGTTTATAATTTTGATCATGTGGTGCTGATGATGCATAAGGAAGTAATATCTAGAATATCCCCTGACACTGTTTTGTGCTATATCATGTTGAATGAACCTGTTATCTTGATTTGTGTTATGGATAAGATTTCTAAAAATTTCATCTCTTAAGTCTTTACCTAGAACCTATGTCTACTATTTTAAATTCAATTTATTTGGGGATTAGGCATAGATGGCAAGTTTTTTATTTATAGAATATGCATAACATGTGATAAACTTACTGAATTGAAGCTTGCTGCCTTGGGCAATCCTTGTTGTATGCAACAGCTTATTTCATGTAAGGCACCGTCAAATTTTCCTGATTTGTGTGATACCCATAGCTTGCTACTTCATTTTTCGAATTTTAGTACATTGACTTGTATTACAAATCAGCATGTCGTAGTTGATGAGTGGAAGCCCAATAAAATTGTGTCACCATTGTTGGAATGGCTTGATATTGCTTGTTTACAATCTGATCATATGAATGAGCTATGCTTGTTTCCAAAACTTGTAGGTTTGCCTATCTATGTTATTGAACGAGGCTTACAAAACATGTGTATTCTTTATCTAAGGACAGGGATAGATATGTGATTTACTTATATTTGCAAATTAAGTTGCCAACTGAATCATGGTGCCAAGTGGGACAAGTGTTTGCCCTATGTAGAGTTTTCCTACAACAATAGCTATCAAGCCAGTCTACAAATGTCGCCTTTTGAAGCCTTATATAGAAGAAAGTGCAGAACCCCTCTCAACTGGAAGGAGACTGGAGAAAGACAATTGTCGGGCCTTGCCATACTGCAAGAAGCCGAAGAGCAAGTTCAGCTAATCCGAGACAGGTTGAAGATAGCTCAAAGTAGACAGAAGAGTTATGCAGATAATTGTCACCGAGATTTGAGTTTCAAGCCCAATGATTATGTGTATCTCAGAGTCACCCCTCTCAAAGGAGTTAAGAGATTCCAGGTAAAAGGGAAGCTTGTCCCTAGATATGTTGGGCCGTTCAAAGTCTTGGAAAGAAGAGAAGAGGTTGCTTACAGGCTTGAGTTGCCTCCATCTTTTGCCAGAATCCATGATGTGTTCCGTTTGTTGCAATTGAAGAAGTGTCTATGAGTGTCAGAGGAGCAGATGCCATTGGAAGCCACTGATTTGCATGAGGATCTCACTTACAAGGAGCAACCGGTGAAAATTTTGGATGTGGCAGAGCGCATCACGATAAGCAAGATCATCCGTTTTTGCAAGGTCCAGTGGTGCAACCATTCAGAAGAGGAAGCTACTTGGGAGCAAGAAGAGGATCTGAAGTCTGAATTTCCCCACTTATTCTCTAGCTAGCCTGAATCTCGGGGTCGAGATTCCATTTAAGGGGGAGGTTTGTAACATCCCAAAATTTGAGTTTTTGAATGTTTGAATTTGAAAATGAACCATTTGCATTTTTTTCTTGAATTAATCAAAGCTTAATTTGAATTTTCTATTAATAAAAGGATTTAATTTGACTAAGGGGGTGTTTGGGACAGCTCCAGCTCCACCAAAATCCGTGGAGTTGGTGGAGGGGTATTCCTAGCTCCAGAAATTTATGGAGCTGGAGCTGTGAGTACATTAAGAGTGTTTATGTGGATCATCTTATTTACATTTTAGACTAAAAATATAAACTTAATTCACTTTATTTTAGCCTACAAACTCCAGCTCTGAAGTGGAGCTGGGATCTGGAGCTCTGCCAAACAGGGCCTAAACTATTCATCAAACAAAATATTTATTTGCATTGGGTTCCATATGTTCCAAGGATTTTTTTGTATTTTTGGAGATTTTTCTGAATTTATTTGCTATTTATTTGAATTTATTTGCTTTTATTCACCTTGTTCTCCGCCTTCGGTTGGTCTCCGCCAATGCCTCTTACACATTCGTATTGCCCATGTCTTCCTCGCCGAGATACGTCGAAGAACCAAGCCGATCCGGTCTCGATTCGCCGCCGGTGGTGTCGTCTTCCTCCCGTCTAGCGAAATAGCGCTGCTGCCCTCACTGTCGACCTACTTCGCTATACCGTGGTTGTCCGATCGCCCGCCAGCGCTCTGGATCTGACCATGTCGCAGCCCATCGCTCCGTGATCCTTCGTCATCCGATCTAGCCGTGCCGCTGGATGCGCAACACGTGCGAGCTGCATTAGCGCCCGGTCAACAGCCACGTCAACGTCCACCCGCGTCGGCGATGACGTCAGCCCTAGTCGGGTTCGATGGACTTGGTCTATTGTGGACCCTGCTGACGTCAGCATTGCACAATAAACCAAATTTTTAGTAGAAAAATAATTCTGTTAAATATGAATTTCTAATTTTCTGTATTTTATTTATTTTCAAATCTTTCGTAGGCTTGTTCTCGCTCATATGAACTCTGATTGAGGCGATTCAAGTTTCTAAATTTTTATAAAATCAAGCTCTATCTTCTAGAACAATTTATTATCAATTTTGAGCTTATTTGAGTCTCTGTTTGGTATTTATTTGGTTTCTTTGCTTTCTTTTCTAGTATACACGAATCTCAAGGGAGGAAATGGAGACTTCAAGACCAAGACTCAGCACTAAATCGGCAAGGCAAGTTGTTACCTTTGATCATATTGATCCTATGTTTGCAAAGTAATTTGTTTTATACAATTGCATGCTATTTGGGTATTAATGATTATTTCATGGGAATAACTATATACCTAGTTGACATTATGCCACCTTGATTATTGGGATGCCATGTATCCATTGTTAGCTACTAGGTTGGGACATTAGTAGTTGGACATGAACATATTACCAACACTGGGTTACTGTAGATATGCTTAAACATACTTAGTTGTACGATGGGGTTCATATCAGATGTAAATTAATGTTAATCTTGACTTAATGAGATATTGAATTGTGGCTGATAGCCATTGTTGTAAAATTTGTTGTACTGTGGCGGGGTTTGCCATTGGTCTTGGTTGAACGAAATTGTTTTCCCTCGGGCAAGTGATCATGCAGTAAAGGGGGTGCTTTCTAGCACATTGGGATGTGGATTTCTTGCCTGAGACAACTTAAGGACTTAATCTTGTGCGCCATCGAACTAGGCCTAACCGTATTACCACAAGTCTTGTATGGGATAGACCTAGCTGATTAATTTGTAATGTCTAGCCTTGAGTACTTCCAATTGGTGGTGTGGGTTCTAGGATGGATGGGTAGATTCGCAAGGTGGAAGAGGGGGCCCTAAGGGGCGAAGCCTTACCAGGCAGTACCGAGTTTAGACAGTGCATTGTAAAGGCTTTGTCATGATTTCTCTACCGGCACACCAAAGGAAGTGTGCTAATGGCCAGGCATAAGGAGAATATCATGTCTTGTGGGTAAAGAAGTGCAACTTCTGCAAAGTGTAAAACTATTCGAATAGCCGTGTCCGCGGTCATGGACATTCTCGGGAATTTCACATGAGGTATTAGAGTATTTCATGAAATATTGGAATGTGGAATTGTTGGGATGTGAACGGGGAGTTCACTATTATTTTGTTGTCTAAAGTTATACTGTTGAATCTAGTGGTTTGATAATTGTTTTAGATGGTGTAGGGTGATGCTCGCCATTCTGTTCATGTTGTGATGTGAATAGGATCATAGAGACCTGTGAGGTAACCTTCGATGAGGCCAGCCCAGGAGCTAGACCTAATGAAAGACCATGTGGAGGTCTACCTATATTTTGTGATGAGTATTTGATTAAATTTGAGCTTGGTATGCTTTGTTTTGAGTTTTATTTGAATTGGATTTTCAAATTGAATCAATTTGAATTATGTTTGTCTCAAGTGGCTCTACCGGCCTCGAGTATCGCCCTACAGACTTGTGGTCGAACGATTCGAGTAGATTGGTAGTAGCTAAGTATCGAGTAGAAATGTTGCTGGGTCGAGCACTCTGTAGTCAGCTCAACTCGAGTCCTTAATTTAACCAATTGTTACTCAATATCATTTTATCGAGTTGGTGTTGTGATCGATCGAGTTGGACATAAGGTTGATAGACTTGGTATTGAGTTAAGGTCAATAGACTTGATTTCGAGTTGAGGTCGATAGACTAGGTATCGAGTTTGACATGTGGTCGATCACTTGATACGATCGAAACAATGGTCGAGTTTCTACTCGAGCGAGGATCCTACTCGATGAAGTCAATACAGTGGTCGGTAGTGCTGACTTGTTGAATGATGTAATTGGGTGATGATTGCATATCTTTGTTGGACTTTGCTATGTGATGCGTTTTCCTTGTTTTTAATGGTTGCAGGAGAATGGTGCTAGGTTATGGTGAGGTGAAGGATGACCGGGAGTAGGTGAGGTGCGTCGAAGGTCCAGACGATTGAGGATCGCCGGAAGATGATGAGAGACGGAGTCGCTGCGAGCCTAGAAGACAAGGAACATCAGAGATGCTAGCTAAGAGCTGCTCGGATTAAGGAGGACCGTCGGATCGCAGTCTAGGTGATAAAGTAGCAGGCCTAGTTAGTATAGCTGTGTGTGGGTCATTTCTAGCCCTTGATGGTGATCCTTAGGGTAGAAATAACTCATCAAAGGGTAGAGGGAGACTCCAGAGTAGTATAAATAGAGTGGGAGGGGTAGCCTTCCTCCTCTTGAAGGTTTTTGAGATTTTGGCTCCTTTGAGCTTTTTGCCCACTTTGTTGTAAGGCTTTGTAAACCTTTCTTTCCAAAAATGAAAATTATTTTCCCTTATGCTTGAATTTACTTTACGCATTTAAATTCAGCAGTTAAATTCCGCAATTTACTTTCTTGCAATTTACTTCTTGCTTATTTGGATTTGCCTCCCCTCCTTCTAAATGTTTGTGGATCTTGTGCTGAGGATGTATGATTGATAAATGAGTCTTCTTCAGACCATATCCCAATCATCTTGGCAAATCTTGTGTTCTTTCTTGCAAGAAACCGATCTTGAATGCTTAAGTGAATCATTGTTCTAGATCATGTTTGAGGGGTTTTTGGACTTGGGTTCTTACTTGCTGTGACGTGAGGGAAGTTATCCAAGATCATCTTGATCATCAAAACCCCACAAGCAAGTCCAAGATCAAGTTCTCGAGGTGTGCTCAAACTTGGTTGTTCTTCCTTCAAAGTGAAAAAGGTCAGGACTTTGACGTCAATCCTTGAGATTGAAGGTTGATCTGAGTTCCTGTCATCCTTAGGATCACATCTACCAAGTTTCATGAGTTTTTGTCCAGCCGATCAAACGATTCATCAAACTAGCTTTTCATGCTATTCTGAGCTCTGTTCTTCCTGCTGTTCTTGAGCTTGGTCATACTGCCCTTCGTGCGGTTATACCGGATTCTGGTGCTACTGGATTCAATCCGGACATACCGGACTTGCAGGAAAACTCCCTCCATTTCTTTTGCTCCTTTTGATTGAATTGTCTATGGGTTGGTTGGATCATTTTGAGTGGGAAAATTGTATTTTCAATCATTCACCCCCCTAAGATCGCCATTTTGGTCCTTCGGTTGGTATCAGAGTAGGTTTTGCTCTTCCATAGATCTTGACCGGTCTCAAGCGCCATGACGATAAACAAATATTCCACCAAGCCTCCTATCTTTTCTAGAGTTGATTTTCCCTTCTAGAAGTCGAGAATGGAGTCGTACATCACTGCCCAGGGCTTCCTGGTATGGCAGAAGGTGAAACTCCCGTATGAGGTTCCTGCCGATGAAAACGTCATGGCCAGCAATATGCCTGACGTTGAGGCAAACGCTAAGGCAAGGAATATCCTCATACAGGGTCTGAGCCGTAGTGAGTACGATAGGATTTTTACCTTCATTCTGCTCATCATATTTGGGTGACCCTTGATGCTTACCATGAGGGCACCACCCAAATCAAGATGATGAGACAGGACCAATTCAATCATGATTACAACAAGTTTGATCAACACGCTGGTGAGAGTCTTGACGAGTGCTTTGGTCGATTTACAAATATTTTAAGTGACCTCCGAGCAGTCGGTTGCATATACCCTAACTCGGATAATGCTCGACACTTCTTGACCGCACTAGATCTTCGAGTCTGGGAGATGAAGGTGACCACCATTAAAGACACTACCGACTTATCGACTCTGACTCTTGACGAGCTTTATTCCCGACTCAAGACTCATGAAATCAATGTTGTCTCTCGCAAGACAAAGTCTCAGTCGATGGCTTTGGTCACCGATCCCACTGGATCCACAACGGATTCTTCTGCTGGTTTTTCCCTCTCTACCCTTTGCGAGCTAGCGATGACCAACTGGAAAAATTTCCAGAAAATGAGCTTGCTCTTTTGGCTAGCAAATTCTCTCATGCATAAAAGAGGGTGAGGGAAAGGAAGAGATCGAGGTGTATAATCACCTGCTTCGAGTGTGGTGGCCCCAACCATATTCGAGCGAACTATTCCAAGCTGGAGAAGGGCAAGATCGACTCTGGCGGTTTAGCAAAGAACGACTACATCGACAAGAACCACAACAAGAAGCCCCCAGCTCACGACCCGGCATGTGAGAAGAAGAACAACAACTTCTCGAAGAACAAGAATCTCTTCCACTGCGTCCTCGCCGCACTCAATGATATCAGCCTCTCCGACACAAAGACCTGTAGTGACGAGGGAGAGTATGATCCGCAAGAGAAGACCAAAGGCGGCGATGACTTCACCAGGATGTGCTTCATGGCGGACGCCAACGACTTTAGCAACTTCGAGCCTTACAGCGACTCGGACAAGGTACCCTCTTATGACCAGCTCAATGAAGCTTTTTGCAAATTAGGGAAAATTCATGCTAGATCTAGAGCTAGGTGTATGGAGCTAGAGAAGGAAGTAAGTACCTTGACTCGGGAGTTGGCATCTCTTAGATCTTCTCCCTCCCAAGTCTCTGATGATTGTACTCTTTGCGATGCTTTGCTTGTGGGGCTTGAGAACCTAAGGACTATGCATGATAGTGTGGTTTCTGAGCTTGAGAGTCTTAGGTCGAAGAATGCTAGAACTCATTCTTTTGATGCTATTTCTGAAGATGCTAGTTTTCATCATGCTCACACTAGCGCATCGTGTGAAAATTGCCCTAAATTGCTTGTAGAAATTGATGCCATGAGCACTCACCTTAGGAAGCTATCTATTAGAAACAATGAACTTTAATTGTATACTTCTAAGGACTCAGTCATCTCATGTGAGGGCTATAGGCAACTAAAACTTGACAATGAATCCTTAAATGTCAAGTGTGCTGAACTTGTTAAGGACTTACTAGTTAAGTCACAAGAAAGTTGTTTGCGATGTGTTGAGATTGAGGGGGCTTGGATAAAATCCAAGTCGAACTTAGGAAGAAGCTTGAGGCCTAGACCCTTAGGATTAGAAATGCTCCTTACATTTCCTATGAGGTCCTCAAAGTTGAGGCAGCCGTGCTGAGGGAGAAAAATGCACGTGTTGGTAGTTTTTCTCTTCCTGGTTCTTCTTCTTCTTCTTCTGTTCCCTGTGCTTCTTGTACCTTGTTCTTCCAGGAGTGTGAATATCTCATGAGCACTCTCGAGAAGTTTGTAGGAGGCAAGAAGAAGCTCAATCTCATTCTAGACCAATCCAAGTTTAGCCGATTCAATCAGGGTCTAGGATTTGACTACTTGGAGCACGCTCGGGTGCATCCTCCCACCATTGTGCGTGGCTCCAAGAGTGGTGATATCATGATAGCTTCCAGGGTGAGTACCATTATGTTTAGATCTGCCGGGGTTGTCCATGGGATCTCTGCTCAGAAGGTTGCTCCTCCTGCTACTTCTGCCTCTAGTAAGGTGAAGTATACATGCACCTTGTATCAGAAAGATGGACATCTGGTAGATTTTTGCTTCAGGTGTGTCCAGATCACAAGACGTGAGCGTGTTGCTGCTCTTACAGGTATTTAGGGTCATCCCCAGACTCTGAGTGCTTCTAAGGCACACACTGCTGCTAGACAGGTTAGAGAGTTGCCTGTTTTTGGGCAGCGTCTAGGACTCAGTTTTCATGTTGTTCATTCGAGTTTTGGTCCTGGAGTTGCTCGTGGTCAGTTTACCCGCCGTCATCTTGATATTCCTCGTCTTTCCCATCAAGGTAGATATCAGTGGTGTGAGGTGTTTTCTGGTAGGAGATTCAGGCAGCCTCACTAGGGTGGTCCGGCCTTTGCACCATGGTGGGCCAATCCAGTTTCGACTCCTAAATCTTCTGCTATGGTTGCTACTAATCTTGTGAGAGTTGAGCATCAGAGAGACACTCGAGTCCAGTCTTCTTCTGTGGTCGATACTCTTAGGCATCGTGTGGTTCAATATTGGGTCCCCAGGTCTTCACTTTATCCCAGTACTGAGTCATCTCTCTCTTTTGGCTTGATTAGGTTCGTCGGATGGGGAAGGGAGAGGTTTGGATTGTTGACTCCTGTTGTTCTCGTCATATGACCGGAGACTCGAAATAGTTCTCTTCCGTAGTCCGAGCCCCAGGTGATGAGTTGATCACCTTTGGGGATGCTTCTTTAGGTAGAGTCATTGCCAAAGGTACCATCTGCATTAATAACAATTTTATTCTTAAGAATTTTGCCTTATTGAGTAAGCTGCAATACAATCTGCTTTCTGCTTCTCAGCTTATCAATGACTCTTTCGAGGTAAGCTTCAAGAGTAGTGCCTATAGCATCCTCCTCGATTCATTAGGAGAGTTAGTTTGCGGGATTTCTACATTTGGGAGAGACTTTCATGCTGATTTTTCTGCTTTTTCTGGAGACTCTTTTCAATGTTTGATTGCTTCAGAGTCCTGTGATCTCTCTTTCTGGCATAGGAGATTAGGTCACATTGGCTTCGACCATTTGACTCGAGTTAGCAATCATGATCTCATTCGTGGTTTGCCTAAACTCAAGATGGTCAAAGACTTAGTTTGCTCTACTTGCCGACATGGCAAGATGGTTTCTGCTTCTCATCCTCCAATCACTGTTGTGATGACTGATGCATCAGAACAGCTCTTACATATGGACACTGTTGGTCCAGCTCGAGTGCAGTTATCGGGTGGGATGTGGTATGTCCTTGTCATTGTCAACGATTTTTTGAGGTATTCTTGGGTGTTTTTCATGGCCTCGAAGGATGAGTCTTTTACCCATTTCAAGGGTTTGGTCAGTAAGTTGTCTATTGAGCTCCCTAGTGCCTTACGAGCTATTCGCAGTGACAATGGCATGGAGTTCAAGAATTCCTACTTTGAGAGTCTCTGTATGGAGTTTGGCTTAGAGTATCAGTTCTCCTCTCCTTATGTCCCTCAGCAAAATGGCGTAGTGGAAAGGAATAATAGGACCCTGGTTGAGATGGCCAGGACGATGTTAGATGAGTACAGTACTCCTAGGAAGTTTTGGGCTGAGGCTATATCTATTTCTTGTCATGTGTCTAATAAAGTATTCTTGAGAGCACATTTGCACCGCACTTCTTACGAGTTGAGTATGGGCGAAGCCAAGTGTTTCTCATTTTCATGTGTTCAGTTGCAAGTGTTTCATCTTGAAGTTTGGTAACCTAGGTAAGTTTGAGTCTCGCTCTTCTGATGGTATTTTTTGGGTTACTCGACTTCTTCTCGTAGCTATAGGGTCTGGAGTTGTGATGCGAATAGGATCATAGAGACATGTGAACTAACCTTTGATAAGACTAGCCCAGAAGCTAGACCTGATATTTCAGTCTCTTCTTCCCTCTCTGAGACCATCTTTGTAGAGGATGAGGATGATGGAGATGATGGTGTTCCAGCTGATCTAGTCCCATCTACACCTGAGGTGCCTCATGTTTCCATTTCTTCACCTCAAGGAGACCAGCCCTTGCCTTCTGACTCTCATGCAGCTAGTGGCTCTGATCCTACCTATTCTGTGCATGAGGTAGATGCCACTTCTACTTATGGACCTCCCCACTATATTCGGAGACATCATCCACCTGATTAGATCATTGGTGATCTGTTTGAGCGGGTCACTCGCTCAAAATCGGGTTTGTCCAGTTTCTGCCTTAACTCAGCCTTTGTTGCCTCCTTTGAGCTGAAAGATGTTTCTCATGCATTATCCGATGAATCATGGATTAATGCTATGCATAAGGAACTTGAAAACTTCGAGAGGAACAAGGTGTGGCAGCTTGTCCAGCCCCTATCTGGTCATAATGTCATTGGGACTAAGTGGGGTGTTCAAGAACAAACAGAGTGATGATGGGGTTATCACAAGAAACAAAGCGAGGCTAGTTGCACAGGGCTTTTCTCAAGTCGAGGGTCTTGACTTCGAGGAGACCTTTGCTCCTGTAGTTAGAATAGAGGCTATTAGGATCTTACTTGCATTATCTGCATCCAAGGGCTTCATGCTTTATCAAATGGATGTCAAGAGTGCATTCCTCAATGGGTATATTGAGGAAGAGGTGTATGTCAGGCAGCCTTCAGGATTCGAGAACCCAAAATACCCAAACCATGTCTTCAAGCTTTCTAAAGCTTTGTATGGACTTAAGCAGGCCCCTAGAGCTTGGTATGAAAGGCTTAAGTCCTATCTTCTCTGCCATAGTTTTAAGATGGGTATAGTAGACAAGACTATGTTCATCAGACACTAGGATTCTCATTTTCTTCTCGTCCAGATTTACGTGGACGATATCATCTTTGGTGGCTCTTTGCGTTCTCTTGTGTCTCAGTTCTCAGAAGTGATGAGCACAGAGTTTGAAATGAGTATGATGGGCAAGTTGAGCTACTTCCTCGGCTTCCAAATCAAGTAGACTCGGGAGGGCACTTTCTTGCATCAAGGCAAGTACACTCGAGACTTCCTGAGGTGCTTTGATATGTCTGATGGGATGCCGATGATGGCTCCTATGGCCACCACTGCTGTCCTCGAGCCTCATGAGGATGGTGAGCCAGTTCATCAGAAGGAGTTTCAGAGCATGATCGGCTCCCTCCTGTATCTTACTACCTCGAGATCGAACATACATTTTGCTGTATGTCTATGCACTCGATTTCAGGCTTCCCCTCTTGTCTCTGACCGCCAGGCGGTGAAGCGCATCTTCAGGTACCTTCGAGCTACCATTGACTATGGTATTTAGTACTCTTTTTCTTCTTGTCTGTCCCTTCGAGCCTTTTTCGATGCAGACTTTGCTGGCTGTAAGATAGATAGGAAGAGCACTTCTCGCCTTGCCAATTCACTAGCAGTTCTCTTTTTTCTTGGTCATCTAGCAAGCAATCTGGAGTTGCAAAGTGCACCTTTGAGCCCGAGTACGTTGTAGCAGCTAGTTGCTGTAGTTAGGTTCTTTGGATGAGATCGACCTTGCGGGACTTTGGGTTAGCGATAGAGAGTATTCCACTTTTTTGTGACAACAGTTCTGCTATTTGCATTGCGAACAACCCAGTGCAGCATTCTAGGACCAAGCACATTGATATTAGATATCACTTCCTTAGAGACCATGTGGAGAAGGGTGATATTGTGCTTCAGTTTGTAGAGAGTGAGCCTTTGGATTGCTCCAGGTTTGTTGCCCTGAGAAGTGAGCTTGGAGTCGTGTGTCCCTACAGCTTATTGTGAGGGGAGCTGGTCTGTATATTATGTATTATATTTTTTTTCTAGCTTTTCTTTTCCTCTGCATCTTCTGGGTGTTTCTGAACTGTAGTGTTCTCTTCTATCTTTTCTATGCTCTATAGGTATGTAAGGCCCCATTTTTTATATTGAATACCAACTGTCGACTTTTGTAGTCGGCAATGAATTTATGGGGTAGGCGCTCGATCTCAAACTCGAAGGTCACACAAGACAAGGGATTTAGACAGGTTCAGGCTCTCGCAGAGGAGATAATACCTTAATCCTGTGTGCTGGGATTATGCGGATCTCTTGGATCCAAGGATGCTCAAAGCGCAATGTGCTCCGGGCGATATGAGGTGTTTTATGCTCTATGACTTCATCCCTCTGTTGTTGCCCACCCTCTCCCTTATATAGTGGGGGTGAGGCGGCTTACAGAGTCCCGATCGGATAAGAGATTCCGATCGGTTACAAGATTCTAGTCGGTTATAGGACGAGTTTACATCTTTATCTATCCTTCTAACGACTTCGGATTACAAGCAGTATCCATCATTTCTAAACACAAGTTCAACTTCCGTTATGATATATCCCTTTCCGTATGGTTAAGAAGCCTGACGTGGAACATATCTTCTGGGCCTTCATCTTGGGCCTTTCCTGAGGATCCCCTGGAATCTATATCCAACAAGAAACCCGAGGTGCTTCATGATCCGATTGCCTTTCTCTGGGCTCCTGCTCAAATCCCTCTTGGTTTCCTTATACAATCGAAAAAAACCTTCCTTTTGCAACAGGCGAATTATGAAGAACTCGATCATAAATTCCGTCCTTTGCTTTTCTCAAGTGCAAATCTTTTACCGAGCTGATTTATCGCGAGTAGCCTCACGGACTTCTTATCATGTCACAAACGTAGATTTGATACTTTTCCCGCCCGAAGTCTTTAATTTTCATCGCTTGACAGTCATCGGGTAGTCTTTGAGGTTGCCTTGTTTTCCCGTGCCAACTTGTTCAGCCGGAAAAAACTCTTCATCTTCTGAAGTTTCATTAACACCAAACCTCTTGACTTAGGACGCTTAATATCCGGCTCTTGCTTGATTTAAATGCGAATTGGCTATAAAAGCCGTTCTAATACTTGGAGATGTATCCATTCACTTTCTATCCTCCATCCTTTTGCTTTTAGCTTCAGCCTTCATCATGCCACAATGGTATCATCAAGCGAAGGCAGACCCCAGGCTAGTTATGCGTTGGGAGGAATTTGATCGAGCTTTCGAAGCGCTGCTGGAGGAAGAGGCGAAGCAGCGTGACCGCGAGGCAATCAACACTTTCCTTGAGGTCGTGCCCACCCTTAGCAGGGTGAGGGAACCCCTCGTCGAGATACTGGGCCGGGTGCGCCGCGGAGAAGTGTAACCCTCCTGTGTATACAATTTCTATACATAGTACTTTGGGCATTTTGTATAATGTAATAAAATACCTTTTGTAGAAGAATCTCTATTTGGCCTTTCGGCAGTGGATTGGACCCGTTATACGGCGTCTTGGATTTTGTTCGTGACTTGAAATTGATGACACGTTTGACCGCTGCGAGACGTAGTTTAGGGCCAACATGAAGTTCGTCTGACTCTGCGCAATCCCGAGTCGTGCAACACTCATCGCCGTCTCAAGGCTAGACGACGTCCAACTCGGACTTTCGATGGACGTAGCCTGATGCCAATTCAGAGTGCATCGTGGCCCTGGCCAAGCAGTCCTGTGTCCAGCTGCTACAAAGCATAGTCCGTAACTCAGTTTGTGTCATGCCGAGGTTCTTCTTGGCTCATGGCCGAATGATACCCATGTCCTAAGAGCACGGTCCAGCTCTCTTGGAGCGTATCATGATTTCATATGGCTCTTGGCCGAGTGATATCTTTTCCCGACTGATATCGGAAGCGGCTTAGGCTCTCTTGGAGTGTATCACGTTTAGGCGACTCATGGCGAGTGATACCCTTTCCGATGATGTCGAGTTCACAGGCTCTCTTGGAGCATATTACTCTTGACGGCTCTTGGCGAGTGATACCCTTTCGGTGATGTCGGACCCGCTAAGCTCTCTTGGTGCGTATCACATTTAGATCCGAAGGGCGTGCAGACTTGTTTAAAGCGAATCACAGCATTCCGGCCCTCGTGGAGCACGCCCATGGATCATGCCGTTTGGGCTCAATCTGCGGTACATGATTCCGTCATCGCGGTAACCACGAAGGCCCAGCGTGGGGCGTCCGCAAGAAGATAAGTTTTTATTCAAGTTGGAAACTATCCACATCCCGTTTAATACGGTAAGTGGGAAACAAGCCCCATCGTGGGGGCGACGTGGCTTCAACGCGATCCGGTCAAATCCTGTCAAACCCCGTAAGTCGAGGTGGCGGGCACGCAAATCATTTATGTGGAATCGAAAGGGTGAGGCGTTTGCGACCTTTTCCGCCGATTCAGCGAGACCTTATTGTTCTCTCTTAAAAACTAGGTCATCTGACGCCTTGACAGTTCATCTTTCCATGAGCCTTTTCTCCTTTCACCTTCTCGCCTCCTGAACTCTCTCGCCACCAAGGTTAACCTTATTTGTTCTTGCCTTCTCAGTCATTGTCAATCTTTCTGCAAGAATGTCTTCCTCTACTCCTTCTCCGCCTTCACCACAAGATTGGACGACCTCGACAACAACCGAGGAGAAGCTGAAATCCATGGTAGATGACGGGATCTTGCCAGATTTGGCCCTGATCTCCGCACGCCCGGCCGCCGGTGAATCCGTCCCGACTCCCCGCTCCGAGGAGGTGGTGGTTTTCGAATCCTTTTTCCACCGCGGCCTTGGTCTTCCGATCAGTTCTTTCCTTCGCGGCCTTCTTTTCTTTTATGAAATATAATTGGTGAATCTAAACTCCAATTCTATCCTTCAAATTTCCCTCTTTGTCCACCTTTGTGAAGCTTTTCTGGGCATTAGCCCCCATTTCGACCTCTTTCGTCACCTTTATCTCCTGAAGCCCTATCCCTCCAAAAATGACCCCAAGGTTATTGGGGGCGCTGGATTACAGCTGTGGGAAGGGCTGAAGAAGGACTACTTTGCCATTCCTGTCAAGACCTCCAACAAGGGCTGGCATCGGGAATGGTTCTACTGCGCCAACCTCAAGTCATCTTTGCCTCCGTTCACTGGGCGCCGTCCCAATGTGTCTATTTCCTGGGGTTCTACCCCTAATTCTTCCGACATGGATCAAGTGTCCGAACTCTTGGCATTGATCGGAAAGTCAAGGATAGCGGGCTTACAGGAGTGGGTTTGGCCCTCCACTTCATCGCCACGGTGCAGCCCTGAAGGAGCGAGTTCATCCGGGATTAAACATAGGGAAAAAATGACCCGACCAGGGAACTGCCCGACGACTTGCCAAGGGAGAAGTTATGCACCAGGGCTAGAGAACTCTTTGTCCCGAGCATCGACATATTATCTGTCAAGTGCCCAAAATCCTTCAACATCTCATGCTCCCCTCCTGCGGTAGGCGAATTTTATTGGGAACCTTACGTTTCCTTGTTCTCTGAAGTTTTGCAAACTCTTGACTTTCATCTTCAGGATCGCATCGCGTTCTTCAGTATTCCTCCCCTTCCGGAAATGCCTCCTCGCCTGAGCTATTCTCCGGCGCGGCGCGATCTCGGTGAGAGCCGTTGCGAAAAAAGGGAAGAAAACATTGTCCGATGACCTCGTGGCCCCCCGCGGTCGGCGGTCCAAAAATCCAAGATCCGCCCGCGCGAGCTCTGGCGGGTTTTCAAGAGAAGCCTGGGGCACCAGTCGGCGGCGGTCCGAGTGGTTCTTAGAAGTGGGCGACTATTAGCAAGAAGCCCCGATGAGAATGAGGAAATCCAGCAGTCCGTTACTCGTTGACTCCTTTTTATTCTTGGTCTTGCTAATGATTCTTCTTCACGGGGACCCTTAAGCGATCGCCGTCGGGTCTCCGCTGAGGCCCCGCTGAGTTGGACCTCCCGAATTCATACTTGATAGAAGCGCTTCGAGGCGCGAAGTGTCTCCTAGTCCCCGCGCCGTCTCTGCTCGCGTTGCCCTGCAATGATCCGTTGCTCTGGCCGGCCTCTGCTCGTCCACCGAGGTTGAAGAGATTCACCAAGTCCCGCCAGCCCTGCTCGCCCCGGCTAATAACGAGATACCGCCTTTACGATGACGAGGTTTGAAGCTTTGGGCGACCGGAGGAAGAGCAAAGAGAGAGGATGATTTTTTCATCCATGCCAAGGCTTGTCGCATGCCGCCCGGTGAGCATTCCTCCAAGACCGCTGTGTCCTCGCTTACGCCCATACGCCACGCGTTTACCTTTTGCTATGATGATTATAGAAAATAGGGGAGCGCTTCGAGCGAAAGTCCGAGTACATTCAAAGGATGCTCCCTGAAATCCGGACGCGCCAGGAGTATCTGGCCGACCTGGAACACATCAAAGTCGAGTATGCGGTCGAGCTGCGATCCCTTCGGTCCGAACTCCAGACATCGCGGACGGAACAAAACGCTCTGCGCCAGGAGAATCTGGATATCATTGGCTCCCTCCGAGGTAGCTATCTCTTGGGTTGTTTCATGTTTTTTGCTTAGTCGACTATCTTGCCGATCTCTTGTGTTTGCTCCAGCTCGGGACTCGGCTTTCGCGAAGCTCGAAGGAAAACTCAAAGCCGTGGAGGATTCCCGAGCGAAGCTGGAGAAGTATTTTGAAGGTGTAGCTGTCAACTAGTCTTTGTTTGATCCCTTACTATCCTCTCTAATGCTTTGCCTTGCAGATTATAAGGTCAAAACTCAGGCGCAGTACACCGTCTTCGGCGAGAGAGTTAAAGCTCTTGAAGCTTCCTGCGCTGAGCTCCAGGACGCTTCTAGCCCCCTGCTGAGTTCGCTTCATCCAGATGGCGAGAGGCCACTCAGCAGGGGTGAAGTCGTCGTCCGGCTGAAGGAAGCCCCGAGGGCCCTCAAGAATCTGCTGAAGGAAACAGCGGCCAACGGTGCCAGCCAGACCCTGGCGATCACCAAGTCCCTCTATCCCTGAGTGGATCTTGAGGCCCTTAGGGAAGGCTACGCTCGTGATGTTGACGAAGATCGGGCTGCCGAGCTCTGGGAGGAAGTCAGCGATACTTCTTTGTCGATTGTAGAGACTCTTGACCTTTAAAGGCATAAAAAGTGTTCCCTGTTTCTCCTTCATGAAAGTATACATCTTCGAGTGGTTTGACCAGAGACCTTTGTTCATCTGACTCCAGCCCCCAGGCTCTGGGATATGATTCATGGATCTTGTCCCTGAGTATTAACATAAGAGCGAAGCACTCGAATTCATGATTATAAAAGAGGTTATATGAAAACGACTTTTTCAATCGAACTTTTATTCACAAAGGATTAAAAAGAAGTACAAAAACTTAAGTGAAAAAGCGACGTAGCTGTTCTATATTCCAAGTATTGCTGATTGTCGATCCATCTTCTCGCTTAAGTTTATAAGCTCCGGGACAAATTATTTCATCGATGATGTAAGGGCCCTCCCAACTTAGGGAGAGTTTATGTTCGCTCTTTTGATTCCTTCTTAGGACTAGATCTCCTTTGGAGAACGCGCAGCTCTTTACATTGCGCCCATGATAGCGTCGTAAGCCTTGGAGGTATTTTGCGAGCAATTGTTGCGATATCCTGGCTTCTTCGGTCTGTCGAGGTCTTCTAGCGGTGTCTTACAAGTGATCTCTCCATAACTCCAAACCAGCGGGATCCGAATTCTAACTCGGTTGGTAAGACCGCCACGTGCCATATACCAGAAAGAAAGGTGACTGCCCGGTTGCTCTGCTGGGGGTAGTTCGTAGCCCCCAGAGTACTGAAGGCAGTTCTTTGACCCACCGAGTAGCATATGGTTGGAGTCGATCGAAAATTCTTGCTTTTATGCCTTGGAGAACCATGCCATTAGCTCGATCAACTGTCCAGTTACTTGAGTGCGCGGTGATGCAAAGCAAATTTTATGCCCACTCCTCGCACCAATCTTGAAATACTTCGCCTCTGAATCGAGTGCCATTATCGTGATGATTTGGTTGGGTGCGCCAAATCTAACCACGATCTCGTGAAAGAATTCTCGGCCTTTGCGCGTAATGGTGGCGGCGGTTTAGCCTCAACCCATTTGGTGAATTTATCAATGGCAGCGAAGAGATGAGTATAGCCTCCTTGAGCCTTTTTCAAAGGTCCTACCATGTCGAGCCCCATCGCAAATGGCCACGTAATCGGGATAGTCTGTAATTCTGCTGGGCTTGTTCATTTGGCGTCTGAAAAAGCGACATCCTTCGCATGTCGGACGATGTCCTCCGCATCTGTGTGACGGCATCGACCAAAAGAACCCTTGGCGATAGGCTTTTCCGACCGAGTCGATGGCGCGCATGGTTCCCACAAATTCCCGAGTGGATTTCTTTGAGCAGGTCTTTCCCTTTTTGTTTCGATATGCATCGTCGCAGTATGCGAGAGGAGCTTTTACGATAAAGCTCCTTTCCAACGACTACATAACTCTTGCTTCGGCGCATGATCCGCTCGGCTTGGACGCGATCCTCGGGTAGCTTGTCTTCTGTCAGGTAGTCCAGGTATAGAGATGTCCAATCTGGGGTAATAATCAAGACCTCTACCTCTTCCCCTTTTTCTATTAGGTATGCGCTTTTGGCGGCGCTAATCGTGGGTTTATGAATTTCTTCTACAAATATTCCCACGGGTACCTTGGACCGGCGGATCCCATCTTCGCCAATTAAATCACCGCCGTTGTCCGTCGAAGCACGTGAGCGAGCTCGAGTCCATCGAAGTTGCTTTCTAGCTTGCGCACTTCTTGGCAATATGCTGCCATGTTGTCCTCGATGCAAGACCATTCCTTCTGCACTTGATTGACCACGAGCATCGAATCTCCGCGAACCGCCGATCGTCGAATGCCGAGAGATATGGCGTCTGGTCCGTGAATGAGTGCCTCATACTCGGCGGCGTTGTTGGATCTGAGGAAAAATATTTGGAGTACATACCTCAATCTTTCTCCACTTGGTGATATGAGCACTATACCAGCCCCCACGCCACGAGCATGAGGAACCGTCAAAGTACATCGTCAATACTCGAGATCTTTAGTAATCGCGGGTGCTTGCAATTCATCACTCGGCGATAAAGTCGGCGAGTGCTTGGGATTTGATGGCCGTGTGGGGCTTGAATTGAATGTCAAAAGCCCCGAGTTCAACTGCCCATTTGGCAATTCTTCCAGTGGCCTCCTGGTTGTGAAGTATGTCTCCGATCGGGAAGGAGGTGACTACCGAAATGACATGCTCTTGGAAGTAGTGTTTAAGCTTGCGAGATGTAAGGAGTACGGCATATAATAGCTTCTGCACTTGTGGATACCGTACCTTGGATTCACTTAGGACTTCACTGACGAAGTATACCGGGTGCTGGACTCTGTGCACCTGAGCCGTTTCCTCCCTCTCTACAATGATCGTAGCGCTGACTACATGTGCCGTTGCCGCGATATAAAGTAATAGGGGTTCTTCTGGCATTGGTGAGACTAACACGGGAGGTGTCGTCAGGAAGGTCTTCAGATCTTCAAATGCTTGTTGCGCTTCCGATGTCCACTGAAACTTATCTTGTTTCTTGAGTAGTTTGAAGAAAGGCATACCTCGTATACCCAGTCGGGAGATGAACCTGCTTAGAGCGGTCATATACCCTGTAAGCTTCTGGACGTCTTTTTGGTTAGTCGGCGGTTCCATATTTGATATGGCCTTGACTTTCTCCGGGTTGGCTTCAATGCCTCGTTGTGACACGATAAATCCGAGCAGTTTTCCCGAAGATACACGGAAAACACACTTCTCAGGATTCAGCTTCATGTTGAAAGTCCTTAAATTTTCGAAAGTCTCGGCAAGGTCGATGATAAGATCTTTCCTTTCTCGAGTTTTTACGACAACGTCATCTACATACGCCTCCATGTTGCGCTCGAGCTAGGCGTGAAAACACCGCTGTATCGCACGCTGATAGGTCGCGCCAGCGTTTTTAGCCCGAATGCCATCGTGGTGTAACAGTAAGCTCCGAAAGGCGTGATGAACGAGGTCTTGATATGATCTTCCTCCTTTAGGCGAATCTGGTGATAGCAGAGTATCGTCAAGAAAACTCAAAATTTCACAACCGCGATCGAATCTACCACGATCAATTCGGGGCGATCAAAGGATCCTTCGACACGCCTTGTTGAGATCGATATAATCGGCCTTACATCGCCAAGTTTTATTCTTCTTTTGAACTAACACAGGATTTGCTAACCAATCAGGATGATACACTTCTTTGATGAATCATGCGGCTAGGAGTTTCGTGATTTCCTGTTTTATGGCGTTCCGACGATTCGGAGAGAACCACCGAAGCCTTTGTTTGACGGGTTTTGACTTCTCATCAACATGGAGAGAGTGCTCGATCACCTCCCTTGGTACACCTGGCATATCTGATGGTTTCCAGGCGAAAATGTCCCTGTTAGCTTCGAGGAAGGCGATGAGCACGCTTTCCTATTTGTCCTCGAGCCCTGTCCCGATCACGGTTGTTTTAGACGTGTCAAACGGGTCAAGAATGATCCTTTTAGTTCCTTCGCCAAGCTTAATTCCCGAGGTGGCCTGCTTTTTTGATGGTACTTCTCCTTCGTCTTGGAGCGTGGCAGCCTCAGTCTGGATGTTTTTGCACGGTACCGCTTCCTGCAATTCGGCAAGTTCATGATTCTCGGTCGCATTGCGAGGATTGCTTGATGTCGCCACGAAGTGTGATAACTCCTTTGGGTCCCGGCATCTTCAACATTGAGTAAGTGTAATGAGGTATGGCCATTAATCTGGCTAGGCCAAGCCTTCCCAAGATGGCATGATACGCCGTCTCGAAATTGGCTACCTCAAAATTGATGAATTCAGTCCGAAAATTATCCTTGGTTCGAGCGTAGCGGGTAATGAAATCTGTCAGAGGGGGAGGGGACGCCCGGGATTACTCCGTGGAAAGGTGGGTGCTTGGCCTCGGCTCGAGCGGGGATGCTCATGTCGTCGAAAGTTACGGTGAGCAGGACGTTGAGCCCACTTCGCCGTCGTCGAGAACCCTCTTGAGCTTCACGCTGCGCTGGCAGGTCAAGTGCGAGAGAAACTTACCTCGATGTGGGACCTGCTGGGGTGATCACTACGGTCAAAGGTGATCGGGACCTCGGACCATTTCGGATATTGAGTCGCGGTTCCACTGCGTTGATCTCGGCGGTAAGTTTTGCTTCGCTTGGACTCGTATCGATTGAGCCCCGTAGATGTAGTTCAGCTCTTGCTCGGGCCCCTAAAATCTTCTTCATCAGGAGTTCCTTCTTCTTATTTGGCAACTTCGCCCTTGGTGAGGCTGGTTCTTTGTTGACTTTCAGCGCAAAAATGCTTCAGAGTGAAGCAGTCCTTGGCGGCGTGCTTTCCCTTGGGGTGGAAAGAACAGATCGCTTCCATGGCGGTGTTGTAGTCGGGTGCCTCTCTCCGAGTGGCTCGGGGCCGGTTATGCTCGGCTACCGCGACCAGCTCGTCGCCCTTGCGCTTCCTATCCTTGTGTTTAGAGGACTCGGGCTTATCGCCCTTGCTCTTTTGTGTGGGATGATCTTCTTGCCGCTCGGCCAGAGCATCTGAGGCCGTGGCGTAGCGGTCGGCTAATGCAAATATTTCTTTTACGGAGGTCGGGGGCTTCCTGGACATTTTTTTTAATAAGATCAGGATCGCTTACCCCTTTCTGGAAGGCCGCCATCACCACCGCCTCTGACACGTCTCTGACGGTGTTCTTCTGCATGAAGCGCCGGATGAAGTCTCTCAACGTTTCATCCTTCTTACGTGCGGTGATCACAGTCCCACGGAGTACCGGGCCTCTCATAGGTCCCCTGAAAGTTGGCGATGAATTGCTCGCACAAGTCACTTCAGGAGTCTACCGAGTTGGCAGGGAAGCCCATGAGCCATGCTTGTGTCGAGGGACTGAGATTGACCGGCAAATAGTGCGCCATGACAGTCTGATTTCCTCCTGCTGCCTTGACCGCCAGGGCGTAGACCTGCAACCAAGCTTCTGGGTCTCGTTCCCCGTCGAACTTTACAATGCCTTTGGGGTTGAATCCGTTGGGCCAACCACTCGGCGAAGCCGGGGAGTGAACGCTCGGATCCCATCGATGGATCTTGCATCTTGCCGGGGTGGACTTCGGCGTGGAGATCTTCTAGCTCGGTGATGACCGTCAAAATGTCGAGGTGAGGTTCGGCGCGGAGAGTCATGGACTCGGCGTTCATCGTCACTTTCACTCCGACGATGATGAACTCTGCGATCGTCGTGGTCATCGTGCATTCGGTCGTTCCGCCGATCGTAGCTTATGCCGAAACGCTCGTAGTCGTCGCGGCGTCCATGTCTTTCTTCCTCGTTTCGCTCTCGTCGCCTGGCCGTGATGTCCTGGCGGAGGTCGCGATCAGATCTGTCGGCGTCTCGATGGCGTTGCGTGGCGCCGCCGCTAGCGCTCGGTGGTTGCGATCCGATTGGCTGGCGACAAGAGTGGCGCGTTAGGCGCGAGTGCGCTTCTCGGCCGGCTTCTCGATTTTCTTTGGATAGCTGCCGCCGTCACCATGGCCTTGATGTGAGCCACAATGGGGCTCTTTGGGTATCCGATGCAATCGCCGGGTCGGTAGCGTCGAGCGTCTTAGTGATGACGTTTTGCATTGGCGTGCGGAAGACGGACTGATCTCCCAACTTAGATTGCAGGATGTCCTCCTGGACATTGCGACCCAAAGATCGGAGATACCGCGTTTTGATCTCCTTACCCTTATGTCGGCGATCTTCTTCCGCGACGTCACGATCTTCTTGATGGAGATCGGTCTTCTGTCCTTCAATTGAGAAAATGCGCGAAAATCGCAACGCTCCTAATGGAGCCGTAGTTTTCGGATAAGTCGAGTAATGTACACGAGATGGTTCGCCAGATTACGCAGATTGGATCTGGTTTTTATCTAGGCTGACAAGCTCTCCATGCATATTAGCGATGAAATCCAGGCTTCCAAAGCGGAAAGCCTGGCCGGAGATGAATCCGCCGGTTGACGCCATCAGTGCAGTAGGAAAAGATTGACGCTCCCCTACAGCGCGCTAACCGCCGACTTTGTAGTCGGCAATGAATTTATGGGGTAGGCGCTCGATCTCAAACTCGAAGGTCACACAAGACAAGGGATTTAGACAGGTTCGGGCTCTCGCGGAGATAATACCTTAATCACATGTCTTTGGGATTATGCGGATCTCTTGGATCCAAGGATGCTCAAAGCGCAATGTGCTCTGGGCAATATGAGGTGTTTTATGCTCTATGGCTTCATCCCTCTGTTGTTGCCCACCCTCTCCCTTATATAGTGGGGGTGAGGCGGCTTACAGAGCCGATCGGATAAGAGATTCCGATCGGTTACAAGATTCTAGTCGGTTATAGGACAAAGTTTACATCTTTATCTATCCTTCTAACGACTCGGATTACAACTGTATCCATCATTTCTAAACACAAGTTCAACTGCTTTCAAAAGTCCTTAAACTTTCGAAAGTCTCGGCTAGGAAAGATCTTCATTTTTGATATTGAATACCAACAATGGGTTCCCTGTGCATACTATACTAGTCCCATGATCAGTGGATAGTACACACAGTTTACAAATTGAAATCACATCCATACACAATAATATTACATACGCTAAGCGTCTGAGATAACATAATAATATTACAAGCCAAAAAACTTGAAAACCAGCAGCGAGAAACTTTATTTCTCTTGTAGTATGCCCATACACCCTCAGGCAACAAACAAGGTAAAGCCCTAGAAAAAATCGTCATCATAACCCCCGAATCCTGTATGGTCATAATGATCATCGGAGTATTCGATATCATCACCTGAAAACAACATAGATAGCAAGATTGAGTATATTGTGTACTCAGCAAGTCTTATAGTGTATCACAGATGCAATTATAAGTAAATGCAGGTTATAACAATGGAATAGTTTCTACAATTATTTTGCATTGGCGAATTAAAGCATAATCATATACTAGATTGCAACCGGAATTTGTAAAAGAGCATCTATTGTAATAACCAAGTATTAATACAGTGATAAGAGTATATCGCAGTCTGCCCGACTGGTTCAATCCATTCCCATGTCATCCCCTGACATGAAGTATATTTCAAAATACCATTTCCCCACCAAATCATTTTGGAAATATTAAAAATCTAACCATGTGATGACGTTACAAAGTGCCTTTAACCGTAGGCGCAGCTAATTAATTAGATTTACACTCTGCAGAGGTGTACAGCTTTACCCACAGGAAATGATCTACCATTTTTGCCAGGCCAGTTGACACTCTTCCTTTGGGGTGTCAGCATGGTGATCATGACATAACCGTTACATTGTCTAGACCTTACTTTGCACCAGCCCGATGTCATTGAATCCTTGTTATGGAGAAGAAAAATAATTAGGTAAAACATAACAGTCCATCTTTGTATGTAGATCATTAACATTGGCAGTCCATCTCTGGCAAAAATGGTTTCTTCCCATAACAAGGCGTACATCGTTGTACCGATATGCATTTACCACACCTCGGTGTGGAAGCCCCTCATAAGCAAGCCTAGAAGGGATTTGCTCATACTATCTCCTGCCTACCAATGTGCAAAGCCAGACCTAAGCAACTTAATAGGTTAAGGCTTTCCCATACCAACACTTGTGGTTGTACGGTTTTCTTGGCTTGAAAACAACCCATAGCTCGGTCCTTAATCCGACACGGGCAATACTCCTCCCTACACTATTTATAAGTCCATCTCTTGCACAACCGGCTATTGCCAATAATTGCCCGCATCTAAACCATAGTTTTACTTTGAGTTTTTAGTTAAAATATCCACAATCGACAACATAGCAAATCCAACATTATCAAATTCCCAAGAAGCAGTTTGTTTTGATCATCTACCTCGTTGCTAAATGAGCATGGCTAAGCATGATTATTAATCATATATTACCCAAGTTGACATTATGTAATGTCTATCCCTTTTTCTATGGTTATCAAGGTTCACATGTCCATACTTATCAAAGAAGTTCCATGATTTATCAGGTATATCTACCAATATTCCAATATAGCATTTTTATGACAAGTATGCGCATGCATAATAGTTTTCCAAACATTGAAAAGTAATTATTTAAAGTAGTAGGATCAAGATGATCAAGGGGGTGCTTGCCTTGCTGATCGTTGTCAAGTATAAAGTCCGGGTCGTCGGCGAGGTTGTCGTCTATCAATTCAGGCTCGTTGGAATCTACTCGTCGATCATTAGGAATAACATACAATAGACAGCAAACTAAAATAAGGGTGAAAAGAAGATAGATAGAAAATTCAACTAAAAACTTACTCACAAAAATAGGAGTGTTTATTAGTAAGATTATGATTCGCGTTTATGTGGTTATACTGTCTTTTGTTTATGTTTACCTTTACTATTTTTGGACTAAATGATATCAAGTATTTCTTGATTGATATGAATTATTCATTCTATTTTAACGAATTCTAGATGCTAAAATTATTTTTAAAGTACAAAGATTGGTATTACAGTGATAACATAAAGTAGTATGTTGTTAATAGGATTCTGATGCAAAGCAATGTATTTATAGATTTTTTAATTAATCATTCATCACCAAACGTCCTGCTGCCATTCTATTACGAATGCATAACATATTAGGTTATTTACTAAATCTTCATGTACTAATTATTAGATGCATGCATGTTCTCACATGAACACATACCCACATATACATATACATATATATATACACATATATATATACATATATATATATGTACACACACACACATATATATATATACATATATATATATATATATATATATATACATATACATATATATACATATATATACATATATATATATATACATATATATATATACATATATATATATATATATATATATATATATATATATACATATATATATATATATATATATATATACATATACATATATATACCCATATATACATATACATATATATACCCATATATACATATACATATATATATATACATATATATATATACATATATATATACATATATATATATATATATGCATATGCTTATTCATGCTCTTTATACTAGAACACAATCTATTTGCATAATCCATTATCTATCCAATGTTTTTATCTAGCCTAACATCATACTGCTATCATGGTAAAAAGAAATATGTTTAGCAACCTCCTGAAATTCTTTTCTTATTAGTTTATTTATTATTGCATAATCAAACTAATAATATTAGACTTCAATAGAAAAGACCTAAAATAACCAGTTAACCAAATATTTTTATATGCATGGGTTTCTAGCAGAATGAGGATCATAACAAAATTGGTTCCATACAAATTCAACTTTATTTGCAAAGTTTTTATATTTAGTCTATTTTCATAACCACTATACACCTCTGTATTAAAATATTTTTCCAGATTAGCTTTTTGAAATATTTTTGCATATTCTGGAAGCTCTTGATTTCAGATGAATTTAGAAATTGGTTTCATCTCATTTGGATTTCAAATGCGAAAGATATTCAAGTTTGAATTTGAACTAGTTCTGAAATTCTAAAGAAAATAGCAAAATACGCCTTCGCTATACCGAAAGCGCCTTTGTTTCACGCCACAGTTGCTGTTCAAATCCGACTGAGCCGCTGACATCTCGGGCCCGCCTGTCAGCGAGACCGAACAGGGCATGAGCTAGGGCTCACCGCCGGCGAGGATCCGGTGATGCTCCGGTCCGGCCGAGGGCATGGCTAGCATCAGGGCACTCTTGCGCACCTGATGGTGGTACCCATCCCTACTGGCGACTAGCCGAACCACCTCGCCACCGTGGTTGTGCGGCGGCGGAAGAGGCGGCGAGCCGCGCCAGCGACAGAGGGCATCTCCGATGGAATGGTTTCCGGTTCTAGCATCTATGGGTTCTAGTGGTTCCATTTTTGCTAGTTGGGAGTTCAGAGAAGAGTCGGATTAGCTCACCACGGATCGCCGGTTTTGGAGAAGAAGGGGGCGCAGTGGCGGCGGAGCTCCGGTTGACAATTCCTGAAAATAACAGAGGGGTATTGATCTTAGCAAGTCACAGATGCTATCACGTGAAGGAATTTGAGAATGGATTGGCATACTGCCTTATATCCGGCTTGATCCAACTGCTAGGGTTCTTCGGCTGATTCGAAAAATTGGGAAATTGACGATGTGTGTTGAAGTAGAGTGAATGAAACATGAGGGGTTTTGAAGCACGGTCTTTGGCGATCTTGTTCCAGTATTTATAGGCCAGGGGAGATGTTGTAGAGAAGCTCACACATGGTGTGAACTCAGTTGAGTTTTGCGGCACCAGAACAGGAGAAGGAATGGGCCGTTCTGCGAAAAATCACAGCAAGGACATGGTGTGGCGAAGTGTTGATGAGGCGGTTTCCTCGGGCGTCGTGGAATGACAGAGGTGGCGAAGCTACAGCCGGCGAAGCTGATCTCAGCCACACACGCGAGCTCGACGGAGAGGAGAGGGATAAGGCGGTGACAATGGCTGACAGGCGGGACCGCACAGCGGATTGGTCTCGTGCGGCAGCGAGAGAGGAAGGGAACTCCGGTTTTGACTGCTAGAATTCTGAATTGGTCTCACTGAATCCATTTCCTATCTAATCATTAAATTAATGAGAAATTTACTGAATATACTAGAGCTAGATTAGAATCTACCATAAAAATTTCAGACCGATTGGATTCCTGAAGAATTTACAACAATTCCGACAATGCACTGTGCACAAATTTATGCATTTTGTTTTATATTTATTTAGGTACATATATCTTATTCAAAAATTTGGAAACTTTATTTTCAGGTTCCTTATGGATACATTAACCTCCTGAAACATTTTCATCTACAGATTCTTGATAGTTTATTTAATAAAATTCTGACATTGATGTTTCTAGATTTTTAGCTTTTCAATTTTTGAATTTTTATAAATAACAACCCTAAATATTATCTCCTTATATTTTTACTGAAGATGACTCTATTCAGGATGAAGATAATATAAAAAATTTCACATCGAAATTATGAAAATTTTATTTCTGACATTTTTACCATTGCTAGTCATGATTCATTAAATTACCTTTCTTTTCATCTTTTAATACTTTGACATGACTTTAAAATTATATTTTTGTGTTCTGGATAGTTCCACAAATTTTACAGGGATTTTTCTTTTTTTTTGTTTTACAAATCTTTTATTATTACTTATGTAATGTTTGGTTGATTATCAAAAGGGTTTTCCTTTTAAGCAATAATCAAAGGAAATCAAGAAAACTTAGAGAAAATTCAGGAAAAACCAGAAAAATGTAAAAATGAAATTTTGTTTAAATATTTGCTTGATTTCTTATTTGTATTGGATTGGCAAGATGTTACAAGGCATCCAGTTTGCAGTTTATCGACTTGTTCTCTTCATCTTGTGTTTCTGGTTTTGATTGAGTTCATTTAGACCCCTCTTCGAGCTTAATTCTGCTAATAACTCAACTTGAACCAGATTTATGCTTAAAATTGATTCACTTGTTGAGAGGGAGTTTGGGAATCTGCTTCATGCATTGCATATAGACTTTATTTTCTATTTTGTGCGCTTTGTCTATTATACAAATGAACTTCTAATCATGCTATGCACCCTGCTACTTTCATGAAGAAAAATGCTAGCTTAGATATGTTCAAGTTCATTTTGATTCATCTTGCTAAGCTTGTTAAAATTTGAAAATAGATGCTTTAAATAAAAACTTGATGAAACATGTTACTTTTACCTGCTATGTTTCTTCTCTATGTGCAAATGCCATTATTTGTGAAATTTTGGTTTTCTACTAGAGTCCCTATAGCAACTTGGGTGAATCTAGGTAGATCCATACTTGAGTCCTTCATTTGCTCATAGATCTGTGTGCTAAAATGAAAAAAAAAATTGACTCTTTTTGTGCAAATTGATCTCAATACCTTACATTCACAAGACTACCTCCTGTTGCACATGGGATGAATTTGAAATGTATTGTATATGACCAAGACCATCCTCTTAAGAGCTCTTCTTGAGATGGTCGACTATGGCTTGAGTCAATCTCACTTAAAAATGCAAATATAAAAAAAACTAGGTGGGTAAAGAATGCAAATAATATTACACATTTGCACCCCACTATGTTATTTAAAGTTTTAAAGCAAAAATTTGCATTAAATATGTTTGGGCTCGAAGGACCTTGTATGCACTTCTAGATTTCCCAAAGTGTTGAGTAGGTCGAACTCTAGGTTCTCCATTTGATCCATTGTATGGCTGTATTTCTAGTTTAGAAACTATGCTTAGTGTTGCACTTGTCCTTCACCTGACATTTTAGGCTCTTTTTCTCTCTCCCAGACCATCTTTGTTGAGGATGTGGATGATGGAAATGATGGTGTTCCATCTGATCCAGTCCCCTCTGCGTCTGAGGTGCCTCCTGTTTCCATTTCTGCACCTCAGGTAGACCAGTCCTTACCTTCAATCTCTCCTTCATCGAGTGGCTCTGTTCCTACCTCTTCTGTGCATGAGGTAGAGGCCACTTTTGCTTCTAAACCTCCCTACCATATTCAGAGACATCATCCACCTAATCAGATCATTGGCAATCTGTTTGAGTATGTCACACACTCAAAATCAGGTTTGTCCAATTTCTGCCTTCACTCAGCCTTTGTTGCCTCCTTTGAGCCGAAGGATGTTTCTCATGCATTAACCGATGAATCGTGGATTAATGCTATAGATGAGAAACTTGAGAACTTCGAGAGGAACAGGGTTTGGCAGCTTGTTGAGCCCCCATCTGATCATAATGTCATTGGGACCTAGTGGGTATTCAAGAACAAGCAGAGTGAGGATGGGGTTGTCATAAGAACCAAGGCTAGGCTAGTTGAATAGGGCTTTTCTCAGGTCGAGGGTCTTGACTTCGAGGAGAACTTCGCCCCTGTAGCTAGACTAAAGGCTATTAGAATTCTGCTTGCATTTTCAGTATCCAAGGGCTTCAAGCTTTTTCAAATAGATGTCAAGAGTACAATCATCAATGGGTATATTGAGAAAGAGGTGTATGTCAGGCATCCTCCAGGATTTGAGAACCCCAAATACCCAAACCATGTTTTCAAGCTTTCCAAAGTTTTATATAGACTTATGTAGGCCCCTAGAGCTTGGTATGAGAGGCTTAAGTACTATCTTCTCTACCATGGTTATAAGATGGGTATAGTAGACAAAACTCTGTTCATCAGACACTAGGATTCTCATTTTTTTCTCTTCCTAATTTATGTGGGTGATATTATATTTGGTGGCTCTTCGCACTCTCTTTTGTCTCAGTTTTCAGAGGTGATGAGCACAGAGTTCGGGATGAGCATGATGGGCGAGTTGAGCTACTTCCTTGGCTTCCAGATCAAGCAGGCTTGGGAGGGAACCTTCTTGCATCAAGGCAAGTACACTCAAGACCTCTTGAGGCGCTTCGACCTGTTTGACGGGAAGCTGGTGATGACTCCTATGGCCACCACTGCTATCCTCGAGCCTGATGAAGATGGTGAGCCAGTTGATCAAAAGGAGTTTCGGAGCATGATCAGCTCCCTCCTGTACCTTACTGCTTTGAGGCCGGACATACACTTTGTTGTGTGTCTGTCCACTCGATTTTAGGCTTCTCCTCATGCCTCTCACTACCAAGAGGTGAATCGCATCTTCAGGTACCTTCGAGCTACCATTGATTACGATATTTGGTACTCTTCTTCTTCTTGTCTGTCCCATAGAGCCTTTTATGATGCAAACTTTGCTGGCTATAGGATAAATAGGTAGAGCACTTTTGGCACTTTCCAATTCATTGGCACTTCTCTTGTTTCTTGGTCATCTAGAAAGTAGTCCGAAATTGCACAGTCCACTGCTCAGGCCGAGTACGTTGCTGCAGCTCATTACTGTAGTGAGGTGCTTTGGATGAGATCGACCTTGCGGGACTTTTGGTTAGAAATAGAGAGTGTTCCACTTTTCTGTGACAACACTTTTGCTATTTACATTGCTAAAAACCCAGTGAAACACTCTAGAATCAAGCACATTGACATTAGATATCACTCCTTAGAGACCATGTGGAGAAGGGTGATATAGTGCTTCAGTTTGTGGAGAGTAATCAACAGATTACCGATATCTTTACCAAGCCTTTGGACAGCTATAGGTTTGTGGCCTTGAGAGGAGAGCTTGGAGTCGTATGCCTTTACGGCTTATCGTGAGGGGGAGCTAGTTTGTATATTATGTATTATATATTTTCATCCATCTTTTCTTTTCCTTTGCATCTTCTAGGTGTTTCTGAGCTATAGTGTTATCTACTATCTTCTCTATTCTCTTTAACCAACCAGTTTGCAGTCTCTCGACTCCTCTCCTCATTCTGTGTTTCTAGTTTCGATTGAGTTCTTTTGGACCTTTCTTGAACTTAATTTTGCAAATAACTCAACTTAAACTAGATTTGTGCTTAAAATTGATTCACTTGTTGAGGGGGACTTTGAGAATCTGCTTCATGCATTGCATATATACTTCATTTTTTGTTTTATGAGCTTTGTCTATTATGCAAATGAACTTCTATTCATGCTATGCACCCTGCTACTTTTATGAAGAAAAATGCGAGCTTAGATATGTCCAAGTTCATTTTGAATCATCTTGCTAAGCTTGTTAAAATTTGAAAATTAAAGCTTTAAATGAAAACTTGATGAAACATGTTGCTTTTACTTGCTATGTTTCCTCTGTAGGTGCATATGCTATTATTTGTGAAATTTTGTATTTCTACTAGAGTCCTTATAGCAACTTGGGAGAAGCTAGGTAGATCCATACTCGAGTCCATCACATGCTCATAAATCTAAGATGAAAACAAAATTTGACTCTTTTTGTGCAAATTGATCTCAACACTTTACCTTCACAAGACTGCCTCCCATTGCACTTGGGATGAACTTGGAATGTATTGTGTATGACCAAGACCATCCTCTTAAGAGCTCTTGAAAAATGCAAATAAAAAAACATAAGTGGGAAAAGAATACAAATAATGTTACACATTTGCACCCCACTATGTCATTTGAGGTTTTAAAGCGAGAATTCTCATTAGAGATAATTGAGCTCGAAGGACCTTGTATGCACTTCTAGCTTTCCCAAAGTGTTGAGTAGGTTGAACTCTAGATTCTCCATTTGATTCTTGGTATGGCTGTGCTTCTAGTTTAGAAACTATGCTTAGTGTTGCACTTGTTAAATCATGCAAAAATAATATAGTCTTACTTGTACTTGCTAGCAAAATTAACAGTTGCACTTGGTCATGTCTTTGTTTAGCATATTCTAACCTTGAGTAGCTTGGTGTCATATTTTATTCATATGGTCACTTGGATAATATTCAAATCTCTTTTAGGATGCATTTCATGCATACATGTGTAAAGGGGGAGAATTTGCCATCTTGATGCCTATATTGCCAAAAGCAGGAGAAATTGTAGAAAATGCATCATTTTACAATAAATAAATAAATGTGTGACTGCATTCCTATCTCTTATGATCTTTGTGAAGTCTTGTTAATTTTTAGGATCATAAGTATATTTGAGCTTTCCTTGGAATTATTAGAGCTTTTATGGAAAGCTTGGTCATAATCTTATTTTCTTTTGCTCTAGATCAAGTTTGGCTTTGCATTCAAATTGCCTTCTTTCACTCTCTCTCAAACTCAAATTTATGCCTTTTGTGTTGTTTGTCAATAAACTCATCAAGAGGGAGATTGAAAGACCATGTGGAGGTCTACCCATGCTTTGTGATGAGTATTTGACTAAATTAAAGCTTGGTATGCTCTGGTTTGAGTTTGATTTGAATTGGATTTTCAAATTGAAGCAATTTGAATTGTGTCTGTCTCGAGCAGCTCTACTGGCTTCGAGTATCGCCCTGCTGACTTGTGGTCGAACGAATCGAGTAGTTTGGTAGTAGCTAAAGTTCGAGTAGAAATGTTGCTGGGTTGAGCGCCCTACAGTCAGCTCAACTTGAGTCCTTAGTTTAACCAATTGCTACTCGATATCGTTTTATCGACTTGGTGCCGTGATCGATCGAGTTGGACCGATGGCCGATAGATTAGGTATCGAGTTGAGATCGATAGACTTGGCATCGAGTTGGACTTGTTGTCGATCACTCGGTGGGGTCGAAACGGTGTTCGAGTTTCTACTTGAGCGAGGATCCTACTCGATGGTGGCAACTCGATGAAGTCGATACAGTGGTCGGTAGTGTTGATTTGTTGAACGATGCAATTGGGTGATGATTGCATATCATTATTGGACTTTTCTATGTGATGGGTTTTCGTTGCCTTTGATGGTTGCAGGACGACGGTGCTAGATCATTGTGAGTTGGAGGATGACCGGGACTAGGCAAGGTGCTCCGGAGGTCCAAACGGTCGAGTATCGTGAGAAGATGATCGGAGACGGAGTCGCTGTGAACCTAGAAGACAAGGAATGGTTGAGATACTAGCTAGGAGCTACTCGGATCAAAGAGGGCCATCGGAACACGGTCTAGGTGATAGAGTAGCAGGTCTAGTTAGTTTGGCTATGTGTGGGAGTCATTCCTAGCCTTTGATGCTGATCCTTAGAGTAGAAAGAACTCATCCAAGGGTGGAGGGTGACTCAAGAGTAGCATAAATAGAGGGGAAGGGGTAGCCTTTCTCTTTTTGAAGGTTTTAGAGGTTTTGGCTCCTTTGAGCTTTTTGCCCACTTTGTTACGGGCAGCTTGTAGTTGCAAACCCTGCTACTGCGCACGTCGTCTCCACCATCGTAAGACATCTAACTTAGTACATTGTAGTTGACCCAAATTGTTGTATTTCAGATCTAATTCGTACTCGATTATTACAGGAGGAGGTAAGCCAGCTGAAAGAGCACGGGACCTTTTAGAGCCAAGGGTCCAAGGACATCATGTCGTCTGCGATCGGGAAGCCTGACCATAAGGGTCAGTGCTTGCCGCAGGGGCGGGGCATACAAAGAAGTCCTATTTCCAAGATGACGCAGTGAGTGCCAGATCAAGATTATGAGAGGCATGTGCAGAGCGCCTCAAATACACGCTCAGGGAGCAGTTGAGAGAGGAGATCAAGGAGGAGATAAGGGAGGACATGATGGCACGTGAGGAGCACCTAAGGGCCAAGATGATGGCGATGATCTCCCAGAGTCAGAGCCAGATGCCCTCGCCTCTCGTAGAGAATCCTGTGCCCCGACTCAGCAGCTGCATTTCCAAAAATGATAAGATCGGTCCCCAGCTGAAGGTAATAATTAATTTTTCCTAACTTAAAACTACGAGTGTAATTCCCATAATGTTTTTCCTCAAGTTGCGCACTTCTTGCAGGCAGGCGCCAAGTGCTAGCTCACCACCCTGACGGAGGATGGATTTCCTATCGAGGCTGCACACGGGGTTGCATTTACATGCAAGGAGACTGATACTTGTGCTCGAGTTCCCCCCAACGAAGATATCACCACTCTCGAGCAAGCACGCATGTCGTTCATCAAGTGGCCCACAACGGGTGTCATACTGTTCAAGGTAAACATCCCCCGCATCTTCTCTACCATTCTAGTAGTTCTGCGACAAGTTACATATGTGCGTGCTTCGTAGGTTCCTACCGTACCTGCGCCTGATCCTGCTCCCACCACCGTGATGAGTCCTACACAGAGTGTAGAGCTTACGTGTAAAAGGACTAGAACGACACCCATAGAACCACATGAGGCCTTAGAGACTCCTTCTGCCAAGAAGGCAAATCTGACAGAGGCCCAAAAAGGAAAGTCGGCATAGGCCACAGACATGCCTTATGATTTTAAGGCCTACATACATGGAAAACCCCTGATTGCATCCAGCCTATTCAATGATCTAGGCAGGTGGACTCGCATGCTCCATGGATGGTACATTGATAGGGTGAATTAGGAATAGTATCGAGTCGACTTCAATGTGATGTATAGAAGGGCACATTTCCACCACAACGAGAATGGGACATTCCCAGTCAGTTTTGAGGACCTATTCCGTGTGTACCAACTGATAGTCGTTGATTTTTCTACTTTACGATCCTAGACGTTGTGAGTATCTCACCATACAGCATGAGCTAATGACTTTTATAGGATTTCGCATTATGTTTTCTAACATTCAACACGAGTTGCAGGGCAATGAGGCAGCGAGCTGCGACGAATCAACAACTAGTTGGGTTCATTGACCCCGAGCTTGTATCTGCGACCATGTGTAGGCTTCATTCGAAGTTCGTTGCCCGCTATATCAAGAGGGCATTGCATGTTGAGTCGAAGAAGGACTTCGTTCTATTCCCATACCATGAGGAGTATGTAGTATTTACCATTCAATTACTTGTACGCACTTAAATCGTATGCGAATTTATTTCCTTGCACTGCATACCATTTCATAAGCAACCATTGGGTTCTACTCGTTCTCGCTCCGAGTGAAAACATAGTCTACACTTTTAACTCGATCGACAAGAGACCGATGGCCTACGCGATCTAGCCTCCTTTGGAGATATAAGTACATTGCAGTAACCTAACACTTTCTGAATTTAACTACATTTTTTTTGACTCAATGGCATCTCTCCGATGTATTTAGGGGTTTCTCGGCCTACGTCAATGAAGGAGGGACACACGATGACAAAAAGGGCAAGGAGCTGAAGTATAAGCGCTTCAAAGTACAAGTGCGTAGCATATATACAATTAATTTTCTCTGACATCTAATCTTCATGTGTTAATTTCTTTTTCTCCCTTCACAGTGTTATAAATAGGGCAGCGATGACCTATGCGGCTTCTATGTCATGCAGCACATGCTGGTCGTGGTCGGTGGCTCATAACTTTTCCCTAAGGTATATGTACATGAATAATAATACACTTAGCCTTTTACATACAAATTTTACTTCTTAAATTAGTACACTCATTTCTATTTTGCAGAAGATCAATATCCCTCAGAAGAGCTTAGAGAGCAAAGCACTCAACACTTTACGAGACCACTTATGCCAGTGGTACTGGTTAGAAGTTATATCGGAGGACGGTAGGTTTAGAGATCCTAAAGCATCATACTAGTCCATATGTAAACAATATTAATTATATATGTCAATGCGATATGCATGTGTACTGATTGTTAAGCATGTTTGTGTTGTATATTGTGAATGAATGTGATGTATACGTTGTAATAAAGTGTTTGTGTTCTATGAATGTGTTATGTGAATTCTGTGTTCTGTACTACGAATGTAGATATATATGTGCATACTGTAAATTTGTGCTATTTTTTAGAATATGCAAAAATGGCATATCCCTCATCACAATCGGTTCTTTGAAGGAACTGATTGTGACGATCCCCTCTTCACAATCGGTTCTTTCCTTCTCATCACAATCGGTTCTTTCAAGGAACCGATTGTGATGATTCCCTCATCACAATCACATCATCACAATCGGTTCCTTATAAGAACCGATTGTGATGACCCCCTCATCAAAATTGGTTTCTTATAAGAACCGATTGTGATGACGGGGTAAAAACCAATTGTGATGATGGTGTATCACAATCGGGCCAAAACCGACTGTGATAGCTCCTTTTCATCACTATCTAAAGACTTTGTATTGCCACTAGAACCGACTGTAATGATAAAAAAGAACCGATTCTGATGTACATTTCTATAGTAGTGGGTGGAAATATGGTGAGTATAGAACTTCTCGACCGATGAGAGTAAGGGTGAAATGAAGTGCAGCACTAAGATAACGCAATAACCATTTTTATAACTGAAGAAATGGTATAGACGAGCTCGAACTTGAGTGTGAATTTGGCGAGGGTTTTGCGGTGTTGAAAAGGAGACGGTATGGCCGGGCTGTGGGAAACACAGAGAGGGCGACGACGTAGTAGGGCTGTGACGTCGGCCGACCTAGGGAGACGTGCGATTGCGGAGCTAGTGGGGAGGAACAACGGTGGGAAAATGGCTTCGGGGCATCGACGAGAGGAGGAAGACAATGACAGCCACCGACTGACAGATGGGCCTAAATAGTGGCCAGGTCCCACATGTCGGCGAGAGAAAGGATGAACTCCAGATTTTTAACTAGGAGCTGAGTCGGAAAGCTCATTCATTGAGGTAGTAAACGTGTCCAAAAATTTTTGATAATTTTTTTTCAGTGAAGTTTAGATTTTTTTATTTTTCTATAAAATTTTTAGGTTTAAATAATATGTGTGTATTTTATATTAATTCTGAAATTCTACTGTGCTCAAATTATTATTTTCTGATTTTAATTTATTTGAGGGCAGATATTTTATCAAACTTTTTTGAAATTTTTTTTATAATTTACTATGGCCATGTTATTCTTTTTTAAAAATTTTAACTTCATATCATTTGTATTTAATTTATAATAATTCTGACATTGGAATTTCAAAATTTTCAACCTTTCGGTTTTTATACTTTTAAATGCATCAAACTTGATTATTTATTTTTGATAGTTTTACTGGTGATTTTTATATCTACTCAAAAGATAAGGTAAAATTTTTAGATTATAATAATGTCGTGATATTTTTATTTAAATCTGACAGTCATATTGTTTCTAGTCAAATTAATTTCATTAATTCACCTTTATTTTCATAAATAATTGTGTTCACATGACTTTTAAATACAGAAATGGGGTTCTGGAGATTTATTAAGATTAAATAGAATTTTTAATTTTTTTATCACTATAAATATTTATTCTACTCATTTATCTACCACTTAAATCAATATGAAAAAGGGTTTTCTCTTAGAGCAAAAAACCAAGAAAAGTCAAGAAAATCCTGAAAAAGCCAGAAAATACAGAATTAAACGTAATCAAATTTTAAGATTTAATTTCTTATTTTACTTGAATTTTGAGGATGTTGCAATGTGCATACTAGCTACTGATAATGGGATTAGTACATTATACACATGAGACCTTGGTATTCCACGCCAAAAAGGAGATCTCGACATCTGTTGCCAAACTAAATGGAGACCAAGGTTCAAAATTTCGGTTTCGGAATAAATTTCGGCCCAGACCGGACGACGAAATTTCGGCGAAATTTTTAGATTTCGGAAATATTTCGGACAAAATTTGAATTTAAAAATTCAAATCCGGTCCATTCCGGAAATAAAAATCCGAAATTCGGGCGAAATTCCCGAAATTTCGGGTTTTTTGGACCGGCTGAAAAGATGTCGAAACATTAACGAAAAATTTTGAAATTTTTTTTGTAGGTTCCTGACACATTTATTATTTTCTCACAAAAATTTCAGCTGATTATCACATCTGAGGAATATTTAAAAATTCAGAGAGTGGTACTGTCCTTATAAAACACTGACCGATAAGTTTGATCCGAATGAAAAACGGTACAAATCAAGTTATAAATTGTTAAAAAAAATTTTGGAGATTCATGAAACATTCATCATATTTACATAAAAATTTCAGATTATTCTAAAGTTTTTGTAATTTTTCAAAATTCAAACATTGGAACTGTCCTGATAAAACGCTGACCGGCAATTTTGAACCGAATGCAAAATGGTTCAAACCACGTTATAATTTTTTTTTTGCATGGTTATGAGGTATCTATAATTCTCTCATAAAATTTTCAGATGATGATCAAATTTTATGAATTTTTAAAAATTCTAACAGTACTATTGGTCTACTGCCCTGTTAAAATGTTTACCGGCAAAATTGAAAAACATGAAAAATTATGTAAACCATGTTGAAAACTTTTGAAAATTTTTGTGGATGGTCCTGATATAACATTAATGTTTTCTTAAAATTTTTATATGATGATCATTCTCAAATAATGTTTAACAATTCAGACAGTGCTACGTCCGGATAAAAGTCTGATGATCAATACATAGATTTGATTTAGCAGTAAAAAGAAGTTTAATTTTTTTTTAAAATTTTACAGAATGGTGATAAGGAATTTCTTAATATCCCATAAAAATTTTGATTCATGATCACACACCAGTGAATTTATAAAATTCCTACAAGGCACACTACCATTTATGTTTTTTTCTTTTTGTTTTTAGAAATATAATATAACAAACGAAGTTCAATGCTTACATAGATTTAATTGACCAAACAAACCAAGTTTAATTTTTTTTTTAAATTTACATCATGGTTCTGAGTCAATTATTAATCTCTCATAAAAGTTTTAGATCATAATCACACCCAAGAAAATTTATAAAATTCTGACAATATAACTGTCCCAATTATGTTCATTCTGTTTTTGATTTTTTAAAAATAACAAATGAAGTTAAATTATTTTGAACTTTTTTATGTATGATCCTAAACTACTAAGGATAGTACCATAAAAGTTTGAGATTATTATCAAGCTTGTACAATTTTATAAAAATCTAACAGTATTTCTGCCAAAATTTTAAAATATTTAAAAAATTCGGTTTTTCAACAAATTTTCATAGGAGATGACTTTCCTAATGGTTATTGGGTCAAATCCGGCCCTAAAACGGTCAAAAAACACGAAATTTCGCCCGGAAAAACGAAATTTCGGATTTTTACTGTAGCAATTTCAAATTTTTTTAAATTTTTTTTCCCGGCCGGTAGTTTAGATTTCGGGGGGTCCGAAATCCGAAATTGAGCGAAATTCGCCGAAATTTTGAACCTTGATGGAGACAGATAGGTATCACGTCAGTATTTCCTTATTCCAACTAGTGAAAGAAATTATGTCACCATTTAAATGGTCACAGAGATATATTTCTAATTTTTTTGGCGAATAATTTCTGTAATTTTTTTATTTTGTATTATATTTAAAAAAAATTCCAGGAATGACCGTTGCCCGCATATCTAAGTCTCAGGTGTATACGTCCTGCCTTTCTACTATTTTAACCATACGGAATATATTACATATATAATCTATGTCTGAGCTTATCAATGCACCGTACCTGTACGGACTCAAATAAGCTGCTGTTAAGCTATCTCAATCACCATGCACGTAATGTCAACTCTTGTACGGAATCTCAAGCGGTTGTCTATTCCATCTGTCGTTTTACCCAGCCTCGGTTAAATAAAAAAAGCTGTTATCCTAGGGTGTGCGTGGGTAAACTATTTTTTTCCTTTGATTAGCATTATCTTTATAAATATATTTAGGTTAGTATTATAAAAGCTATATAAGTAGACAATGCTATAATGTTATAGTTTTATTATTTTTTGCAGATGTATTACAATTAAAATTTATGGTAAAATTATGTTTCGCAGAAAACCGTGGTAATGTCGAAGTTAAATGCTTCTCTTTTGACTGAACAGGTCCAATTAATCTAATCACTCGTGGCCGTATAATCAATCACAAGCAAGTCGAACAAACTTTAAGGAATAATTGATCTCGATCGCTGGTTTGCATGCAGCGTACCACATGCGCAACGACAGAAACCATGTGATGGACCATATACATCCAAGCAATGATTAATGAAATCATATCACAACTTGCCCACCTAAATCTAGTGGTATGTGTATGCTAGTACTTGTGTGTTTCGGCATCTGGTTCTTTTGTTGAATGTTAAGGTTAATTAAGTTACGAAATGCATGAAGGAGATCGATCCTTGGTATATTCTTCGGTAAATATCTGCAGCTTGTATTAGGCTATTAGCTCTCTAATCCATCGAGCAGAAGCTCTCTCTCTCTCTTTTACACTTAAACCCACTACTACACAAGTATACATCACAATCGGTTCTTTTTCGTCATCACAGTCGGTTCTAGTGGTGACACAAAGTCATGAGACAGAGATGAGGCGGGCATTATTACAGTCGGTTCTTGCCCGATAGAGATGATATGGTCATCTCTATCGGTTCTTTATAAGAAGCGATAGAGATGATGGTCTTATCTCTATCGGTTCTTTGTAAGGACCGATAGAGATAAGACCATCATCTCTATCGCTTCTTATAAAGAACCGATAGAGATGAACATACTATCTCTATCGCTTTTTTCAAAGAACGGATAGAGATAATACCATCATCTCTATCGCTTCTTATAAAGAACCGATAGAGATGACTGTATCATCTCTATCGCTTCTTAAAAAGAACCGATAGAGATAATGTAATCATCTCTATCACTTTTTTGAAAGAACCGATAGAGATGAATATACTCATCTCTATCACTTCTTATAAAGAACCGATAGAGATGAGTTCATCATCCCTATCGCTTCTTTCAATGAACCGATAGAGATGACCGTCACATCTCTATCATTTTCTTGTGAGAACCGACAGAGATGAATGGGTGTGGTGTGCTATCACATTCTAATCAGCACATATTCCACACAATATGCACATATCACATTCACACAGAAATTACAGACAACATATCATATTCAAAGAACATGAATACTTTGTTACAACAAACACATATCACATTCGTTAACAAAATAGAACGTAAACATGCTTAACCATAAGTACACATGCAATCGCATTCAGATATGTAATATTTGTTCACATCTGGTCTTGTAGGAGCTTTTGGGATCTCTAAACCGTCCGTCCTCCGATAAGCATTCTATCCAGTACCACTAGCATAAGTGGTCTCGTATCTTGTTGAGTGCAGTGCTGTCTACACTCTTCTGGGGGATAACGGTATGCTGCAAGATAGAAACGAGTGCTCTAATTTGAGTTTCCAAATTTTCATGTGAAAGACCAATTGTATATGCATGTACTACCTTAGGAAGCAGTGCGAGCCGACAATCAAGATCACTATGTGTTGCATGACATACAAACCACAGTGATCGTCGCTGCCTGTTGATGACACTGTGAAGAAAGAAAAATAAATTAAGAGACAAAGAAAATATGTCGAAAATCTAAATCTTATATATGATAGCCACTTGTACCTTGAAGTGACATACTCGGCTTGGAGCCCTTTTTGTCGTCGTGTGTCCCTCACGCTTGACGTATTCCTTGAAACCCCTATATACATTGGAAAGATGCGTTGAGTAAAAAATAATGAATGTAGTTAAATCTGAGAAAATGTTAGATAAGAGTGGTGCACTTCTTGCTCCAAAGGAGGCTTGATCGCGTGAGGCCATCGGTCTCTTATCAAGCGAATTAAAAGTGTACACTTTGTTGTCGCTCGGAAGAACACGAGTAGAACCCAATGGTTGTTTATTAAATGGTATGCAGCGAAGAAAATAAGTTCACATACGGTTTCGGTGTGTAGAAGTAATTGAGCAGTGAAGTAGTACTTACTCCTCGTGAGTGCGGGAATAGAATGAAGCCCTTCTTCGACTCGACTTGCAATGCCCTCTTGATGTAGCCGCAACCCATTCCGGTTGAAGCCTAGCCATCGTCGCGGACACAAGCTCGTGGTCGATTTAACCCAACTAGTTGTCGATTCATCACGACCATTGCCTCATCGCCTCGCTTCGCATTGAATGTTAAAAGCGTAATGCAAAATCCTATGGAAGTCATAAGGTGGGTACAGCGTGGTGCGATACTCACGGCGTCGAGATCGTCTGGTAGAAATATCGATGGCTATCGGTTGAGTACAGACGAACAGATCCTCAAAACTAGCGGGAATGTCCCATCCTCCTCGCGGTGGAAATGTCCTTCTGTATCTAACATTGAAGTCGACACGCTCGCTCTCTTTCACTTTGTCAATGTACCATCCATGGGTATCGAGTCCATATGCCTAGGCGTTCAATTTCTTTGGGAGGCGGAAGGGCTTTCCATGTACGTAGGCCTTAAATTCATAAGGCTTCATCGTAGTGCATGTGCGGCTCTCCTTTACGGGCGAAGGAGTCTCCGAGGCCGGCGATGGGCTTTTCATGTACACAGGGGCGCTGTGGCCTTTGTGAGCCTATCCTTTTAGCGAGGCCTCAAGTGGTTACGTGGTTGTCGTGCTAGTCCTTTTATGCACCAGCTCAGTACTTTGTGCGGGGCTCGTCACGCGATCGTGGGAGCGGCGCAGTGCGGTAGGAACCTACAAAGCACGCGCATAATTAAGTAACTTGTTGCAATACTCTGGAATGGTACGAAGGCGTGAGGATGTTTACCTTGACCAAGACAGCGCTGTCGTGGGCCACTTGATGAGCGACATCCGCTGGCCCGAGAGTGGTGATGTCTTCGTTAGGAGGAACTCGAGCACATGTGATAAGAAGGCCGTGGGCGTAGTCCACACGGACCCTCATGTAGCCCTTCCCCAAAGGTGACCATGCACCGTGTTGGTCTCCTTGCATGGAAATGCAACCCCACGTGCAGCCTCAACAGGAAATCCGTCTTCCGTCAGGGTGGGCTGGCACTTGGTAGGCGCCTACAAAAAGTGCGCAACTTGAGAGAAAACATATGAAGAGTTACCTCGCACCATTAAGTAAGGCAAAATTAATTATTACCTTGGTGGGATTGGACTTATCATTTTGGAACCGCAGCTACTTGGTGGGGCACAGGTTTCTCTGATGGCGGGGCATCGGCTCGACTCAGGAGATCATCGCCATCATCTCGGCCCTTAGGCGCTCCTCACGTGCAATCATCTCCACCCTCATCTCCTCCTCACGTGCCATCATCTGCACCCTCATCTCCTCCCTCATCTCCTCCGAGATCTCCTCCCTCAGCTGCTCCCTAAGCGTGTCCTTCAGGCGCTCATACGTGCCTCCCATGTTCTTGATCTGGTACTCGAAGCAGCATCTTGGAAGTAGGACTTCTTCGTATGCCCCGACCCTGCGGCAAGCACCGACCCTTATGGTCGAGCTTCCGATCGCGATGGATAGGATGTCATTTGACCCTTGGCTAAGAAAGGTCCCTGCTCTTTCCTCCGCTTACCTCCTCCTGCAAGAAGCGAGTACAAATTAGATCCAAATCGATAGGAATGGTCTCTTGCAATGTAGTAAGTTTGATATCTTACGATGGTGGAGCGACTTGCGCGGTAGTGGGGTTTGGTACTACCGGTTTGCACTGTTCGCGGTTTTCTTTATCCTCGCTATTACCCGATCACGTGCCCGCTCCTCACATATGTGCGAGTAAGGCATCGTTGTCCGAGTTAGCGCACTCCTCGGCTAGTCGTGCCCATTCGCTTTCTTCCTTCGTAGCCGCTGAACCGAGGTGGTGCGCATGCGTGTTCACCTGCAGGTAGCAACGTTCTTACATCTCGGCTCCTCCGCCTCGGCGTACTCTTGATCTCGTGAACTCCTCCCAAACGCCGGAGTCATGAGCGGATACCTCTCGAATGGTGTACGGCCTTTGTAAGACGTATTCACTTTGTGCATGTAGACCTGAAGTGCCTCGAGCCACACCCATCCTCTTCAAGGCGTACCACCGGCATTGTTTTCATCCTCCTCTTCTATAATCCATTTTCCTTAACCTCGTCCCCACACCGGTTCTTACGCTTTCGGCGTTGACCTCCTTTCTCCAATCCTTAACGTTATGGGAACTCTCTCCCTCACCGATTGCCGAGGAATGGCGGTATCGCCCTTACACTTGAGAGGACCGTGCAAGCGCCCGTCGCATTGAAGTGGAGAATTTGCGGCGTTCTCCTGTGGCCCTTTGCTCGGTCCTCGGGCCTTCCTCACCTTACTCGGCCCCTCGACATTTCAACACAGGTCGGCTCGACACTTGGAAGTTGGTGCGCCCTCGAGAGCACCTTCTTCTCTTTACGGCGATGAGTCGATGCTCTCTAATTGCGACATTTTGAGTTTTCCTATCTACCATGGACAAATATTTGACATGAGAAAGCAATTCGTAGCTATTATGTGAACTTGATAATAAATCACTGTTCTAGTATATTGCGATTACATTAACAGAGGAAAGAATGATCTTCAAGAAAAGTTCGTGGAGAAAATTTCGTAGCTATTATGTGAACTTGATAATAAATCATTGTTCTAAATACGTCTGACGATAACTCCTAATCTCTACATAGGTTTGGTCTAATCCCATTTGAGGATATGTGGTTCGGGCAAGTTCACGAGGCGTTGTACAACTCGGAGAAAATTTGTGACATCTCACATTGTTCTCCGGATACGTCTCGACAACTAGTCAAGAGGGGTGTGCATCCGGAGAACACCAGGGAGACGCTACCGAAATCTACTCTGTGAGTTGTACAACGCCTAAGGAACTTGCAAGAACCACATATCCTCGAACTGTCCAAAAAACGTGGACAATTCGAGGCTTTGCTTATAAATATGTCATTACGGCATATTTATAAATAAGCACTCTCGAGCGTGAGGCGTGGTTACGCAACCTAAACTCGTAACATATCTTGAGTCTGAAGCACATATGAGAAAGTAATGAAAAAGCATCGTAACATTCATGGAAGCAGGATGAGGAACATGTATATCATGAATAATTGAATGTAGAGGGCAACCCATCAATTGAATATATAATGGAAGCAGGATGATGAGATTTCTATGTGATAAATAGAACCCCCACTCGGTCTGAGAACCCCCACTAAGTCGATAATTCTTTCTCATAACAAGTTGAATGTACCGAACATCCTAAACCCTCTCCCTCTCTCAAAAGAAGAAACTACAACCGCAACCAACTAATTCATACCAAGAAAAGAGTGCCCTTGTCCTTTTTTAAAAAAGAAGAAGGTAGCGAGCAGCGGGATACTTTTGCGTATTATCACCTCGAAAGATTAGCATCATGTTGTCAATATTTCACTATAATGTGCACACAACTGACAATCTAGTCCACTTCAATTCCAATACACTATTGCAGTTTGCACCATTTACATCAAAGTTATCTATTTCATTGCGGCGATGTCCCATTGCACACACCTATACCAAATTTGCATTTGGCAGTTCACAGTTCTCTATGGCAAGCATGATACCCATACCAAATATGCACACACCGACCAAGGCAGCGCCTTTTCTTCACCGCAATGACAAGCTCAAACTGGCAATCATTGTAGCATGGGCAGAACACTCACAGGCGGGCCGGCGTGGGGCGGGCCGGGCGTGGGCGGAGGCGCGCGTGGCCAGTGGGGCGGGCGGGCCGTGGAGGCGGTGTCGTGAGAGTGGGGAGGGGCGGCGAGGTGGAGTCGAGGCGGAGGCGGCGCGCGCGGGTGGGGCCGAGGGGCGGCGAGTGGAGTCGGGGCGAGGCGGGGGGCGCGGATAGGCGCGGGGGTGGAGTAGGGCGCGGGGTGGAGTAGGGGGGAGGCGGCGGGGGTGGGCGGGGTGGGTCGGGCGTGGGGCGGAGGTGTCGCGAAGTGGGGCGGAGGGGCGAGGTGGGTCGGGCGGGGCCGGAGGGGCGACAGGTAGGGCGGCGGGTGGAGTAGGGGAGGGGCGGGGGTGGGCGGGTGGAGTCGGGCGCAGCCGGGGGGCGCGGGTAGGGGCGCGGGGTGGAGTAGGGGCGGGCGTCGGGGCGGCGAGAGGCGACATGTGGCATCGGCGGATGGGTGGGTGACGGGTCGCGTCGAGCGGAGGCGGAGTGGCGGCGGGGTTGGGGCGAATCGGTCGGGAGTGGGAGTTAGGCGGCGTGGAGTCCAGGCTTAGTGAGGGCCGGCACAAAAATACCAGTACCTATAATATTACTATCGGTTTTTTCATTAAACCGACACAAAGTATTATATACTACTATCGTTTTTCCAAGAAATCCGACACAACAAAATTTCTATTCCTATCGGTTTTTTTAAAAAATCGTCACAATAATTTTCCATTACTATCGGTTTGTCGACAAAACCGACACAAAAAATATAATATTACTATCGGTTTTTTTAGAAAACTGACACAAGAAATAAACATCACTACCATTTTTGCATCAAACCGGACCAAAAAAAATATATATATTACTATCGGTTTTTTGAAAAAACCGACACAAACAACTTAATATTACTATCGGTTTTTTAAAAACCGACACAAAAAAATCACATTACTATCGGTTTTTTTAAAAAACCGACACAAAAAAGATTATAATACTATCGGTTTTTTGAAAAACCGACACATAAAAATAAACATCACTACCGTTTTTGGATCAAACCTAACAAAAAAATATATATTACTATCGGTTTTTTGAAAAAACCGACACAAACAACTCAATATTACTATCGGTTTTTTGAAAAAACCGACACAAACAACTCAATATTACTATCGGTTTTTTAAAAAACCGACACAAAAAAACTAACATTACTATCGGTTTTTTTAAAAAACCGACACAAAAAAGATTATAATACTACCGGTTTTTTGAAAAACCGACACAAAAAAATAAACATCACTACCGTTTTTGGATCAAACCTGACCAAAAAAAATATATCTTACTATCGGTTTTTTTGAAAAAACCGACACAAATGTAAAACATTACTATCGGTTTTTGTACAAAACCGACACAAAAAAGATAGTAATACTATCGGTTTTTTTTATAAAACCGACACAACATAATATTACTATCAGTTTTTGTATAAAAACCGACACAAAAAAGTACAAATCACTATCGTTGTTTTACTAAAACCGATACAAATGTTGTTCAATGCACTATTTGCTTTCCTGACAAACCATGAATTCTCAACTTGAAAAAATATCTGTTCAAAGAGTGAAAAGGCCATAAATTTTGCAAACATAGTTGGAATTTTTTGAAATGTTGCAGGAACGTACTTTGTGATACTACAAAACTATTCCAAAAAGGATTCTGGAAAAAAGAGTTAGCATTGAAAAAAAGAAGCCCAAAGTCACTTTGTAGGCTAGATTTTTTGTTCAAAGAGTCTCAAAGTCAAATCTTTCTCAAATGAAGTCCAAGTATTTTGAAAATTGCGAGAAATGATTTGGTGTGGAGTGCCTTCTTTTTCTTGCTTCAAGTAGATGATACATACCACAATCCATTCAAAAAAATTTGCAAAAGTTTCATACGTACAAGTAACCTTTGCAAACACGAAACTACAGTTATGTACAATACAAACATTTCAAACACATAGCAACTGATACAATGATGTACTCCTTTTATTTGCAATACAACCCTTCCTGATGATCTACACGCATGTAATTTCTTCCATGTGTGTCATCGTCATCACTAAGACGAGCCCCATCCATAAGCGGAGGTATTTCATCAAATTGGTCGTATTCTTCTTCATCTATGACATTTTTGACTCCAACGATCCGCCGCTTGCCATGAAGGACGATGTGCAACCCGGATTGGCGGATCACGCACATAGAAGACTGATTTGCTTGCTTCGCAAATCGAATGGGTCATCTTTATAGGCGAATCTGTTGAGATCCACAAGAGTAAAACCTCTCTTGTCGACCTTCACTCCATGTAGGAGTCCCACCCACTTACATCGAACAATGGAATTTGGTATATTCCAAATCGAGCTCCCAAATTTCTTGATCACCCAGTAAGAGTTCATTGCCATTGAGGATCCTCCTTTCGTGTGATGTTCATCGGAAAAAGCATCTATGCTTACACCACTGTTTTAACGATACTCTTCGCATCGACTTTCGATGTAAAAGGTGTACCCATTAATATCGTACCTGCCATATGCGTACATTAAATCTAGGTCCGTCGTAACCATTTGATAGTCTCACTAACGAGACCTCCGCCCTTTGTTTGAACCATGTGAGAAATCTATCGTTGTGTTCTCGCATGATGGAAAGCTCATCCATTTGTGGATTCTCTTCCGTAATATCGACTTGTCTTTGCTCGATGTACCTGCAACCACTGCTCTCTCTGCAAGGCTGCCGAATCGCTTTGCAATACATATCAAACCGTGGCCTCGTTAGTTTCGATCCAACGGTTCCTTTGCGGCAAATCGCCCTCATGGCGAGATAGAGGAACACCGATTGCTTGTCTTTTCCGAGATAGTCCACGCGGAACTCAATAACTTCTTGATACCATAACCTTCCACAATACTACCCTCGGGCTTGACCGATTCCTCACGTAGGATTTTAATATACCCATGTACCTCTCGAGCGGGTACATATAACGTAGGAATGCGGTCCACATATCTTAATCTCTAACGAGGTGAACAACATGGTGGACCATGACATCGAAGAACGACGGTGGGAAATGCATCTCAAGTCGACATAGAGTCCGCACCACCTCACTCTGCAAGTTGTCTAGCACGTCGGGTCAATAACTTTCGGAGATTGCATTGAAGAATTAACACAACCGTGATTGCAAACTGACATCCTCTGCGAGAATATTTCTTATTGCAACCCAGGAGCATTTGGGTCATCAAGACATGGCAATCGTGGGACTTCATGCCCAACAACTTCAAATCATCCAAGGACACAAGCTTCTTAATGTTCGCGGAGTAGCGGATGGAACTTTAATACTATGGAGACATTTGCAAAGGTCCTCTTTCTCCTTCTTGGACAGGTGTAGCATGCGGCGGGATATACGGATCTTTCCCATCCTCCTCTATCACTTTGCAAGCACAGGCACGATTCCCATGTAGGCCATGTCGCGACGAGCATTCACACCATCCTTTGTCTTTCCGGGTATGTTCAGCAGATACCAACCAAATTGTCGCAGACATTCTTCTCAACGTGCATGACATCAATACAATGCGAACATCTAACTCCTTCGATCGGTAAGTCCCAAAATATTGACCTCTTCTTCCAAATGGTCCTAGAACGAACAGATTCTGGCTCTTTCCGTCTTGAACATCGATATCCTCTACCGTGAATATACTTGCCTTCCACTCATAGGCTCACGGTGCGAGCGGACTTCCCTCTTCCCATCAAATTTGTCATCCATCTTACGGTATCGATGACTTCGAGGTAGAAACCTACGGTGACCCATATACACAGTTTTCTTGGAATTCGGCAGCCATAGGCTCTCGGTCTCCTATTCACAAATAGGACACGCTTTTGCTCCTTTCGTACTGTAGCCCACCAAATTACCAAGAGCCCAAAAATCATTTATGGTGCAAAATACCATAGCCTGTAGGGTGAAATGCTCTCTTCTGTACGCATCCCACACAATGACCCCGTCATTCCACAATTTTACCAAATCCTCGATCAATGGAGCGAGGTACACATCAATATCATTTCCCGGCTGTTTGGGTCTCGAGATTAGCAACGACATCATGACATACTTCCGCTTCATGCACAACCAAGGAGGGAGGTTGTAGATACACAATGAAGCGCCACGTCTTTGTGTGTTGCTCATGTTACCAAGCGATTCATTCCATCGGTACTCAATCCAAATCTTATGTTTCTCATTTCGGCACCAAACTCCTCATGTTTCCAATCGATGTTTCTCCATTGGGCGAATCGGCAGGTGTCTCGACTTGCCATCTTCCTTTCGAGACTCATAATGCCAACACAACAATTTTGCTTCTCTAGGATTTGCAAACAACCTTTCCAGACGGGAATGATGGGCAAGTACCACAATACCTTGGCGGTGCACCTTTAGTGACCTCTTCACCCTCGTTGCCCGGCTCTTACGCTTCTTGTTATTACGCTTCTCCTTTTGTTTGTACCGAGGCACACATAAAGCGGACAAATGTGCAGCTCGATGTGCGTTCACGGTACAAGATGCAATCATTTGGACATGCATGTATCCTTTCTATTTCCATTCCCATGGGACATAGTAGCTTCTTCGCTTCATAAATGCTTGTTGGCAACTCGTTTCCCTCGGAAGCGATCCGATAGAAGAACTAGAAGTGCATTAAAACTTGTATCATCCAGCGGTGTTTTGCCTTGATTCGAACAATGCAAGGACCGAACCTAACTTAGTGTATTCTGCTTTGCAACCTGTGAACAGTGGTTTCGCATCGTCTTCCATCAGGCTTTTAAACTTTCCAAACTCTCTTTCTGTGTAATTACCCTCCACATCCCGCAACATTTGCTCCAAATTCTCCTCCTTAAACATATCAAATTGCAACTAATCATCCGGTTCCACCGTGTCTTCATTGCATACCGGCAGGGTACTACCTGTCTCCCCGTGATGGATCCAACACGTGTAATTCCTCACGAAGCCACGTTGAATCAGGTGGTCCTCAATTTGAGCTGAGTTGTTAAATTTTCTCAGATTGGTGTAATCAATGCAAGGACAATATATGAAGTTTACACCCCTCCTCACCATGTCCTCTTCGGCAATTTTTTTGAACTCCTTAACACCCCTCTGAAATTCAACACTCACATGACTTTTTGCATACATCCATTCCTTACGGTTCATCTGCAATTAAACTTCACCCAATAAATTATGCACAAACTGGAGCGACAGCAAGCTAGTTATTTGAAATATTGAGACATCATTTGATTAATATTACCTTTGCAAAATAGATGATAATTTCCCGGCAACTTATATGAAATATGTACTCCGATCGATACCTAGATTCTTCCCTGGTTTAGAGCTTCCAATTTCCTAGATAAGAGACATACATTTTTAACATGAACAATGATATCAAACAATCTAATTATATAGTGCAGTAGCCTACAGATCTTTTGACAACAACGAAACAATACAAGGGTACCAACGATGACTCCTAATCTCTAAATAGGTTTGGTCCTAATCCCATTCGAGGATATGTGGTTTCGACAAGTTCCTAAGCCGTTGTACAACTCCAGAGAAAATTTCGGCAGCATCTCCCCGCTATTCTCCATATACACGTCTCAACAACAGGTCAAGAGGGGTGGTATCTGTAAGGACCCAAATCCACTGATTCGAACCCACTGTATTTACCGCACTAGTCCCAGGATCAGCGCTAGTGCACACAGCTCAACATCGATACATATCACATCATACTCAACGATAATAGAATAATAGTTCATTTATTGATATAGCTAAATGTATGATCTTATGACCGACTTACATTATTAAGCCACGCAGGGCAAGACTGGAAATATAAGCTAATAATTAAGCAGAGGAAAGTAGAAAATGTAGATAGCTCATCAGTTCACCACAGGCAACCGACAAGGCTCAGACCCTAATGACTCGCGTCTTCCTGGACTTCATCTTCCAACACAGGTGTAGATTCTTCAACTGTTGATTATGGTTGTTTGGCAAGGGTGAGTACTTAAAGCACTCAACAAGTTGTGCACAGAATGCAATTCTATGTATCTATATGTAAGGCTTATTCCAATGGATAGGCTATCATGGCTATTTTGCAATAAGCACCATTTATGAACAAATACAGTAGATAGATTATAAAGACTGTAAAACAAATAACAGTAATGATTAAATAAATTCAATATTTCTCAAGTAAACCAAGTTTCCAATCCTAAGTCAAATTCATCTTCCATATGGCATTCCGCCATCCCAACCACGTTGTCCAATTAATTAAGCTAACCCTTAACTGTAATTCCCGAGCATTGCTCAATACCGCGAGCACGGCTATCCGAATAGTTTCACACTCTGCAGTGGTTATGCACTTTACCCACGTGATACAATCAAACACCACCATGGCGAGTGATTATAACAAAGCCTTTACAATGCGCTGGCTTAACCCGATACTACCCGCTAAGGTTTCAACACTGGCGGGATTGGTTACCACATCGAGGGCCCCCCTCTTGCGCCATGTGAATTACACCATAACTCGGGAACTCACACCGACCACGATAGTATCAAAATTAAGACATTGCAAATTACTCATTAAGGTGGCCCATACGGACATGTGGTTGCATGATTGACTCGGTCAAAGGCTTGCAAGGTTAAGTCCTTAGTGTGATCAAGGCAAGACATCCACATACCCTCGCCCCATCGGGCCACCTTGGCATCCTCGCCCTTGTCACTTGCCCCGATCTAAGTTATTATCACCCAGTTGATTACCAAGCACCACGTGCCATCAACAATTCAACATCGTTGCGTGACATGACTCGCCACAACAACTCAATCTCATCGTGTGATCCCACATGACACACAAGTTCATGACATTGTTCCATATTTCATTAATCAAGATTAATTACCAATGATTCTAACACATGTGATGACGTGGCAAGGCTAAGCAACTATTACAGACTAAACCTCCAATGTTGATCATAATTACTAATCAACTATATTAAACCATCTAGGGTGACAATGGATCATGGCATACAATGACAAGGTAGGTTATAGATCAATCTGGTATATTACCTAAGCCCAATATAATTTGAAACAGTTGTATATTTGAAATAGATGCACTAGTGTAAGTCAAACATAGCAATTTTATAAACAAAGGTTCAACATGATCAAAGCACAACTTGCCTTGGAATAGGTCCTGATCTGGTTCTGGAACTTGCTCTTGAGTTGCTGGATCTTCCTCCGAAGCGTCGCACAATTCAACGTCTACGCGTACCGAAGAAGAAAAGTAAATAAATGCCAAAAAAGAGAGCAATTAAACTCCAAAAATAAAATAAAATTCACCATTAAATATAACTCAATTTTAAAATTTTTAGAAATTTGAATCACTCAAATCCGAGTTACGATGCAAAAGATATAGCCTTTTGAAGTTTGGAATAAATCTCAAATCGTAAAATCGAAATTCGAATTAATGATTTATTTTTATTCAGAAAAAGCGATTTATGACGTCAGCGTGACCTCATGATGAAATCATCATCACAGAATTTCCAATCAGATTATTTTTCCAATTGAAAAATGCAATTATGACGCAAGCATGACGTCAGCGTGACGTCGACGGGCGCCACCAATCGAGCGCGACACGCGTCCCCGGCAAGATAGATCGGGTCCACGGCGCGACGAGACTACGGTGGACTCGGTCCATGGCGCCGACCATCGAGCCCGACACGCGCACACCACGATTGGTCGCCGCACCGCTCGATCGATCCACGAAAACCAATCGGGCGGTCGGCGTTCACGCGCGACGTGGCAACGCACCAAAGAAAGCAGATCTAATCCGACGGCTCAAAGCTTCCGGACCGACGATGGCTATGCGACACGAGGTCTTACCGACTTGAAGACGAAGACCAAGGCGACGCGGCATTTTGGCGCGACTCGCAACGACGCACTTGGTTCTGCGCGGCGTGGTCCGGCGAATCGAAGATGGCACCAGCGCGCGGAGACCCAACGGCGCGATTTAAACCGAGCAAAAACCGAGATGTCCTGTGCTTCCAACTCCGGCGAGCTCCTTTGCGCGCTTGACGACGATTCACGCGAAACCCGTCCGACCAAAAGATGCGGCGCACACGGATGAAACTTCGGGCGCTACCCTCCTTTATAGCCTCGGCGTCCGAGCTCTACACGGCGGGAAGTCCGGAGTTATTCGGCGGCGGACTCGAGTTCGCATCGAGACGACGACGTGCATCCGTACACGTGTCGCGATCCGACGGCCACGAAAGCGGCTTCTCGCGGCGCAATCTGGTCCGTTGAAACATGATCGAGCAATTGCGCAAATTAGGGTTTTCCCACCGGACTCGTGGTGGTGGGCGCGTGACGCAGAGCCTCAGCGCATAGTGCTGGGCTCGGCCCAACACTGTTCACCAGATTTTTTTAAAGATTTCTTATTTAGAATAATTCCAGAAATTCATTTTATTTATTTTAAGCAATAAAACTATTAGGAAAAATCCAGGAAAAATCTCAAAAATACTTTGAGACATTCTGGACTCAAATAAAATATTTTTGGCAAAACTTTATTTTAACTTTGCACAGATTTAAATAGATTTTAATAAAAGGCAATAAACTTGATTTCAAATTAATTCAAATAATTCCAGAAAAATCCAAATAAATTCCAGAAGATCACAAATGCACATTTAAACAATAAAAACTTAATTAAGCCAAATTTTGGGATGTTACAAACCTCCCCCCCCTTAACAGAATCTCGACCCGAGATTCAGGGCTAAATAGAGAATAGGTTCGGAATTCTGACTTCAAATCTTCTTCTCGCTCCCAAGTGGCTTCGCTTTCGGAATGATTGCTCCACTGAACTCTGCAAAAGCGAATAGACTTGTTTCTGGTCTTACGCTCCATAACATCCAAAATTCTGACCGATTTCTCTTTGTAAGTCAAATCTTCTTGTAGCTCTATTGCATCCAACGGGGTTTGCTCTGTTGGCACTCTGAGACACTTCTTAAGCTGCGACACATGGAATACATCATGCACTCCTACCAAGGACTGAGGCAACTCTAACTGATACGCTACCTCTCCTCGACGGCTCAGAATCTTGAACGGACCAACATATCTTGGTGCAAGCTTCCCTTTAACGTGAAATCTTTTAACGCCCTTAAGAGGGTAACCACGAGATACACATGATCTTACGGTTCAAAACTCAAATCTCGGCGACGGTTATCTGTGTAACTCTTCTGTCTTGACTGTGCTATCTTCAACCTCTCTCTGATCATTGCAACTTGACTTTCTGCCTCTTCGAGAATATCTGGCCCAAAAACCAAACGTTCTCCTGTTTCGTTCCAATTTAATGGAGTATGACAAGCACGTCCATACAACGCCTCAAATGGTGACATCTGCAAGCTAGCTTGGTAGCTATTATTGTAACTGAACTCTGCATATGGCAAACACTTATCCCACGTCGTAGTATAAGCTAAAGCACATGCTCTCAACATATCCTCTAAAATCTGATTTACTCTTTCCGTCTGACCATCTGTCTGCGGGTGATATGCTGTACTAAAATTCAGACGAGTCCCCATTGCTTCATGCAACTTGTTCCAAAACCTTAAGGTGAATTGGGTACCTATGTCCGACACAATCTTCTTGGGCACTCCATGCAAGCATACAATCCTTGACATGTACAACTCCGCTAAACGATCTCCCGAGTAAGTGGTCTTTACTGGGATAAAATGGGCGACCTTGGTTAGACGATCCACAATAACCCAAATGGAATCGTAACCTCTCTGAGTCTTAGGTAAACCGGTGATAAAGTCCATTCCGATTTCCTCCCACTTCCATTCCGGAATTTGCAACGGCTGCAATAAACCAGCGGGTCTTTGATGCATGGCTTTTACTCTATGACATACGTCGCATAAAGCAACATGCTCAGCTACTTCACGTTTCATGTTAGGCCACCAAAATCTCTCTTTCAAATCCTGGTACATCTTGGCACTTCTGGATGAATCGAGTACTTAGAATCGTGAGCTTCCTCAAGAATCAATTGTTTGATTCCTTTTATCCCAAGACGCAAATTCGCCTTTGAAAAACATGGTTCCTTGCTCATCCAGAGTGAAATCTACGGCTAGGCCTTCTTCCTTTTAGCCTTGATCTTAGAAATTTTATCGTCATCTTTCCGCCTTCACTAACTGATCCTCCATGTTGGCCTCACTTCGATCAGACTACCATTCCTTGCGAACGACTTCCAACCTTAGTTTCAAATTCCTTGCATAGTTCGGTTGATCCTCCATTGTTAGCGTATTTGCGCTATGGCTCTTCGACTCGAGCATCTGCTACCACATTGGCTTTCCCGGATGATAATGAATTCCCATTATAATCCTTCATTAGCTCTAGCCATCTTCGCATCTCATATTCAGATCCGCTTGAGTGAATATGTATTTTAGGCTCTTATGGTGCAGTATATATCTCACATCTATTTCCTATGAGATAATGGCGCCATATCTTCAAAGCATGCACTACTGCGCTAACTCCAAATCATGCGTTGGGTAGTTCACTTCATGCGGTCTTAATCGTCTCGACGCATAAGCAACGACTTTGCCTTCTTGCATTAACACGCATCCCAAGCCTTGCTTTGAAGCTTCGCAATAAATATCAAATCCATTCGCACATCCGCAACACTAATACGGGGTGTCGTTCGCGCTTCTTTAATTCCATAAAGCTTTTCTCGCACTCTGGCGTCCATGCAAACTTCTTTTCCTTCTTCAACAACTGCGTCAGGGGTTTAGCAATTGTCGAGAATCCTTCTATGAACCGACGGTAGTATCCCGCCATTCCCAGAAAACTACGGATCTGAGTAACAGACTTCGGTTGCTCCCAATGCAACACTACATCCACTTTGCTGGGGTCAACTGCAACTCCTTTAGTAGTCATTACATGACCAAGAAATTCGACTTTTTCCTTCCAAAATTCACACTTGCTAAACTTAGCATATAGCTGATGCTCTCGCAGCCTGTCTAAAACCATTCTTAGATGTTCCGCATGCTCTTCCTCTGTCTTTGAGTAAACCAAGATATCGTCTATGAAGACTACAACAAACTTATCCAAATATTCCATGAAAACCTTATTCATCATGTTCATGAAATATGCCGGGGCATTAGTCAATCCAAATGACATGACTGTGAACTCATAATGTCCATATCGCATAGAAAACGCAGTCTTAGGCACATCCTCCGCTCGGATCTTCAACTGATGGTATCCCGAACGAAGATCTATCTTGGAGAAAACTCCAGCTCCTCTTAACTGATCAAATAAGTCATCGATCCTGGGCAACGGATACTTATTCTTGATCGTTACTTCATTAAGTGCACGATAATCGATGCACATTCTAAGACTTCTATCCTTCTTACGAACAAACAAAACCGGGGCTCCCCATGGTGATGAACTAGGTCTAATGAAACCTTTTTCTTGCAGTTCCTCAATCTGCTTCTTCATTTCCACTAACTCGTCGGTAGGCATCCGATATGGTCTTTTTGATATCGGTGCTGTCCCTGGTGCTAATTCAATGACAAACTCGATATCGCGATCCGGCGACAGTCCTAGCAAACCTTTTGGAAACATATCTGGGTATTCTCTGACTACTGGCACATCTTCCATGCTGATGGCTTTCACGCTGTTGACCACTAACTGCCCATCACGAACTGCGGTTGCTTGAAATTCTACTTTCTTGCCACTAGGGCCTTCCAAAGTTACGATCCTTCGGCCACAATCCAAAACAGCCTTATGCTTAGATACCCAATCCATTCCAAGGATGACGTCTAGGGATTGCGCATCTATCAAGATAAGATTCGCTAGAAATTCTATCCCATCCATATAGCCTCGGCGTCCGAGCTCTACACGGTGGGGAAGTCCGGAGTTGTTACGGCGGCGGACTCCGAGTTCGCATCGGAGACGACGACGTGCCACCGTACACGTGTCGCGATCCGACGGCCACGAAACGGCTTCTACGCGGCGCAATCTGGTCCGTTGAAACATGATCGAGCAATTGCGCAAATTAGGGTTTTCCTCACGCGACTCGTGGTGGGCTAATTGGCGCACCGACGCAGTTCGAGCCTCAAGCGCAAAGATCTTGCTCGCCCAACACTGCTCACCGGATTTTTTTAAAGATTTCTTATTTAGAATAATTCTAGAAATTCATTTTATTTATTTTAAGCAATAAAACTATTAGAAAAAATCCAGGAAAAATCTCAAAAATACTTTGAGACATTCTGGACTCAAATAAAATATTTTTGGCAAAACTTTATTTTAACTTTGCACAGATTTAAAAAGATTTGAATAAAAGGCAATAAACTTGATTTCAAATTAATTCAAATAATTCCAGAAAAATCCAAATAAATTCCAGAAAATCACAAATGCACATTTAAACAATAAAAACTTAATTAAGCCAAATTTTGGGATGTTATAGTATCTGGAGAATACCAGGGAGACGCTACCGAAATCTCTACTCTGCAGTTGTACAACACAGCTCAGGAACTTGCCCGAAGCACATACCCTCGAACTGTCCAAAGAACGTGGACAATTCGAGACTACTCGCTTATAAATATGCCATTTCGTTCGGTATATTTATAAACAAGCATCCTCGAATGGGAGACGTAGGTTCCGCACCCTAAACTCTAGCATTCATCAGGTGACAGCAATAATAATTCCATATTAACATCAGAGCACTACAAATTAAGATAATTAAATACATGTGTACATGCTTGTGAAATAAAGGGTTTGAAATCGATAGGATATACACAATACCAAGTGCAATCTAAACTTTCTTGATGACATATCAAAATTACGTAGTGCAAAATTAAAGGGGTTTGAAGGAATGCTCACATTTTGAAGAAAACCACAAATTATGCAAAATGAGGGGAAATCTCCTCAAGTTAGGGCTTCAAATTTACCCTCTTAACACCCACCACCCTTGAGGATTTCAAATTTTCTCACCCAAGTATTGCTTCCAACCACGTAATATGAGCTATTTTTTCGGTGGCGGCGGAGAAACCTCCTCCGAACAATAATGAGAAGAGTTCATTCGAGTGGTATAAATAACCTAACGAGGTACATCACTATCGGTTCTCATATAAAAAGCGATAGTGATGTGATCATGCACATCACAGTCGGTTCTTACAAGACAAGCGATAATGATTATCATAGTCATCACAATCGGTTCCCACATAAAAAGCGATAGTGATGAGCACATACACATCACTATCGGTTCTTATTTAGAAGCGATAGTGATGATAATGCACATCACTATAAGCTTCATTAAAGAACCGATAGTGCTCAGCACTATCGGTTCTTTTGTGAGAAGCGATAGTGATGTGCATTATCATCACTATCGCTTCTTAAATAAGAACCGATAGTGATGTGTACGTGCTCATCACTATCGCTTCTTATATGAAAACCGATAGTGATGATAATGCACATCACTGAAAAATCTATCTTTGCTCGATTTGTAGATTGCGACGATTTGCTGCTGAAAAATCTATTAAAATTCATATTGTACTTCTTTTCGAGGTTAGTAATTTGATCTCTATTTTTGTAAATAATAAAAATTGCCACATGGATATTTACATAATGAAAAAAGGTTCATGTATTTTCAAATTTTGAAATAATAAAAACTTGTTAGATGGATATTTACCTAAGGAAAAAATGTTGATGTATTTTAATGTACTCAAAGTATATCCTAAGTATTTACAATTTTTTTCAAATTTTTAAATAATAAGAAATTGCAAGATGGATATTGATGCAATGAAAAAAGATTGATATATTTTAATATAGTCCAAATATATCCTAACTATTTACAATTATTTTCATTTTTTACAACACTAAAAAATTGCTACATGGATATTTTCATAACGGAAAAAGGTGGATGTATTTTAATATAGTCAAAATTGCTACATAGGTTTTTAAATCTAATCGTTTACAATTATTTGTTATTTGCAATTATATGCTTATGTAATGTTTGATTTAATTAATTGTAGATGGACCGAAGGTGGATGTATGGCATGGACCGTTGCGGGGCAGAGTTTTTTAATGGTGTGAGCTATTTTCTAAATGTGGCTGCGGCGCACAAGTCGAAGAATCTGGTGGACTACATGTGCTGTCCATGCGTTGATTGCAAAAATCAGAAGTTGTTTTCTACCATAGAGTCGATACGTGCGCACTTGCTTCGAAGAGGTTTCAAGGCTGGCTATACCAGTTGGACCAAGCACGGCGAAGATGAGATTGTACATGAAGGGCAACACATTACTAAAGATGATGGAGACAACGATATGATGGCAGTTGAAGATACGTTTGTCGATAGCCACGACGACGATCTGGATCAAATGTTGCGTGATGGGGAGGGAGACTTCACGAGTGAAAGAGAGTTTCAAAAGTTCCAACATATGGTACAGGACTCCACAACACCATTGTACTCAGGTTGCAAGGAGGAGCACAAAAAATTGCAGACCGTGCTTACACTACTGCAGTTGAAGGTAAGCAATGGTTGGTCCGATAAGAGCTTCACTGAGTTGTTATGTCTCTTGGGGGATTTGCTTCCAGAGGGTAACGTGTTGCCTACAAGTACGTACCAGGCCAAGCAGGTTGTCTGCCCGTTGGGACTGGAAGTACAAAGGATACACGCATGTCCAAATGATTGCATGTTGTATCGCAATGAGTTTGCGGACTTGGATGGCTGTGCTGTTTGCAAAGCAAAGCGGTATAAGGGCAACGATGATGACATCGATAATGACGATGTCGGGGTGAAGCGTAAGAAGATGAGATCCCCCCGTAAGGTGGTGTGGTATTTTCCTATAATTCCCCGTCTGAATCGATTGTTTGCGAACAAAAGGCATGCCCAATTGCTACGATGGCACGCCGAAGAGCGTAAGAAGGATGGAATGCTCAAACACCCTGCTGACTCTGTGCAATGAAGGGACATCGACAGCAAATATAAGAAGCACTTCGCATATGATGTCAGGAATATAAGGTTCGGGTTGAGTACGGATGGGATGAATCCTTTCGGCAACATGAGTAGCCGTCATAGTACTTGGCCAGTAACTCTATGTATCTACAACCTTCCTCCTTGGCTTTGTATGAAGCGGAAGCACATTATGATGCCACTACTGATCCAAGGGCCCAGGCAACCTGGCAACGATATCGATGTGTACCTCAAACCATTGGTTGAAGATCTTCTAATCTTGTGGAACGATGGAGTACGGGTATGGGATGAGTATAAAAGAGAGAACTTTATCCTACGTGCATTGTTGTTCGTAACCATCAATGATTACCCTGCCCTTGGTAATCTGTCGGGCTAGACGACAAAAGGCTTCAATGGATGCGTCCAGTACTTAGATGGTACAGCTAGTCGATGGCTGAAGAACTGTCGAAAAATGTCTTACATGCGGCATCGTAGGTTCCTCTGCAAGGATCACCCATACCGCAATAACAAGAGAGCTTTTGACGGGACAAAGGAGACTGCTTTAGCTTCGAAGAATCACACTGGGAGAGATATATTTGCGGCTGTAAAGGATCTTAAAATTATTTACGAAAAGTTAGCAGGCAGTACATCTATCCCGAGTTCGCGTGATAAGGCTCTTCTGTGGAAAAAGAGATCAGTATTTTGGGTCCTACCTTACTGGTAGCACTTGGAAGTTCGACACGCAATCGACGTCATGCACATAGAGAAGAACGTGTGTGACAGCTTGCTTGGTATCTTACTGGATATACCTGGCAAAACAAAAGAAACTCTCCAAGCACGGATGGACCTTGAAGATATGAAGCTCAGGAAGGAGCTGCATCACAAAGACATGGATAAGGGAAATAGTACCTTCCCACAGCCTGCTACACTCTAAGCAAGGAAGAAAAAATTAGCTTGTGCGAATGCTTGAACGGAGTGAAAGTTCCGTCCGGATACTCTGCCAACATAAAGGGACTAGTCTCAATGAAAGACTTAAAATTAATTGGCATGAAGTCTCACGATTGCCACGTAATGATGACGCAGATGCTTCCAATTGCAATTAGGGGTGTTCTGCCATAGAAAGTCCGAGACCCAATTATAAAGTTGTGTTCATTCTTCAACGCGATTTCACAGAAGACCATCGATCCATTGAAACTAGATAAGCTGCAGGAAGACGTGGTCCACACTCTCTGCAGGCTCGAGATGTGTTTCCCTTCATCTCTTTTTGATATTATGGTCCATCTCATTGTTCACATTGTGAAAGAGATACATATTCTCGGTCCCGTGTTTCTACATCAGATGTATCCTTTTGAGAGGTTCATGGGGGTTATAAAGAAATATTTTCGTAACCGACATCGGCCGGAAGGTTGCTTTGCAGATGGTTGGGGAACCGAGGAGGTCAATGAGTTCTGCGTCGATTACATGGATCTCAAACCGATTGGTGTGCCTACATCACGGCATGAGGGCAGGCTATAGGGAAAAGGGACACTGGGCGAGAAATCACTCCGTACAAAAAATCTAGCTTCATTCACACAAGAACATTTCGTAGTTTTGGGAAGATCAGTTGTGGTGGCCCCGTATGTCAACATGCACAAGAGCATGCTATCTAGAACAAACCAAGCGAAGTCAGAGGGTTGGATCGCGAGAGAGCATAGACATAACTTCGGCGATTGGTTGCGTAGGCAGATGATGCATACGGAGACAGAGCGCTCGATTGAATGTGTTGGCTCAGTGCAAACAACTACAATTCGGACATTCCAAGGATACGATATAAATGGTTTTACATTTTATACAAGAGCACAAGATAAAAAGAGCACCAACCAAAACAGCGGTATCCATATAGATGCCTACGACAGCAACGGAAATAGGAAAACCTACTACGGATTCATAGAAGAGATTTGGGAGCTTGATTACGGACCTTTGGAGGTCCCTCTCTTTCGGTGCCAATGGGTAAGACTTCCAAGGGGCATGAACATCGACAAGTATGGTATCACTACCGTGGACCTCAAACTGGTCGGATACAGAGAAGAACCATTCGTACTTGCTAATTCTGTTACACAAATCTTTTTTGTAACCGATCTAGCTAACAAGGAGTGCCATGTGGTTATTCAAGGAAAAAGAAGGGTTGTCGGAGTTGAGAATGTTGTGACGAGGAAGAGTACAACCGATTCGATGAGTTTCCTCCTTTCGGAGAGGACATTGACCTAGGTCTCATGGAAGAGAGGGAGGACGAAGCTACGTATATACGCCGCGATCATAACGAAGGTCGAATCGTAGCTTAGTTGTCCTAATTAAATACATATTTATTTTCTCATATGTAACAATTAATGTATTCTTTTCTCATATGTAACAATTTGTGTGAATTAAACTTCATCTGTGTGAATTTTTGTATTTGTGTGAATTTTTGAAGCAATGGTTGGTCTCTGCATTTGTGCGAATTTTGTAAGCATTATTTGATATTGAAAATATTAAAACTATTAAAACAATGGAGCAATCTGTATTTTTAGAATTTTAGACAAAGGTCAAAATCAAGGGAAATATTACATGTCCTGGAAAGTTTGAGTTCATTGACTGAACTTACATATCACTACCGGTTATATCATTAACCGGCGGTGATAGTGGTTTTATCACTTTGCTTAGGTTAATGAAATAACCTAAGTGACATTATATCATCGCTGCGGTTCTATATATTACCCGGCAATGATATTTAAATATTACTTCTTGGTTAATTATATAACCGCGGTGATATAAGTATCACCGCCGGTTCTACATATTACCCACGAGGATAAATCAACTTCACCGCCGGTTATAAATGTGACCGGCGGTGATATTTAATCACTTGCCGCTTTTGTGGAGACCCGCGGTGATAGTCTAGTCCTATATATATTGAAACGCCGCACGCCCTCCACTCAGTTCCACTTCGACCTAACGCCGCCACCTCCTCTTAGCTCCCCGCCATCTCCCCGTCGTCGCCTTAGAGTGCACCGCCATCTCCCCGCCGTCGCCTCGGAGTGCGTCGCATCCCCTCGCCGTCGTCGCCGCCGTCGCACCCCCTCCCTACTCCATCGTCGACTCTGCCCCCTGGTCGCCGCCCCCAGCTCGCTGCCTCCTCTCCCCACTCCGTCATCGGCACCGGTGACCTCCTCGCTGTTCTGTGGCTCACCGAAGGTAGGAGCGGCTTCACTTGAGACATAATGACATAATGTGTATGTTTGATTTGTGCCGTGAGACATAATGTGTATGTTTGATTTGTGCCGTGAGACATAATGTGTATGTTTGCTAGGTTTGATGTGTATGTTTGATTTGTGCCGTGAGACGTAATGTGTATATGCGCTGATTCAGAAAATATGAGCTAACACATTGACAAATGATTATACTAGCGGAATCTTTTGCAACAATATCACAGCTTTTGAAGCTTTTGATGTCTCTTAAATTGTTCAAGCTTTTGAAGTATTTGTTAGGTTAATACTCCTGTAAGGAAAAACTTTTAGCGATTTGATTAATATTTCAGTTTTCCTCACAGTATACATGCACTGGAAAAGTGCACTGACACAACAAAATGTGATTTTAGAGAAATAAAACTTGGCAAATAGGCAACCTCACTGATTTACTCCACCAATTAAAGTTAAAGTTTTAGGTTATAGGATGATTGCTTATATTTATTTTTTATCTATCTTCAGTGCTAATTCTTGCCTTTTGATGAACCATTATCTTGTTATATCACATGTCAATGCTTCAAATTTAGTGTATTCTACAGTCAATTCTACCTTTAGCTTAGCATGTGAATCAAGAACAATAGGAGTTTATTAGTGAAAGCATCAAGAATATTTATGTGTTGCTATTTCCATCAAAAGTTCAATACTCCTAGCTTGATGATAATATTTACCAAGTGTGACTGAGGTTGTACTCATAACTTTTTTATTCGTTGAGAAATAGATGCAGGTTCAGAAAAAAAAAGTATATATGTATGTGTAGATCTCCTGCGTATGTGTATATATCTTGTGTATGTGTATGTTTATATTTGTTTTCATGGTCAAATTATTCTGGAGCATGCAGATTCAAAAAAAGCTGTATAAGTGTATGTGTCCTTCAAAGATGTTTGTGTATACGGATAAAAAAAATATATGTGTACATGTTCTTTAAAGATGTGTATGTGTCTTTCAAATATGTCTATTAATTTTATTTCGTTGAATTGATAAGTTCGACAATTGTTATGTATTTGTCGTTGGATTGACAGCATGAAATGTCTGTACATTATTATTGAGTACTCCCTCTTTCAATAAATATTAGTCGTATTTTAATATTGAGTACTGCCTCTAAGTTTAAGCAAAAATAATATCAGTTTGAACAATTTTGAGTTAAGTCCATATTAAGCCTAATCTATATATTACCATATTCTAGAAAAAGATCCTAATTAGAACTTGCTTTGCATATGAATCCAATCACAACAAAAGCCCTAAATGTTCACAAACTGCACAGATTTGATATCACTAAAGCCTTTTCGGTGGCTCATAAAACAACTCGTAGAAAAATAGTATAGCCAGCAATATGGCTATACATCTATGTACATTCGTTATGTCTATCTTCATTTGTACGTGTCTTTCAAAAATGACCTTGTTAATTTTAAATTTTCGATAAACTTGCTAGGAATGGCCTCTGACCAGGGACAAGTGTCGGAGGGAGTTGGGCCCTCAAATATGGACGAAGGAGGAAAGGGTAGCCCAAACCATAGCCCAACGTCCTATCTGAACTTGCAGGATCCTGCCATGGACCAACCTGACATTACTAACGTAGGCGAGGTAAAGTTTTAGTACACTGTGGTTCCCAAAATATTGTAGGCCCGCATTTACTAATAATTAAGAAGATCAAATTGCAGGCTCAGACGTCTGATGAACGAAGGCAGCGCGCAAGTCGTGGTCCAAACAAGATGCCTAAGGGAATTTTTAACATAGTGGAGCTCTCGGCAGTCGGGGAACCTGCTATACCAGAGTCATCATTGGGGCCGTACAGGACAGCCTGCGGGGTTCTTGCTAGGGATGATGTGCCCATCAGCTATAGATCATGGATTGGCCGCGGCGGTGACCCATGGGTGGTACCCAATGATCCTGAAGAACTCATTATGGGACAAGCTGAAACAAGTTTTCCAGTTCCCCCAAGGGACCAAGCTGGTTGCAAAGAAACGAGCACTCTGCATCATGTGCACACCGTGGAAGAATTGGAAGACAGCACTAAACAAGAATTATGTGAAAAAGAACGAAACGCCGAATTTTGACACGTACCCAAAGTTAAGGGAGTTTTGGGATGAATTTGTGGCGTACAAGAGGTCTGAAGAAGCTCACATAGTAAGCCAAAGGAACAAATCAAACGCGGATAAGAATATTCACCCTCACAGACTAGGAACAGGAGGGTACGTGAAGAAAATACCGGCATGAGAATGGTCCGAAGAAGAACTAACCCGCAGGGTATAATTCTATGACGGCGCCTTAATTAACGATCGAAGCCTTTCGTTGCTTGGGAGGGGTGCTACTATCTCGGATGATGGCAGCTTAAGCTTTAGAAGCGATAGAGAGCAGGAAGTGCTGAGCAGAATCACAAATGCTCATATGCATTCTTCCCAAGGATATTTCGTGCCACGAAGGGAGAATGACGAGCTAACCATAGCCCTGGGTAACAAGGAGCATCCAGGTCGCACCAGAGGAGTTGGTTTGGTCACGTGGAAAGAGGCCTTCCCCGCAGACGCATGGTTGTACAAGCGTTCAAAGAGATTAAGAGAAGATCAACTGGAACGTCAGATAAAAGATGCTGTGGTGAGAGTGTTATAGGAACAGAGAGCGGAACTAGATAAGGCTGTGGAGCAAGCCGTACAGAAAGCTCTCAGCTCACGACCGCCACCCGGTGAAAGCCCTGAGCTCATCAGTCCCGGTGCTCGTAAGAGCAGCTGCGCGTCCACAGGGATTCCCGAAGAGCATGGACTGCATTTTCCTGTGGATGACATCAAAGAACCGACACCGTGCAAGCTACATTTGGCCGCACATGGCATTACCATAAAGGTGGTTGAGGGCAGGGCTTGGCCATGCCAGGAGTCGCAGGTTTTGCACTGTCGCCCGATACCTCAGGGATTCGCCAGGGTCGAAGTGGACAGTGTAGTCCGCCAATACCGAAAAATGGAGGTAGAGATCCCTGGCGAGGATGGAAACAAAAAACTAGGAGAAAATGTGCATGGCTTCCTCGCGTGGCGCAAGATCTTGATTAAGTTTGGCTCGGACGATGAGGGCGACGAAGATGATGATCAGCCGCACTCTCCACACAGAGACCTCCCGCCCTTCTCGCCGCCAACCAGAAAAAGTCTGTCTCCTCCGCAGGCACCAACCAGAAAAAGCCCGACTCCTCCGCCAAAATCTGAAAAGAATAGAACACCAGGAACATCTCGGCAGTCGGCACCGTCCTCGAAGAAATCTCAAACATCTGCGAACCCAGGACAATCCCAGATCCGGGGCTCGTCAACGACAATCTAGCATTCCTAGATCCGGGGCTCGTCAACGACAATCTAGCAATACAAAACCTCCGTACTTTTACCCTATAACTTCAAGTACGTATCTCCTTACTTCTAATATCGTTTTACTATTTTTGCGTAACACGTACCATGTGGGAGTAATTGACTACGTTGACATATATGTGCAGGTTTCACTGGGTCCTCCTCGTCATCCAGTTAGATGCTAGCAGCATTTTTGTCTTGGACTCGGGAGAAAACAAACTAATCTGTACCAAGACCTTTGGGACGTGCTGAACAGGTAAACTCGATCGTTGCGTTATTACTCTAGCAAAATTCTATTCTATTGCATTTAAGTTTAATTACTATTCAAAATCATTCAAAGGGCTTTCGCACGGTACTGTAAGAAAAGTGTTCGATATCGTCCATACAGGAAAAATTTTGAAATAATAAATGACTTTCCATGCATGAGGCAAGACCCCGGAAATAATTTATGTGCATACTATGTATGTACAAATATGCATTCAATTGTCACGGAGAGTGTCGGCTATAACGAAGCCATGGTATGTAATTACACATTGATGCCTTTTTTCTTTTATCAAATATCATCATTATTTAACTTCCTTTTTTGTTCAAAAACAGCGCTCCAAACTGAGAACCAATAAGTTATTGCTGACATAAATTATAGCAATTCAAGAACAGATCGCCAGATTCATTCATGATTAGATCATTAATCCAAACGGCGAGTTCCACGAGTAGCCTCATCGCCCTCATTTCTACGACCTAGACGCGTGACATGTCTACTTCGACTCTTTGTAAAATCAAAGCGAATGGGATGAGATGTAGTCGAGCTACATTTGTAAACAAATCATTGTAAAAACAATTTATGTGATGCTTAATTTAATATATTTGAATTATGATTTTAACGATGCTTCATATATGCATGGATATATTTGAATTATGATTTGAACGATGCTTTATATACTACATATGGACACTGTATAAACAATTGTATAAAAATATATATATTGCACAAAAAATATGCAAGCTTGTCACTGCCGATTCTTGGAGAAAACCGGTTTTATGCAAAACTGGCAGTGATAATTATCATCACTGCCGGATTTTGGTTTGATCCGGCAGTGATAGTTCAATATCACTGCCGGTTGTAGATAGAACCGGCAGTGATAGTTCAATATCACTACCGGTTGTAGGTAGAACCGGCAGTGATAATCCCCGAGTATCACTGCCGACCAATCACTGCCGGCGCCAATGACCGGCAGTGATGGGGTTTCGAACCGGCAGTGATGTGCTGTTCTGTAGTAGTGTACACAGAATGAATAATTTCTCACGCTCTGTCTAAATTTCCTCAAAAACCAATTGGTTCGAGCATATCTGGTATATTCATCATGTTTAGGCTCCATCTCTGATTACAATGTAGACGCACACTCCATTTGGAAGTTGGAACACATGAATTTTACAAGAATTCTAAAGAAAATAATCGTTCAACAAGAGTATGAACGGCTTGTTAGAACAAAACGCCAAAAACCTTTAGGACAATCTTCTCTTTTATTATTTCTTGCAATATTTTCTTACAAGACTCTGGTCTACCCTTGAATTTAGACCCAAAACTACGGTCCTCATAAACAGAATAGGATTCTACTTCCTTGTCCTAATCCAACTCCTCATCCTAATCAACTCTAACTAAAACTCCTATTGACTATATATACAAAATTACTATGTAAGTGCTTTACTGTCAATACTACAGAACAGCACATCCTTGCCGGCACATCACTGCCGGTTAGGATAGAGCTGGCAGTGAGAACATATCACTGTCGGTTCGTCGAAACAACCGGCAGTGATAACCTCATATCATTGCCGGTTGTTGTTTCAACCGGCAGTGATATTGGAATTTTCACTACCGGTTTTAAACGAGAACCGATAGTGATATTTATTTTCCCGCCTAATTTTATTTTCCAGCGCAATGTGAGCCCTATCACTGCCGGTTCTAGGCAGAACCGGCAGTGATAAGTCCTTTATATACCTGCCATCCCTTCCCCTCGACCAATCGAGCGTAATAGAGAGGAGTCTCTGCTCCATTATTGTGTCCACTTGCTGCCGAAATTGTACTAAAATTCATATCTACTTGTTGTCAAGGTTAGTAATTTTAATAACATTATATTTGTAGTTGGATTTTACTTTATAGATTGTTTTAGATTTAGATAATTACAATTCTTATTCATTTCAGTGATTTAGTGGATTTTTAAATGATGAAAATGGCTAGGTGAATTTTGCAAAATGGTGAAAATGGCTAGGTGAATTTTGTAATAATGAAAATTGCAAGATACATTTGTAAATCGATATATTTACAAATATATCCTGTATTTTCATTTATATGCTTACTCTCAATAATTAAAGTAATTAAAAAATTGCTACCTGGATATTTTTAATATAATAAAAATATGTCCTAATTATTCACAATTATGTATTATTTTGTAAATAATTAAAATTGGAAGATGGATATTTACATAATGAAAAAAGATTGATGTATTTTAATTGATATAGTAAAAATATATCCTAAGTATTTACAATTATTTTCATTTTATAAAATAATAAAAAAATGTTACATGGATATTTACATAATGAAAAAAGGTTGATGTATTTTAACATAGTCAAAATATATCATAACTATTTACAATTATTTATTATCTTGTAAATATTTAAAAATTGGAAGATGGATATTTACATAATGAAAAAAGATTGATGTATTTTTATATAGTAAAAATATATCCTAAGTATTTTTTCATTTTATAAAATAATAAAAAATTGCTACATGGATATTTACATAATGAAAAAGGTTGATGTATTTTAACATATTCAAAATTGCTACATGGATATTTAAATCTTATCATTTACAATTCTATTATTATTTGCAATTATATGCTTATGTGATGTTTGTTTTAATTAATTGTAGATGGACCGAAGGTGGATGTATGACATGGACCGTTGCGACGCAGAGTTCTTTAATGGTGTGACATGTTCTGTAAACGTGGCTGCGACGCACAAGTCGAAGAATCTATCGAACTATATGTGTTGCCCATGCGTTGATTGCAAAAACGAGAAGTTGTTTTCTACCATAGAGTCGATACGTGCACACTTACTTCGAAGGGGTTTCAAGGCTGGCTATACCTGTTGGACCGAGCATGGTGAAGATGAGATTGTGCATGAAGGGAAACATATTGATGAAGATGACAGAGACAACGATATGACGGCGGTCGAAGATACGTTTGTCGATAGCCACGATGACGACCTGGATCAAATGTTGCGTGATGGGGAGGGGGACTTCACGAGTGAAGGAGAGTTTCAAAAGTTCCAGCGTATGGTAGAGGACTCCAAAACACCATTGTACCCTGGCTGCAAAGAGGAGCAAAAAAACTGCATACCGTGCTTACACTACTGCAATTGAAGGCAAGCAATGGTTGGTCCGATAAGAGCTTCACTGAGCTCTTATGTCTCTTGGGGGACTTGCTTCCAGAGGGTAACGTGTTGCCTAAAACTACGTACCAGGCCAAGCAGGTTGTCTGCCTGTTGGGACTGGAAGTACAAAAAATACACGCATGTCCAAACGATTGCATGTTGTATCGCAATGAGTGTGATGCCTGTGCTGTTTGCAAAGCAAAGCGGTATAAGGGCAACGATGATATCCATAACGACGATGTCGAGGTGGAGCATAAGAAGAGATCCCCCCGTAAGGTGGTGTGGTATTTCCCTATAATCCCCCGTCTGAAGCGATTGCTTGAGAACAAAAGGCATGCCCAATTGCTACGATAGCACGCCGAAGAGCGTAAGAAGGATGGAATGCTTAGGCACCCTGCTGATTCTGTGCAATGGAGTAACATCGACAGAAAATATAAGAAGCACTTTGCATATGATGTGAGGAATATAAGGTTCGGGTTGAGTACGGATGGGATGAATCCTTTCGACAACATGAGTAGTCGCCACAGTACTTGGCCTTTGACTCTATGTATCTACAACCTTCCTCCTTGGCTTTGTATGAAGCGGAAGTACATTATGATGCCACTAATGATCCAAGGGCCCAGGTAACCTGGCAACGATATCGATGTTTACCTCAAACCATTGATTGAAGATCTTCTAATACTGTGGAACAATGGAGTACGGGTATGGGATGAGTACAAAAGAGAGAACTTTATCCTACGTGCATTGTTGTTCGTAACCATTAATGATTACCTTGCCCTTGGTAACCCGTCGGGATAGACGACAAAAGGGTTCAACAGATGCGTGCAGTGCTTGGATGATACAGCTAGCCGGTGGTTGAAGAACTGTCGGAAAATGGCCTACATGCGACATCGTAGGTTCCTTCGCAAGGATCACCCATACCGCAATAATAAGAGAGCCTTTGACGGGACAAAGGAGACTGCCTTAGCTCCGAAAAATCGCACTGGGAAACAGATATTTGAGGTCATAAAGGATCTTCATATTATTCACGGAAAGGGAGCCGGCAGTACATCTATCCCGAGTTCCTGTGACAAGGCTCCTTTGTGGAAAAAGAGATCAGTATTTTGGGTCCTACCGTACTGGCAACACTTGGAAGTTTGACACGCAATCGACGTCATGCACATAGAGAAGAACGTGTGCGACAGCTTGCTTGGTATCTTACTGGATATACCTGGCAAAAAGTACCTACCCACAGCCTGCTACACTCTGAGCAAGGAAGAAAAAATTATCGTGTGCGAATGCTTGCACGGAGTGAAAGTTCCATCTGGTTACTCTGCCAACATAAAGAGACTAGTCTCAATGAAAGACTTAGAATTAATTGGCATGAAGTCTCACGATTGCCACGTGATGATGACACAGATGCTTCCAATTGCAATTTGGGGTGTTCTACCAGAGAAAGTCCGAGACCCAATTATAAAGTTGTCTTCATTCTTCAACACGATTTCACAGAAGGCCATCGATCCGTTGAAACTAGATAAGCTGCAGGAAGACGTGGTCTACACTCTCTGCAGGCTCGAGATGTGTTTTCCTCCATCTTTTTTTGATATTATGGTCCATCTCATTGTTCACATTGTGAAAGAGATACAGATTCTCGGTCCCGTGTTTCTACATCAGATGTACCCTTTTGAGAGGTTCATAGGGGTTATAAAGAAATATGTTCGTAACCGACATCGGCCGGAAGGTTGCATTGCAGATGGTTGGGGAAGCGAGGAGGTCATTGAGTTCTGTGTCAATTATATGGATCTCAAACCGATTATTGTGCCTATATCACGGCATGAGGGCAGGCTACAGGGAAAAGGGACATTGGGCAAGAAATCACTCCGTACAAACAATCTAGCTTCATTCACACAAGCACATTTCGCAGTTTTGGGATAATCAGTTGTGGTGGCCCCGTATGTCAACATGCACAAGAGCATGCTATCCAGAACAAACCCAGCGAAGTCAGAGGGTTGGATCGCGAGAGAGCATAGAGATAACTTCGACGATTGGTTGCGTAGGCACATGATGCATACGGAGACAGAGTGCGCTTAGTTAAAAGTGTTGGCTCAGGGACCATCATCTACAATTCGGATATTCCAAGGGTACGACATAAATGGTTTTACATTTTATACAATAGCACAAGATAAAAAGAGCACGAACAAAAACAGCGGTATCCGTACAAATGCCTACGACAGCAATGAAAATAGGCAAAGCTACTATGGATTCATAGAAGAGATTTGGGAGCTTGACTATGGACCTTTGAAGGTCCCTCTCTTTCGGTGCCAATGGGTCAGGCTTCCAGTGGGTGTTAATATCGACAAATACGATATCACTACCATGGACCTCAAACTCGTCGGATACAGGGAAGAACCATTCGTACTTGCTAATTCTGTTACACAAATCTTCTTTGTAACTGACCCGGCTAACAAGGAACGCCACGAGGTTATTCAAGGAAAAAGAAGGATTGTCGGAGTCCAGAATGTTGTCGACGAGGAAGAATACAGCCAGTTCGATGAGCTTCCTCCTTTCGGAGAGAACGTTGAACTAAGTCTCATGGAAGAGAGTGAGAAAGATACGTACGTACGCCGCGATCATAACGAAGGCCGAATCGTAGCTTAGTTGTTCAAATTAAAGATATGCTTTCTTTCGTACGAACAACATGTTTATTTTCTCTTGTGTAACAATTAATGTATTATATGAGGCAATGGATTTGACTGCATTTGTGTGAATTGTTACAAGTCACACCATTAAAGAACTCTGCGCCGCAATGGTCCGTATCATGCATCCTCCTTCGGCTCATCTACAATTTATTTATTATTTCAAAATTTGAAATTTGTAAGCCTTAATATGAGTTTGTAAGCACTATTTGATATTTGAACTATTGAAACAGTGAGCAAATTAGTTTTTTTGAAATTTAGAACTTAGTCAAAATTAGGGGAAAATATTTATATAACATATTACATGTCCTGTAGTATGCCTCAAAAAAATTTCAGATTATTTGGATCAAATTTGATAGTATTTCGTCGGTCTGTGAAATGAAATAAACTAGAAGTTCTACGATATATATCACTGTCGGTTCTCTTTAACCCAGTAGTGATACTTCGTACTACTGCCGATTCACAAATAGATCCGGCAGTGATAGTGACTTCTCACTGCCGGTTCTAATAAAACCCGGCAGCAATACGAAGTATCACTGCCGAGTTAAAGAGAACCGACAATGATAGTGTCCTTATCACTGCCGGTTCTACTGAAACCCGGCAGTGATACTACATATCACTGCCGGGTTTCAGTAGAACCGGTAGTGATAATCCACTATCACTATCGGGTTTTAGTAGAACCGGCAGTGATAAGCCACTATCACTATCGGCTCTCTTTGTGACCCGGCAGTGATATTATATCACTACCGGTTCTTTTTTGACCCGGCAGTGATAGTCCACCCCTATAAATATCATTGCCGCACTCAACCCTATCCCTCTCCTGTCACTTGCATCTCCGCCACCTTTCACATCCCAAGCCCCGACCTCCTCACCTTCGGCCGCCTCGAGCATACCCGTCGCCGCCTCGGGCCTCCCCGCCGTTGCTGCATCCTCTCCGCCGCTGTCTCGTCCTCCCCGTAGTCGAGGCCGTCGCATCCCCTCGCCACCATCGCATCCCCTCCCCACGCTGTCGTCGGCTCTGCCCCATGCTCGCCGCCTCCAGGTAGCTACCATTCAACCGAATCTGTGATCGTTGTATACAGAAATGCTTAGCCTTGAGTTTGTCTATTTGATATGAAGCATGGTGGTTAGTATCTGCTCCTACTCACAGATCTTTTGTATGGTGTTTTAGTAATGCCTGTCAGTTATGATTTAACCTTTAAGCATGGGAACACTGATGCTGGGCATTTTAGTTCTTGTTCTTTTGCTCACATGTTTTAGTATTGTATTTGGCCACTGATGACTTTTATCATTTGTGAACTGAGCTAAGTGTGTGTGCTGTGATCTTTGATCAAATTGATGGTGTGTGACTGGGTTAGAACCTGATCGAAGTATGTATCTTTCACAAAATCATGATCATGTTGGCATTAATAGATCTTACACAGATAAATTATTGTACAGTCTCATAGCATCTGATCTTACCACATACTGTTGTAAGTAGTCCAGTTATCTCTTAGTCCAATTATTTTTCATTTTGTACCTTTTCTGTCTGTGTCATGGAAACTCACCTTGCTGCCTTGACGTTGCTCGATGATGATAATGGGTGGAAAAATGATAATAACAGTTAATTTTGCGAGTTTGGCCTTGAACCGGTAGACTTGCATGCTAATAAGTCTTTTTGTTTCTCAATTATGATGTGAGACCCTGTTCTTGTAAACAGGAACCTCTATGTGATTATTGTACTAGTCCCATGATCAGTGGATAGTACTCACATGTTTACAACATTCATATCACAACCACAAGATATTAAACTGATAAGCATGCATTACAAGCAGAAATAATTATACAGAGTTTAAAATTTACAAAGACTGAATAGCGGAAAATAGAGAGTTAAAGAACTCTAAAAGCCTCGCGGTTTGCCCACTAACCCTCAGGCAACTGACTCGGCAAACCTAGGGGAAATCATCGTCAAATACCCCGTGCCCTGCGTGAAAGCAAAAATCGTTTGGCACTTCGCTGGCTTCGTCCTCTGAGACAGCAGATGCAAGATTGAGTACATTGGTACTCAGCAAGACTTATAGTGTTTGACATATGCAATTAAGTAATTATGCAGGCTAAGCAAAGGCAGGTTAAAGGTTATTTTGTAGTTGCATAAACATTTAAAAGTATGAATATAATAGATTGAAACATCGCATTTTTAAACAGGCAATTGAAACATAAAGTGATAAGCAAATATTCAAGTCTTTCAACCCAGTCTACCGACTATAAAAGTCCCTGGTGTCTGTCCTTTGACCCGAAAGCTAGTTGCAAGATTGGTTTCCATCCAAAAACCATTTTCCAGAAAATACCAAAAACTCTAACATTGGAATGATTTCACCAAGTGTCCATGACCGTGGACGCAGCTAATCGATTAGATCTTACACTCTGCAGAGGTGTATAACTTCACCCACAGGGAATGATCAACCTCTTTTGCCAGGCCATATTAACACACTTCCTTTGGTGTGTCGGCAAGAAGATCATACAGAGCCGTTACATTTCTTGGACATGGCTTTGAACCAGCCCTAGATGTTAACCCTCATCATAAAACAGAAATACACACACACAAGACGTGGTTCCTTTCACGCAACACAACACCCATTTCTGTTTCATGACGAGGCGTACACCGTTGCGTGGGTATGCATTTACCCACACCAAGGGTTAGAAAGGTTCGGTGTGGAAGCCCCTCACAAGCAGTCCTAACCGGAAAGCTCCAGCTATACTCCCACCTTCCTTAGATGCAAAGCCACATCCAATAACTTAATAGGCTCAGACTGTCCCACACCAGGCCCCGTGGTTGTACGAAATTCTTGGATCTATAGCGTCCCATTGCTCGGTCCTTAATCCGACACGGGCGATACTCCACCCTACACTACGTGCAACTCCCTTTGCACCTCCGGCTATTGCCAATAATCGCCCGCATCAAACCATAGTTTTATTTTGGGTTTTTAACCAAAGTACCAACAACCTTTCCAAATGAGGATCATACATTTGTTGAAAAGACTGAAAGCATACGACAAGTAGCTTAAGCGGGAATATTATCCTAGCGGTTATACCCAAAATGACATTAAGCATGTCTAGTTCAACTAAGGTTTATAAGGTTCACATGTTCATACAGATTGAGGTAAACCATAATTTACAGGATTAACTACAGTTCCAACCCAAATTAGCAGTTCTATGGAGAATTATCCGGATGCATAGTACATAGACAAAAACAACATAATGTAGGTAAATTATCAGGCTCAATATGCTCAAGGGGTTGCTTGCCTTGCAACTTGCTGTCTAGGTCAGGATCTGGATCTGCGACGGAGTCGTCTTCTTCGTCGAGCACGTCGGACTCTACACGTTGATCAAATGGAAACATAGCAAATATCAAATTTCAAAAAGAGCAAAAAGAAAATAGACAGTATATCAAATAGAGATTAACTACAGAAAACAGGGTAGTTTAGGGGTTGCATTATAGAATTTTAAAACTTTATGAATAAAACAATTACACATTCACAATGTTAATGACTTTTACGATGAACAAACATGGGTTTTCTTTTAGATTATTTATCCTTGAATTACGAATTCAAGAGGCTAAAATTATAATTTCTTATATTTATAACTTCAGATTATAGATGCTAAAATTATCTAAACTAACAAAATTTAAAACAAGATAAAGGGGTTGATTGCAATAAATCTTATTAAGCTATGATACTAGGTTTGCTCATGGCTTGAAACCATTTAATCTATATCCTAATTATTTAATTTCCTATGCACAGATATATGCATATATATGTGTGAGTGCATTTGGCACAAGGTTTACTTCATATTTCAAATGGCAGTTCCCAACAAGTTTAATCCTTAATTATTTTGGAAAGTTCAATTATTCTACTGCCACCCTATTATTTATGAATTAAATTTTTCTTATTTCATATTCCTTCCATACCATTATACATACTTAAATCCTTATTGTATTGAAAACAAAACTTAAATAGAAAGTAATTCAAACATGCATGAAAATTAAATATTTTTATATATTTGATCTCCTGGAAACATGAGGATCCTAGAAAATTTAGTTTCATTAAATTCTAAGTTTGTTTGCAAAATTTTTGTATAAAGCATATCTTTAGGCCTTTTATTCAAATTTGAATTTAAAAATTATCCAGACATGTTTTTCAAAATATTATTGCATATTCTGAAATAAATTGATTTTACATGATTATATAATTTTATTTCACTAATTTTGGAGCTATAATTCAAAAGTTATGGACAAATGAATTAGTTCGGTTTCTGAAAATCACTAAAATCCAGAAATACGTTTTCGAATCTCGAAAATGGCTTTTCTCCGCGCGCGTGTGGACGCTTTTGAATCGGCCCGGCCCGACTGACAACCTGTGCCCATCCACCGCTGATCGCGACGGCGCGACCAATGATCGATCGCGGTGGCCCACCGCCGCTGTGTGCGTGGTGAGAGAAAATGTCTTGGCGCGTGGGCTGCGTCATAAAGGTGATCGCCAAGATAGGCCCACGAGTCAGTGGTATACCCACGCGAGGCAACTGACAACTGGGTCCCAATGGTCAGCGACACGGGACAGGGTAGCTCGATTCTTGGCTCGCCGCCGGCGGACTAGCTCCGCCGCGGCGGAATGAGTAGCACCACGAGCATCAGTGCGCAAAGGCGCACCTAGGGGTGGTACCCATTCACCGGGGGATGGCTGGGAAGGTGATCGCCACCTCAAGGGTGCGGCGGCCGCCATGGCTGTGCGAGCAAAAGCTCGCCGCCGGCCACGATTTCGCTGGGTAAGAAAGGCGTGAGCACCAGTGAGCTAAGGGCGACCTATTTCACCTGAGAGTGGAGGCGGAGAAGGGCCGAGGGTGGCTCTCCACGTGCGCCGGCCGAAAGGAAGAAGAACGGCGGTGGGAGTGCTGCAGGTGAAAATAAGTGAAAATTAGGAGGGGTCAGTACCCAATAAGATGCGGCGGAGCTATAGGAGGAAGAGATTTCAAGGATTCGTGCCTATTTGGGTGTTTCACCGATTTCCCCCCTTTTCTCTGCTCTTCGCGGCAATGGCGAAGATGGAGAAGACTAGAAAAGGCGCGGGGCTAAAAGGAAAATAGAAAGGAGAGGGGAAGCTCACGGCAATGCATGATCGGTATTTATAGCTGGGAGTGGATAGCAGCACAGGGTTTGAACGGAGATGATATTCGCGGCGGTTCTGTGCTACGCGCTGAAGTGGTGCAAGCCTCTCGCCGGCAGGGAGGCGACGTGAAAGTGGTCAAGGCATGGTGCAGGAGGATCGAGGATGAACGTGGCGTCAGATGACGGGATGGGCAGCTCGAAGCTGTCGGGCGCACGGCGTGAAGACCCGGCGTGCGCGAGCTCTGTCTCGGCGGAGGGGAGAAGAAGAGAGGGGTAAAGGAAACGGCGACTGACAGCTGGGCCAAGGGTCCACCGGTCAGTGAGAGTGTTTCGGCACCGCCTTGCGCCAGGAAATGGACCCGTACACCGTGGGACCCACCGATCAGCGAGCACACACGCTTAAGGAGATAAACCTCACCCCAGACAGCTAGTATTTGCATTAATTTAGCCATCAACTCAATTTTGAAAATTTGCTAAACTTTTTTACTGCGATCTTCTGGTAGTTTATATCATCCAGTAAAAGTTTGAAGCTAAAATACCATATGGTTGATTTATAAAAATTTTGAAACTGTGCACTGTCCAGAAATTGTATTTCGGTATTTTATTTATTTAAGGGTGTAAAACATATTAATTATTTTCCAAACATTTTTTAAGAGTTCAGTTTGGATTATGTATATCTCCATAAAAATTTCAAGCCAAAATCTCAAGTAAATAGTTTATAAAATTCTGACATTATGATTTTTAGTTTTCCAATGCATCTGTTCTTGAATTTTTAAAAGGCTTTGGTGAGATGATAAATTTCTAAGATTTTTACCAGACACAGCCTATGCCCTGAGGGTGCTATGTTAATTTTTATGACTCCAGGTAAATTTCTAATATCTCCTAGTAATTTCGACATCTACTGTTTCTAGTCAAAAGGGATGGTTAATTATTTTATTTATTCACATTTCAGTATATAGGATTTTTACTAGATGGTTTTACTAGTTTACCAGCATGAATAAGGTCTCATGGTAATTTTTCTCATATTTACTTTTACCTCTTTACCTTCTTACCATTTTCCATTTAATAATTCTATTTGTTGGACTTTTCATACAAGACATAAATCCAAATAAAAACCAATAACACTAACAAAACTCAGAAATAAATATATTCAAATCCAAAATGTTCATTTCCATTTTTTATATTTTTTCGGATGTTATATATGATAACCATTCAAGCCTGATATTGTATTGTTTAGCACCTATCAGTATTCCTTTGTTGCTTTTACTTTGATTTTCGAGGTATTGGACAGTACTAACTTTACTATGTTAATCTGAATAAATGCTAATTAGATTGCATACTGATATGAGTATAATCTGTTCATTAAGATTCTTTTATAAAAGTGAATTCAATTATAAATTTCTTTATTGTGCATGTTAAGGTGGTAAGGGTTCGAGGCCTAATTCGCTGAATTAATTTGTTTAGCCCATTTGTAATTGAGGTTGAAGATTTAAATCTTCAATCAAACCCTAAATCTGAGAGCACCATAAACAAATTCACGTCAATTATGTTTTTTTATCATATTGTCTTACATTCTCTTAAATTTGCATGGAGTATGATGCTTGGTAGTAAAATTAACTTTCTGACATCATACTATGAAAAAATATTTGATCTTGTGTTACCCTTTGTATAAGGCTACTTGTTGTTTGCTAATGTACTTTTGTCTTCAATTAGTACATGGCAGCTCATGTCATTTTTTCCCCTATGTTTTCAGTTAGAAAGAGTGATATGTTATAATTATCTTCGAAAGATGTATGTGTATGTATCCTCGAAAGATGTATGTGTATGTATCCTTCAAGAATGTATTTTGTGCTCTACACTTATGTATTTGTCGTTAAATTGACAACCCGTATAATATCCTGTACGTGTTTATATCCTGTGTATGTGTATGTTTGTGTTCATGGCCAAATTATTCTGGAGCATGCAGATTCAAAAAAAAGATGTATATGTGTATGTGTCCTTCAAAGATGTATGTGTATAAAGATAAAAAAATATCTATATGTGTACATGTTCTTTAAATATGTGTATGTGTCTTTCAAATATGTGTCTTTCAAAAAATATCTATATGTGTACATGTTCGGGGATTGTTGTGTATATTATTAATGAGTACTCCTTCTTTCAATAAATGTAACAGCCTCAAAATTATAAAATAAAGAAAAATGAATTAAAAATCTTTTGTGTATTATTTCTGAAATTTCTGGATTTATTGGATATTCTTTTGGCTTTTCCTTAATACAAGAAAGTGAATTAAAGAATATAGTAAATGGAAAAAGGTAAAAAGTAAAAATGCCAAGTCAATAAAAATTTACCAAAGTCATAAAAAAAATCTGAGTGCTCTCCACAGCTTGGTTAAGTAGGTGGAAGAGCTGGATTAATTAAAATAATAATTAATCAAGAAAATCATATAAAAAGGAAGTCAGGGTAAAATGGTAAAAGAATTCTTTAGAATTCTCAGGAAGTTATCCCGGACCAAGATTTTTACCTTGCTGACACCAATGCAGTTTCAGCCTCCAGTAAAAATATCAATAATTTACTAATTCATTTTGTAATTTTGAAAATTCAAAAACAGTGAAGAAATAAATTGAAAAATAGTAATGTCAGAATTATTAAAAATGAAATATTAATAATTAAAATCTGAAATTTTGAAATCAGGTGTATAATACCATTTCAGAATCTGATAAAAAGTTTTGTAAAATATTAACTTAATTTATATCATATATTAAATGAAAAACAGAATCAATAGAACAGCAATAGCTGCATTGTCAGAATTATTTAAAATTATACATGCATCATAAAATAGTGAAAAAATTTCATGAGTCTGCTAATTTCATTGCCGACAAAGAATAAAATTTTTATAAATTTTCAAGTCAGTTGGTCTGACAAAAACCCCGTAATCCTCTCGTTCTATCCCGAGCCTTCTGCAGAACTTTTTTCCCCTCTCGCTGACCAGTGGGCCCGGCTTGTCAGCCAGCCAAACCCAGCTGACATCCACTGCCATCTGGCCCCCGCGTGGCAGCCTCTCTTCCCCATTCTTCTCCACCTCTCGCTGTTCTCCCGCGCCAGCTCGCTCGCGCACGGAGACAGCCGAATGCCGCCTTCGATTCTTGTCGCCTCTGAGCCCAAACCGCCTCCAAGCCTTATATAAACCCCGCTCCGTCGCTCAGGTCGCGAAAACCGTCACCCTCTGCCCCGATGCAGCTCCTGCGCCCTGGTTCTTCCCCATCTCGGGCAAAACCCGAAAGAGGGGAAATCCCAAATTCTACTGCCTCACTCGATATCACCCCGAACCTTCCGAGCAAGAGCCTCTCCTCGTCGCCCAGAACTCATCCCGAGCCCCGGTTGGAGCTCTTCTTCTCCGACTAGTCGCCGCACTGCCCAACTCCTTCCGCCGCTGCACCCGCTCGATGAGAGCTCCACCCGATGCCTCATTTCTTCGTCTAACTCCAAAATCGGAACACTTTTGTCTCGTAGATGCTGTTCGAGGTGAAAATGAGTGAAGGGCGTCGTTGCTCTTGCCTCGCTGCCGCTCGGCCATGTCCGCCACCGCCCTCACACGGTGACGCGCCGCTGCAGAGCACCTCCGCTCACCGCTCAACCTCCCCAAGGTGCGCATGGATGCCCTGATGCCTATGGCAGCACCCATTTTCCCTCTCCGGTGGTGAATCGTCGTCGGCGAGCTTTGCCGTAGCCGCCGCCGCACCTTGCCGGTTGAATCGCCCTTCCCAGCCACCTCCAGTCGCCGCGCCACCGCCCAAGTGTGCGCACGGGTCCACTAATGCTTTTGGTGGAACCGATTCCGCCGCCGCGGTGCTGGTTCACCGGCGGTGAGCTCAGCCGTCGCAGCCCTGCTCTGGGTCACCGCCAAGCGGGCCGGCTGTCACCGCCGCGCAAAGCTACCGAGTCGTGGTCACTGACTAGCGAGCCCGGTTGGTCAACATTTGCGCGTCGCCGCCACTGCCGCGTGGACCACTGCCGTCGCGCCTCGGTAGCGGCCGTCGGAAAGGGAAAGCACGTTTTCGCAACGAAAGCGTACTTTCAATTTTCGGAAGTTTTTCTGATTTTCTGTATTTTAGAAAACCTAGAGGATTCAAACTTGAATATCTTTTGTACTAACTATCCAAATTTGATGAAATAAATTTATAAATTCATCTAAAATCAGTTAGATTCAGAATATTCAAAAATATTTCAGAATTGAATTTTATTTGAATTTTGAATTTAAATTCAAAGGAAAGGTTAGAAATATGTCATACATGGAAATTTTGCAAATGACCTCCAAATTAATAAAATAAATTTTGTTAGAATCCTTGTAATCTCAGGAACCAGAATTTGTAAAAATTCTTAGGGTTGTTATAATAAAAATTTAAGTTATTAAATATGTGGTAAAATAGTTCAATAATGAGTCAAATGGATTAAATATTTAAATTTCAAATAAGAACATATAATTCATGTAACCATTTCTGAATCTGTGAAGTTATTTTATTTGAATATTTCCATCTGATTTCTTTTTGGCCCTATTGAAATTTGGTATTTGTTATATGTTGCCATACGACGTGTAGAACTCGATTTAATCCGATATCGACGATCAAGAGTTCGAAGTCGAGGATAATCAACAAGGCAAGCAATCCCCTTTGATCATATTGAACCCAGTTTTATAAATGTTTTCATTAAATGTTTTACTGCATACTTTATTTTATTAAAGTCTGCTATATTTCGGGTAATGGTAGTTGTACCAGTAGACTTATGGAACTTCCTTGATAAGTAGAAAATTGTGAACCTTGAAAACCCTAGAATAGCTTAGATATTATTTAATGTCAATCTGGGTTACTCACATTTAGTGACATGCTTAGCCAAGCTTAAATGAATATAAAACTGTGACATGATTAAAGACTTTGGATACGACATTTAAATGGATATGACCATTTTTGTGGTTGGTATTTTGGATGGAAAAATGAAAATAAAACTATGGTTTAGATGCGGGCAATTATTGGTAATAGCCGGATGTGCATGTCTTTGCACGTAGTATAGGGTGGAGATTATTGCCCGTGTCGAGTTAAGGACCGAACTATGGGTTGTTTTCAGGCCAAGAATATTCATACAACCACAAGTGCTGGTATGGGACAACTCTAACTTATTAAGTTGTTTAAAACTAGCTTTGCACTTGGAAGGCCGGAGTAGTACGAGCTATTTCTTAATGAATTGCTCGACGGGACGTCCACACCGAGGTGATCATGGATTAAACGTCTACCAATATAACGGTCACTACTACAGGATTGTACATCAGAATCGGTTCTTTTTTGTCATTACAATCGGTTCTAGTGGCGATACGAAGTCTTTAGATAGTGATGAGGAGGAGCTATCACAGTCAGTTTTGTCCCGATTGTGATAAATCCTCATCAGAATCGGTTCTTATATGAAACCGATTCTGATGACCACATCATCACAATCGGTTCTTTCGAAGAACCGATTCTGATGATCCCTCATCAGAATCGGTTTTTATGTAAAACCGATTCTGATGACAATATCATCACAATCGGTTCCCTTAAGGAATCGATTGTGATGATATCTCATCAGAATCGGTTCTTTTAAGAAACCGATTCTGATGACTCTATCATCAGAATCGGTTTTTTCAAAGAACGGATTCGATGATAAGTCATCGTAATCGCCTTTTATGGAACCGATTGTGATGACATCATTATCACAATCCGCCCACGTAAGAACCGATTCGATGATCATCATAGGGTCTGCCATTTTGCATATTCTCCAAAATAGCATGACAATATTACACACACATATATATATATATATATATATATATATATATATATATATATATATATCACATTTGCAATATGTAATACGTAATGCATATATCACATTCACGTAACACGAACACTTTAATTGTAACACATATATGTCATAGTCGTTCACAATATAAAATACAAACATGCTTAACAATCAATACACATGTACATATATCACATTGACATATATAATTAATATTATTTACATATGGCCTAGTAGGAGCAAGATAATGGCTTTTACTCATCACGACATGCTAATTCGCATGTTTGTGCTTCGTGTTGGATGATCACCGAGCTATGCATTAGCAATGCAGATTTACAAAGTAAACCCCAAACATGTTGAAACAAGACTACAAAACTATGAGCCAATGGTTAGTGAACAAACAAAAGGCAATATTGATTCAACTATAAGCTGTAGTAGTCAATATTGATTTTGAAATTAGACATTGAAGTTTACAAACTTAATATGTGGCTTCAATTTGCGCATGGCCTTTACAAAAATAGCAAATCTAATAAGCACCGCATTCATTATAGTGCATAAATAAACTCGGGATCCTTTCTTCTTTGTTTTTTGGAAAAGTCACCGACTACTTCCATCCGATCCACTGACGCCACTTTTTGATGAATCCACGTGTATAGTGCATGTGCCATGTGTCATGAATCATGCAAGCTAAAGACACAAGATGGCATTCACATCTACCATGACACTCTAACCAGGTATATTTGTCCTTCAAGAATCTTTTGATATTTTCATAACCCACCGTATAATTAGTACTCCCTCTGGTCGCAAATAGTTGTCATTTTGGACATCGACACGGTCTCCAAAATACAGCTTTGACCACTAATTTCTATTATAATATATTTATAAAACCCAATAAAATTATAATACTATGAAAGTACTTTTTGAGGCAAATCTACAAATGATTTTCATATATCCAATTTAAATATTTAAAAAGATATTGATAGTCAAAATTTCGAAAGTTTGACTGTACCTATATCCAAAACGACAACCATTTGTGACTCAAGGGAGTAGCAACAAGTTTTGATTATTTCCGCAACGGATTCAGAGCTTGGTTACATAATGCAAGATGCAATGTATAACAAAACATTCCAGCAAGTTTAGTCAAGGATCGTCCATCTCTAAATCTCCATTTGTGGGTCCTAGTTGACTATGACAGATTTATAAATATTCATGCGTAAATCATACATAATGATCAAAATACTTCCAACTAAAATTATAAATCGTCTTTGTACGAAAATTTATCTAGTATTAATTCATAGTGAAGTATTCAAAATATGCATATTGAACAAAATCTCAAGTCATCTGGCTAATACACATAAGGTTAAATGATTTACAATTTTCAATTCACTACTATGACTCTTTTGATCTACTACGCTACTAACATAGCCATTTGCTGGACAAAACATTTCGCTTTATTGGATGCTATAATTATAATGGATTAATCACTTCGAGAAAAGAACTCACGGTCAACAACTTGTGAACCCAACAAATTAATATGACCATATGAGATGACTTCAAAACATTCCTGAATCTTATAGCGCATAAAAGCTTTCACTCCAAAATTACTGGTTCGGCCATACAACAATTATCACTTCTATCTCTTGATACGTCTATAGAAGCAATATATTCTACTTTTGTTCCTACAGTAGGAACTTGAGTCCCTTGCCTGTTAGTATCACGGGAAGCATATGATATGTAGCAGGTTCGTTCAGCAACATTGCAAATTATATTACAAGTAAAATTAAAATCTATACGTGTTGCTCCTAGCAGTTATGTTCAACAAATATGTAATGTTTAAAACATAAACCTTCTTTGTTCTCCTCATTTTTCTTCCACTTAACTTGTAGCGTGCTAATAGTGGGCTGAATTACTGACTTAAGGAAATGACACAAGCAGCAGATGTGCGGAGGCAATGGATATTAGTTAAAGCCGTTAATGTGATCAGGCATCGAAGATTTAAGCAAGCACACACTGAGCTAGATTTATGAAGCCCAAACTTTGGAAACCATATGCCCATCCCCACTAACCACAAACAGTTCTCACTTATATTTCTCTTGCCCAAGTCACTGCCCCTGCTAACCAGCTGTGGGCAAAACAGAAGAAAACTGAGGACTAGGGAGAGAAGAATGCTCATGCTTGAGCGTTGCTCATTAGTCTATATCCATCAAGTGTAGTACCAGTACATTTGAAAATACTATTATTCGTTAGAATAATTTAAATAATTAATCAAATAAAGTGCAAGATATACCATTCAAACTTGTTGTAAAAACAAATCCAGAAGAAATAGAATTCAATGTAAAAGCAAAACAAATATCCACTACAACTATACAAAAATGAGATTTAAAGGACAAAATTAAAAGTAACTGAACTAAACTTATGATGATTTCACAAGCTTCGGTCATGCACAAATTCACATATGGAAAATTAGCCTCCTACCTTATTGCAATTTTGTGCATTTTAAGGTACCATACAATCAACATTAGTAAACATGACAACATTATTAATCTACAACTAGTAACAACAGATAATTAGAGAAGCAATTCCAGTTTAACATTTGAGACTATCCTTTCACAAGTTAAACTCCCCTAAAATTAAGATACACAATAGAGAAGCAATTTGAACTATTTTTACACTACCTTTTGAAGTCAAAAGTTGCAAAATCAACCAATATGGCGACGGGGCGGGATGGCGGGGCAGAGGGCGCGAGCGCCGGAGCAGGCGGCGGCGGAGCGTCGGGGTGGGGCAGGGCATCGGGCGGGTAGCGGAGTGGCGACGCTGGCCGGGCGGCCGGGTGGAGCGGCGGGCGTCGGGTGGCGAGGCATCGAGTTGGGCGTCGGGCGAGGCGGCGGTGAGTCGTGGCGGCGGAGCGGCGACGTGTCGGGCAGCGAGGCGACGGGTGGAGCGACGGCGTCCGGGCGGCCAGCGCCGAGCGGGCATCGGGCGGGCGACGGAGCGTCGGGCCCGCGAGTCGGGCGGCGAGCGACGACGCATCGGGCGACGAGCAATAGGGCGGAGATGACGGCGCTGGCCGGGCTCAACGTTAGGAGCTAGGGTTAACTAGGAGATGGTAAGGGTGCTTGCGTGCGGGAATAAATTGCCCGTATATGTACATCTCGATCGGTTATACTACAAAAATCGACATCGATGACACAATATTTGTATCGCTTTTATAAGAAAAACCAACATCGATTAGTAATATCCGTATCGCTTTGTAATAAAACCGACATCGATGATTAATATCTCGACGGTTTTGTAAAGAAAATCGACATCGATGCTTCAATATCCGTGACGGTTTTGTAATAAAAACCAACACTGATGATTAATATCCGTATCGGTTTTATAAAAAAACCGACACTGATGTTTCAATATCCGTATCGCTTTTGTAAAAAAAACCGACACTGATGCTTTAATATCCGTATCGCTTTTGTAAAGAAAACCGACACTAATTGTTCAATATCCATATCGCTTTTGTAAAGAAAACCGACACTGATGCTTCAATATCCGTATCGTTTTTGTAAAGAAAATCGACACTGATGCTTCAATATCCGTATCGCTTTTGTAAAGAAAACCAACACTGATTCGTCAATATCCGTATTGCTTTTTATATGAAAACCGACACTGATTCCTCAATATCCATATCGGTTTTAGAAAAAAAACCGACACTGAATCAAACTGCTGCACATTACACAAAAAATTGTATATCTATATTAGTATTTATGTGAAACCGACACATATGAGTTACTTTTGCGGAACGACATAGGATCGGATGTCTGATTTTTTCGTACGCTCTACAAATTTTTTTTCACGTATGAAAAATTTTCTTCGTACGCGTGCAACATTTTTTCCTTCGATAATAGTAGAAATGTTCGCGCAAAATAAAATGTTGCAGACGTTGAAAAAAATGTTGCGCGCGTGAAAAAAAATGTTGCAAGACGCGTCCGATAAAATGAACAGTAATCGAACGTTCGATTGCTAGTATCACCCCTACTTTTGACAATCGGTATTTATGTGAAACCACAGAATACGAGCTGTTTTCTCGGGTGGCGGCAGAGAAATCTCCTCTGCAACAACAATAACAGAGAGTTCAGTTCGAGGGTTATAAATAACCTAGCGAGGCACATCTGAATCGGTTTTTACTTAAGAAGCGATAGTGATGTGTAGGATCATCACTATCAGTTTTTAAATAAAAAGCGATAGTGATGTGACCATGCGCATCACAATCGGTTCTTATCTTAGAAGCGATAGTGATGTGCATTATCATCACTATCGCTTTCTAAGTAAGAACCGATTTTGATGTGCATGATCACATCACAATAGGTTCTTATGCGAGAAGCGATACTGATGATCATGCACATCACTATCACTTTTCACAAAAGAACCGATTGTGATGTGCACGTCTTCATCACAATCGGTTCTTTTGTGAGAAGAGATAGTGATGATCATGCACATCACTATCGCTTCTCATATAAGAACCGATTGTGATATGCCAAGTGCTACATCAGAATCAGTTCTAATCTCAGAACCGATAATGATTATTTTTAGCACCCCTCCTAAGTAATCTATCACAATCGTTTTTTACTAAAAATTTAGGAACCGACCCAGATGAAGCGATAGTGATGTATCATTCTGTAGTAGTGGGTGTATGCCATACTGTGGGTAGTTCCATCATTTCTATGCTCTGAGTTCTTACGCCACAGAATGGGTTTATCGTCACCGTGCTGGTGCAAAGTTAGGATTAAATAATGTAACGGTTATAACATGACTCTCTGCGGTACACCAAAGGAAGTGTGCAAATATCGATTGCTCAAAGAGTCACCATGTCTTGTGGGAAAGTCAGATACCTCTGCAGAGTGTAAAACTAATCGATTAGCCGCGTCCGCGGTCATGGACACTTGGTAAAGTCATCACATAGTTAGCAATTTTATTTATTTTACTAAAACCTGGTTTCTACCGGTGAATTCTACTGTGTGTCAGTAGAACTGGTTTTGGATATGGTCGTTATACATAATTTTGATATTTCATTTACTTGTGTTTACATATTGTCATTTTATTTAATCTGCTTTTACGCAAATTTTATACAATCTATTATTCTGTATTTACATTTCAAATTGTCTTTATGCAAATTAACCTTAATAGCCTTTCCATTGAGATAACCTGCATGTATTTTAGGATTTGCATAAGTCTTGCGAGTACGTAAGTACTCAACTTTCCCATGTTGATGTTTTTAGGTGAAGAATCAGATTTCCCGATGATTCATACGTTGATGCAGGATACGGGGAATTTAACGATGAATTTTCCTCAGGATTTTCCCTTGTCAGTTGCCTGTGGGGCAATGGGTTAAAAGGCATACTACAAGAAGTTGTCTCCACTACAGTTTTACTTTTGGTATTGTAAAAATATTATGTAACCTTACTTCCTCTGTGTAATAAAGTTTGTGTATGACTGTGATATCAATTTGTATTTGTGCGTACTAGCTACTGATCATGGGACTAGTACTGTATGCACATGTTATCCATTTTTGGTATTCACTATAAAAAATGGGGGCCTTACAAGTTGGTATCAGAGCCATGCTGACTATAGAAAACCTTAGGTAGTCTGGGAGTAATAAAAACCTAAAACTTGATATTAGGACCCAAACAGATTAAAATATTGAATTAGGACATCTTACCTGTCTATTCTTTATATGCGTGAAACTTTCTTTTTGGTTATGTATGTTCTTGATAATAACTCTTTTCTGTTTTTAAAATTTCTGCTAGAATCTTTTCTTCCAAAAATTGCTTTACTGTCTTACATTTAATCAGGAATGCTAATTCCTTGTTACATGTGCAGATGGGCGGATACACCCTATGTTACACTTCCACTAATAGGGAGGACTCTGGCATGGCGGGATTTCTTGCTCGTCTGCTAGAGTTCGCCCATTTTCCTGAAAATCCACGATATATAGTATTTCACGAGGCAGTTAGTTCTGTCTCCGTGGAATACATAGCTAAGGTGGACATCCCTACCCGAGATGAGGACAGTGAAGAATTTTTATCTTTCGAGGGTCCCGGTTCTTCCCTCATGATGGCTATGAATGAAGCTGCCTATACGGCTATTGTTAGTTTACGCCACACCCTACCTGAACTGGCAGTCGCATATAGGAGGATTCCGTCCCAACCACCAGGTGGGGAGAATTGTTATATGGATGCCACTGGGTTACAAAATCCAACTCTATGTAACCTAGTGGGATTCATAAATGCCTCTGACCAGTATTGCCGTCAGGCAATAACTGAATACAGGGAGGCACATCGCCGCATAGCATTCTTGGAGAATGCTATTGCCCCCTGTGTTGCCAGAGGCATTGTACCCCGTTCAGTTCTGGGGCAAGCCCCTCAGACACCCGCGCCCGACGACACCCAAGGACCATCGAGGTGTCGCCAGGCGAGGATGTCGCTGATAGGAGTCGCCCAGTTGCCCAAGATCCGTGTGGATCCCCATAGTTTTCCTCCGCGGCGCCCTCAGAGGCCGCAGGAGCATCGCTGTCAGGAGACTTCTTTTCCTCCTGACGCCGAGAGTACTAGTCGTAGGGATAGTAATAGTCCGTGAGTAGACTAGATGATGGTTAGGGATAGAAAAGGTTTTTGTTTTACCCTTTATGTAGTAGTTGTCGAAAATAAATGTTATGTTTTGTTGTGAATATTATAAGTTGAAATAAAGTTCTTGTTTAATGTTGTTTTGTGTGCTTTTGGTTCCTACTCGTAAATATTTAACTTTCAGTTAATATTTTTACGATGTTGTGATCCTTAATAATAATAATCAACTTGTGAATAATAATTTTGAAGCATGCTTCTAAAACAAATGGTAACAACTGAAATTAAAATTGAATCAGATCTTATCTGTTAATTCATTAATAATCTTGTTCCAGATGCCTGCCACCCGGTCTTTGAATGAGATTCTGGGGAGTGAAGAAACCCTAGAAACTCATCCTCAGCGAGTGACTTCGGCCACTCCAATCCAGCCTAATCCAGTTCATCCGATGGCAGACCGAGGATCTTCATCGCGTCGTCCAAGCCATCGAGATTCTCTGCCCCCGCAAGTCCAAGAAGAAGAAGTTCCGGAGGGGCAGTTGCCAGGTCCGCTGACCATGGCCCAAGTGCTTGCGATGATAGAATAGGGTCACCAAACGAATACCCTGTTGCTCCAACAGTTGGTCCAAAACACGACCAACCTTGGTGCTGCAAGTGCTAGGTCTGGATTTCGTGAAGCATCCCATCAGTCTAAGTTGGGAGAATTTTTGAAAACCCGGCCTCCGACCTTTTCTTCTTCATCAGATCCCCTGGACGCTGATGATTGGCTACGATCCATTAGAAGCAAGCTGACCATTGCTCAATACAATGATCATGAGAAGGTTCTATATGCATTGTACCAACTCCAGGGAGCCGCTGCAGTTTGGTGTGAAAATTTTCAAGCGGCGAGGCCCCAAGGTCAAGAAATTACTTGGGATATTTTCAGAGAAGCCTTAAGAAAGACGCATATCCCTTCAAGCTTGGTGAATTTAAAGAGACAGGAATTCCTTGATTTGCGTTAAGGAAATATGTCTGTGATGGAGTATCTTCACCGTTTTAATTACCTTGCTCGCTATGCGTCGTCAGAAGTTAGTTCAGAAGCCCGAAGAATCGAGCACTTTCGGGACAATCTGAACAATGAAGTCAAGCATCTTCTGGCCATTCACAACTTTCATGACTTTCAAATGCTCGTGGACAAGGCTATAATAGCCGAGCATAGTTCACGGGACATTATAGAGAGTTGTAAAAGGAAGTGGATGGCGCGAAAAGCCGCCGGTCCGAATTTGCCGAGGCCGCGCGTTGGTCAGCCGACCAATGTTCGACCTCCTCCGCCTCGTCAGCAGCAGCAGAGGCATCAAGGTCAGGTATCTCGGCCCCAGCAGCCTTCTGTTCGTCCCTCGAGCAACAATGAATGAAGGACTTTTGGAGTTTAGAATCAAGCAGTCGGTGTGACCTGTTATCATTGTAAAAAGCGTGGGCATTATGCAAATGCCTACCCTAAAAAAGGTCAAGCTTCAGGTCAGCAATTGTCGCAGGGAGTCCAGAGACCCCCAGGTCGACCCTCAGGAGCTGGAAATTCTCAAGTTTAAAGGCCATCTGCAGCTCCTAATCGCAGTGCGAGTAGCAGTCGTCTCCATCATGTGACCGCTGAGGAAGCAAGCGAAGCACCAGATGTGGTACTGGGTATGTTTCCTGTGCACTCAGTACCTACTTTGGTATTGTTTGATTCTGGAGCATCGCACTCATTTATCTCTAAAAAGTTTGCCGATCAAAATAATTTAGAAATTGACCTTCTTTCTGCCAAAATGATAATCTATTCCCCTGGTTCAGTTATGAATTCCATTAAGTTTTGTCCTAGGGTTAGCATTGAAATAAATGGAGTTATGTTTCATGCTGACCTTATCCTTATAGAAACTTCAGGGTTAGAAGTAATCCTTGGTATGGATTGGTTGTCTAAGTTCAAAGGATGCATAGAATGTGCCAATCGATCTATTTCCTTGGTTAGCTCTGAAGGAATTCCAGTTCATTTCTCTTTCATCCAAAGTTCTTCAAATTCTCAAGCTTCCCTTTGTTCTGCCATAGCAAAAGAGCTTAGCCAAATTCCAATTGTTTTCGAGTATTCCGATGTTTTCCCAAATGAATTGCCAGGCCTGCCTCCAGACAGGAATATAGAGTTTGTCATAAACCTTGTTCCTGGAACAGCGCCAATATCCAAGCGCCCTTATCGTATGCCCCCTGATGAGTTAGTCGAACTAAAGAATCAAATTCAAGAGCAGTTAAGAAAATGCTTTATTCCACCTAACTCTTCTCCTTGGGGTAGTCCAGTTCTTTTTGTGCCTAAAAAGGACAGTGGAATACGCATGTGCGTGGACTATCATGCATTGAATGATGTCACCATTAAGAACAAATATCCTCTCCCTCGTATCGATGATCTGTTCGATCAATTGACCGGTGCTCAAATCTTTTCAAAAATTGATTTAAGACATGGGTACTATCAATTGATGATCAGACCAGAAGATATTCCTAAGACTGCTTTTACCACTCGTTACAGTTTATATGAATATACCGCAATGTCTTTTGGACTTACAAATGCTCCTGCTAATTTCATGTGCCTCAAGAATAAAGTCTTCATGGAGTATTTGGATAAGTTCGTAGTGGTATTCATTGATGATATTCTCATCTATTCTAAATCTGAAGGAGATCATGCGCAGCATTTGCGTATGGTTCTCGAGAAGCTTCGAGAGCATAAGCTTTATGCCAAATTCGAGAAATGCGAATTTTAGTTAAAAGAAGTTGCTTTCCTTGGTCATATTCTTTCTAAAGGTGGTATTTCCGTTGATCCCAGTAAAGTCAAAGTTGTTCTAGACTGGGAGGCCCCTCAATCTGTTCCGAAAGTTCAAAGTTTTCTCGGTCTAGCGGGATATTATCGTCGCTTTATCGAGAACTTTTCTAAAATCGCTCGACCTTCGACCCAGCTTCTCAAGAAAGAAAAGAAGTTTGAGTGGACACCTGAATGCGAAGAAAGCTTTCAGGAATTAAAGAAAAGGTTAACAACAGCACCTGTGCTGGTGTTACCCGATGTCCATAAAAGCTTTGATGTCTATTGTGATGCTTCCAAGAATGGGCTTGGGTGTGTGCTTATACAAGAAAGAAAAGTCGTAGCTTACGCCTCTCGTCAGTTGCGACCCCATGAGCTCAATTATCCGACTCATGATCTGGAATTAGCTGCGGTGGTGCACACTCTGAAAATTTGGCGTCATTACCTGATTGGAAACAAATGCAGTGTATTCACAGATCATAAGAGTCTAAAATATTTCTTTACCCAGCCTGATTTAAATTTAAGACAACGAAGATGGATAGAGTTGATAAAATTTTACAACCTTAGCATTCAATACCATCCCAGTAAAGCCAATGTCGTAGCAGATGCTCTGAGTCGAAAACTTCATTGTCTTTCTGTTTCATCTCTGACTGATCAATCCGATCTTCTGAAAGAATTCCAAAAGCTTAATTTGGGAATCGTCGAAAAAGGTTATTTGGCCGCACTAGAGGTGCAACCAACCCTTAAGTCCCAAATTAAAGCCGCTTAACTCAAAGATGAAGCCATTATCAAAATCCGTGAAGAGTTGAAGCAAGGAAAGGAATCCAAATTTCATGAAAGTCCAGATGAAGTGCTTATGTTCGAGAATCGAATATATGTTCCTGATGATCCAGAATTGAAAGAATTGATCCTCAAATAAGCCCATGAGTCTCCCCCTCTCAATTCACCCTGGAAGTACAAAGATGTATCAAGACCTCCGATGGGAATATTGGTGGCCCGGTTTGAAAAAGGATATTGCAGCGTATGTTGCAATCTGTGATGTATGTCAGCGTGTCAAAGCCGAGCATTAACGTCTCGCTGGACTTCTCCAACCTTTGAAGATTCCAGTGTGGAAATGGGAAGATGTCAGCATGGATTTTATTACTGGTTTGCCGAGAACCAGGAAAGGGCATGATTCCATATGGGTAATTGTTGACCGTTTAACTAAAGTGGCTCACTTTATTCCGGTCAAGACTACTCATTCTGGAGATAAGCTTGCTGAGTTGTATTTGGAAAATATTGTTCGTCTTCATGGCGTTCCGAAGATAATTGTTTCTGACCGAGGTTCCCAGTTTACTTCTCGTTTCTGGGAAAGTTTGCACCGTCTTCTGGGTACTAAGCTGAACTTTAGTACGGCTTATCATCCTCAGACCAATGGACAAATGGAAAGGACCAATCAAATTTTGGAAGACATGTTAAGAGCCTGTGTGCTATCCTATGGCTCTGATTGGGAGAAAAATTTGGCCTTCGCCGAATTCTCTTATAATAACAGTTTCCAATCTAGTCTTCAAATGTCGCCTTTTGAAGCGTTGTATGGAAGGAAATGCCGAACCCCTCTTTTCTGGTCTGAAGTTGGAGAAAGGAAATTCTTTGGCCCAGACCTTATTCAGGAAGCTCAAGAGTAAGTAGATATGATCAGAAGCCGATTGAAAGAAGCTCAGTCTCGTCAAAAGAGTTACGCCGACAATCGTCATCGTGAACTCAGTTTCGAAGTTGGTGATCATGTCTATCTTAAAGTCTCGCCTCTCCGTGGAGTTCGTCGATTTCAAATCCGTGGAAAGTTGGCTCCTCGATTCATTGGACCGTATCAAATCATTGGAAAGATGGGTGAGATGGCATATCAGTTAGAATTGCCACCTCAACTATCTGACGTTCATAACGTCTTCCATGTGTCTTAGCTCAAGAAATGCCTTCGTGTTCCCTCCGATCTCGCCGATTTGGAAGGTATAGATCTTCAGCCAGATCTATCATATCGGGAGCATCCAATTCGTATTCTGGAAGAAGCAGAGCGCCAGATAAAGAACAAGACCATCAAGATGTTAAAAGTCCAATGGAGCAATCATACCGAAGACGAAGCTACATGGGGAAGAGAAGATCATCTCCGACAAGAGTTCCCTGATTTCTTTTAGTCATCTCCAAATCTCGGGGACGAGATTTTTGTAAGGGGGTAGATTTGTAACAGCCTCAAAATTATAAAATAAAGAAAAAAGAATTAAAAATCTTTTGTGTATTATTTCTGAAATTTCTGGATTTATTGGATATTCTTTTGGCTTTTCCTTAATACAAGAAAGTGAATTAAAGAATATAGTAAATGAAAAAAGGTAAAAAGTAAAAATGCCAAGTCAATAAAAATTTACCAAAGTCATAACAAAAATCTGAGTTCTCTCCACAGTTTGGTTAAGTCGGTGGAAGAGCTGGATTAATTAAAATAATAATTAATCAAGTAAATCATATAAAAAGGAAGTCAGGGTAAAATGGTAAAATAATCCTTTAGGATTCTCAGGAAGTTATCATGGACCAAGAGTTTTACCTTGCCGACATCAACACAGTGTCAGTCTCAAGTAAAAATATGAAGAATTTACTAATTCATTTTGTAATTTTAAAAATTCAAAAACAGTGAAGAAATAAATTGAAAAATAGTAATGTCAGAATTATTAAAAATTAAATATTAATAATTAAAATCTGAAATTTTTACATAAGGTGTATAATAACAATTCAGACTCTGATAAAAAGTTTTGTAAAATATTAACTTAATTTATATCATATATTAAATGAAAAACTGAATCAACAGAACAGCAACAGCTGCATTGTCAGACTTATTTAAAATTCTACGTGCATCATAAATTAGTGACAATTGTACAGGAGTCTGGTAATTTTCTTTCCGACCTAGGATAAATTTTTTATAAATTTAAAGTCCGTTTGGCTGACGAAAACCCCGTAATCCTCTCGTTCTGCCCTGAGCCTTCGGCAGAACTTACTACAAGAATGAGGGAAAAATTCGTGGGCCAAAAACCCATGAATTTAAGCTAAAACACACGAATTTAATTTAAATTCGTGAGCAAACTGTCGAATTTAGTTCACGAATTTAACTCGACGAAATTAATTAATTAAATTCGTGGGTACCCACGAATTTAAGTTAAATTCGTGGGTTTCTGCCAAGCCCACGAATTTAATTGGGAATCTGAGTTAAATTCGTGGGTTTAATAAACCCACGAAATTAAGAGATTAAATTCGTGGGCTAAATAACACACGAATTTAATCAGATTAAATTCGTGGGTTTATTAAACCCACGAATTTAATCAGATTAAATTCGTGGGTTTATTAAACCCACGAATTTATCAGTCATTTTTTCAAAAAAAAATGTATATATATATATATCCATATATCCAAATTTATGTACTTTTATATATATGTATCGCACTCAATAAATATAACAACTAAAGAAGAAAAGAAAAGGCAAAAGAAAATTGAAACTAAAATTGCTAAGCTTAAGAGTAAATAAGAAGGATCATCTATTTCGCTCAAATCGATCGTAAACACTAACACAAAAGACAAACTCACAATGAAGTTCAAGCGAATGAAGAATTAACAAACGAGACACCAAACCTATTACCAAGACTAAAATATCAAACCAACATTTTAACTCTTCAAAACCGCTTAAAACTAAGTCTCCGAATGTACAAAATTTCAGCATGACCTCTCTTGTAAATAGGACATCCACTCACAGAGACAAAAAACATTTGCGCTTATAATATATATATCAATCTCTCAAACCGAAGGAGACATTCTAGCAGATCCTTAGATAATCCAATCACACATCCAATGGAAATTTGTAAACTACGCAATGACGCATAAACACATTACAACCGCAATAGATACAATCCACATTCCATTAAAATAAGTCCATCACAATAAGTCGATCACAACGATCCATCACAACAAGTTATAAAGTACAACAGCTTATACACCAATCGAGCTCACAATGGAATTCATGCCTCGGGTTGTTGGAGTTAGGGCGCTACCACCACCGTCGTGACGCGTTGAAGATGACTTCTATGATGTCGTCGTTAGTACGTCCGGAGGGCGTGACCTAGAAACCTGCAAGTTCAAGATTAACTTAGGTTGTCCTACAAGTAACATTATGCTGATTCACATGAATATCAATATGAGAATATCAATAGTACTATTCAACCAAGACACAATATGAAAATATCAATATGACAGGTCAAGCTAAACAAGAATAGATCATATATGTAAGAACTACACGTACGAGCTAGTCAATATATGCTGCAATAATCATATGAACATCAATCTCATATTCAATGAAGCATCAAAGTAATACTCTCTAGTATTAACATAAGGCCAAGATTAGAACTAAAATTATTTCATTCAACTTCCAAAGACCCCAATTGCATCACTGAGTATTCAAAGGATAACAAACAAAGAAAATAGTTCAAAGAAGCAATTAAGAGTATTGGTAGTCATTTTAAGAGTTCAATATACAAAGTACAAATATAAAGCATTCTACAAGGACAAACAATCGATTGTACATGGGCAAACAACACATTCTACAAGGATGGCATATAAAGCATTTAAAACATAAGTTCTGAATTGAACAAGTTGTCTTAAGATAACTTTTCAATTCCAAGAAGTCAAGACAATATAAGGTTCAAATCAAAAGTTATTGATGTAAAGAAAAATCAAATAGCACGTAATGGGTTAATAATTTGGTAAACCATCACTTATCTACAGGAGCACAAAGAATGAACTTTCATAAGCACACAAGTAAACCTTTTCAAGTATGAACATTGAGATGATTTGTGCAAGGTTTAAGAAAGAGTTGCCTAAATGTCCTAAAATCGACTAAGTTATGCATTTCAACAAAAATTATCACTTTTGCAACGGATTACTCAGATTGAACTAAAGTTCCTACGGAAGCATATGTAATCTCATATTCAATGAAGCATATGTAATCTCATATTCAAAGAATGAACTAAAGTTCCTACGGAAGCATATGTAATCTCATATTCAATGAAGCATATGTAATCTCACATGTAATCTCATATTCAAAGAATGAACTAAATTTCCTGTACATATGTAATCTCAACTAAATTGCAACTAATGTTCCTAAATTTGAGCAAGAGAAAGGAAGGGATGGGGCAGGTAGCTCACCAAGTCATCAAGCTCCACAACAAAGCTCAAGCGAACGAAAAATTAACAAACGAGACACCCCTCTACCCTTGAGTGCGAAATACTTTGTTGAGAAGTTTGTGATCTCTTTACTTGCATAAGCCTCTGCGATACACCCCTCTACCCTTGCCTTGTTGCGTACTGTAGCTCTAAGCTTTTTCAACTCCCTTTCCTGACTATACATCCATCCGAACCACGCAGACCTCCAACCTTCGCTTCCCAAGGTAGATGCACCACAGATGTTGCATCACATTCATAAAACCAGGTGGAAAGTTTTTCCAACTTGCATACAAGTAATGGAATTCCCTTCTCTAACTTCTCGCATCAACGTCTTAGAGATTTTCTTACCGCATATCTCGCCTATAGAAGTAATCGAGCTCGCTAACATCCTCCACAACTCATTATCAAAATAGCCACGAAACATTACCGAACAAGTCTTTCCATGATAATATGGTAATCATGACTCTTTAGCCCGTTTAGCTTACCAAAGGTCGACATTCACAACCCGCTTTATGTTAGATGCATAGCGATCGAAACTTTAGAGTTTTCAACCACCTCAAAATCTGCTTACGGTCTTACGGCTTCACACAAGATGGAGCTCGTGGCGGCTCTCATTTCCATTTAAACCAACTTTAACCTCGAGCCACGGCCTAGCACAATGATCACCCATGTCTTTCCTAGCACTCACGTTATCCTTTGTTTTGTCGGTTACATCAAACACCATGCTTATGATGCTTTCGCCACATTGCGCTCTTCGTGCATCAAATCTATGTTATGCGGCAGAATCAAAGCTTTCGCGTAAGGCGCTCCCAAAGAAAAGAAATATGAGTCCAGCTTGTGCTCCTTTCCATAGCCGTGAAACCCACTTCCAGTAGATCGTACAAGCCGACTATGCCATTCAGCTATCTCCTCTCCGTGAGTTGCTTCGAGGCCCTTTTTAACTTTCGTCCTTTTCGAAATGCTTTGGCGCCGCTCCTAAAAGGGTGCTCACGGAAGCCATCGTCGATGGCAATCGAAGAATATGATCTTTTACCGCGTGAGCTGAATGCATCGTAGTCACCATACAAATTGGACAACACAGCGACCATGAACACACCACCGCCCAAATGCCATATGCCAACAAATCATGGACCGACCACGTATGCGGCTCGAAGGTAAATTCTCTCGCCACCAACGCTGTCGTATGCCTTTTCCTCGCCACAACTTCTTGACTCATCAATTAAGGGCCGCATGAACACATTGAGATCCTTCCTGGATGCTTAGGACTGGAATGACAAGAGCAAGGAATATGAACCCTCTTTCAAGCAAATCTCGGTGGAAGATTGTATGGCATGATGAAGACCGCCAACAAGAGTAGGGGCTAGCGCTTGTCTTTGAGGCCGAAGGTGTGAAACCGTCCGTGGACAAACCAAGACGGACACTCCTAGGGTCGCTTGCAAATGCAGGATCAAATCGGTCCAATGCCCGCCATGCCTCGCCATCGACGGATGCACCATCATATCCGGTCTTGGTCCTCACGTTTACCTTCTTTGTGCCACCGCATATGTTTATTGTTTCTTTTGACATGTATACCGCGTTTAAGCCTATCCGTGATCGGCATGTACCGGCCGCTTTTAGTCGCGACCTTTGTAGTCACCGATACCCCTTCCTCATCTACCACCTCAACGAATGCGCACTTACCGCAATGCATACAATGGGTATCCTTGTCATGATCCTTCCGAACAAAGATGCAATTATTCTCGCACACATCAATCTTACGGTAATTCATCCCGAGGCCGCCATCAACTTTTTCGATTGGTACAAATCCTTGGGCATCTTGTGGTTAGGCGGAAGGACATCATTCATTAGTTCAAGCAAAGCATTGAAGCATTTGTTCAAAAGTTGAACTTCGACTTCATCGACATAAGCCGTAACCGCTTGCGGGGACGGTCACATTGGTCAAGTCATGCGACTTCTCATCCGAGGCGCCAAGTAGCCTATAGAATTCCTTAACCTCCTCCTTGTGACCCTCCCGGAGTTAAATTCATCCCCGCCAAGATCATCCAAAGATCTCTTCCATCCGGTCGTGATCCTCCACATGGTCCAAAGATCTCTTCCATCTCAATGGCCCCCCCAGAGCCTCTCCATGACGGTGCCACACCAAATAGTTAGGCATGAACCCATTTTTGCAAATGTGATACTGCACTATATCCTTGTCAGAGTAGCTGTTATTCTCGCAGAGGGTACACGGGCAATACACATATTCAGCTCCTCCAGCGAATGCTTGTTTCAAGAAAGCATCCGTGATCTGCCCCCATTCCCTTGAGTGCCCCCCATCACTCCTCCATCCGTCATACATCGCCCTTCGATCGTCACCCATTATCAAAGCTAAACAAATGAAACAATGTCAATGTACGACCGTGGCTTAGGTGACAAAGACAACCCTATTAGGAAAGATTTGTCCTAAACCCACCCAAGAATGGAGGCTATTGCATGCGACCTGTGACGTGCGCTACGAACCGAACAAAATTTCAGCAGCATAACCCCGCTGTTCTCCAAACGCACGCCTGATGCTGGTGCGTCGAAGAACAACAGGGTTATGTGGCCAAAATCACGTTCGGATCGCTCGCACGTCACAGGCCCTATGCAACAACCAACATTCTCGAGCTGTCCAAAATACGCTGGACAATTCCGGAACCGCGCACCTCACAAGCAAATGTGAGATGCGCCGTTCCCGAACGGGTGACGCCTATGCTCTCTACTTTTCGACACAAACCCTAAACTCTAACGTTATATACAACGGCAGTGAGAAAATAAAAAAATATATATCATATGCAGTGAATATAAAATGAGATGAAATAACTTTAAACGAATATAAAAAGAGATGAAATATACCTTCTCCAACGCCGGGGGCGCGCGAGAGTCCGGGAGGGCGGGTGGCGCCAAGAACGGCGAGACGGCACCAAAGAATGTCATGGCGGTGGCGGCGGCGGACAGCGGGCGGGTGGAGCGCCGCCGCGGGCGGGCGGGCAGCGTCTCGCGCGACCGAGCGGGCGGTGGCACGGGCGGGAGGGCGGCCGAGGCGGCGCGCGCAGCCGGGCAGCGGGCGACGTCCGGGCCGGCGGCCGCGGCCGGGCGGCGGCAAGGCAATGGGCGACGGCGCGCGCCGGCCGGCGGGCGGGCGGCCGATCGGGCGAGGGCAGCGAGCAGGCGCGCAAGCCGGGCGGCCGGCCGGGCAGGCATCGCGGGCGGCGGCGCGGTTCGGGCGGTCGACTGGCGACGGCGCGGCGGGAGGGCGGCGGGCCGCCCGGCGGGCGGAGGCGAGCAGGCGGCGCGGGCGAGGCGCAGTGGCCGACCGGGCGAGGCGGCGGCGGCGGGCCGCCGAAGGGGCGGAGTCTCGGCGCAGAGCGGACAAGCAGCCACGGCCAGAGGGCGGATGGGTGGTGGCTCGGCGGTCGAGCGAGGCGACGCGCAGGAGCGGGCGGGCGCGCGCGCGGCGGGCAGCGGGCCGACTGCGCTGGGACGGTGGGGGCCGCGGGTGGCGGGCGGGCGGGCGGGCGAGCGGTGGCGCGTGCGCGGCGACGGAGGCAGGCACGCGTGGCAGGAGGCGGCGTTAGGCGCGCTCTACGGGCCCGAAGGGTTTTTTTGCCCGGTTAATTTCGTGGGGATGACCGGGCCCACGAATTTAAAAGTTTAAAATCGTGGGTAGCTTTTGGCCCACGAATTTGAATGTTTAAATTCGTGGGTAATTTCTAGCCCATGAATTTAAATGTTTAAATTCGTGGGTAACTTCTAGCCCACGAATTTAAACGATTAAAATCGTGGGTGTTATTTTAGCCCACGAATTTAAATAAATAAATTCGTGGGTTTTGTTTTGGCCCACGAATTTAATTAAAAACGTGGGTTTTATACAAACCGACGAATTTAAATAAATAAATTCATGGGTATTTTTTGGGCACACGAATTTAAAAAACCGACGAATTTTTCTCTGTTTCTTGTAGTGACTCTTTTTCCCCTCTCGCTGACCGATGGGCCCGGCTTGTCAGCCAGACAAACCCAGCCGACATCCACTGCCATCTGGCACCCGCGTGGCAGCCTCTCTTCCCCATTCTTCTCCCCCTCTCGCTGTTCTCCCGCGACAGCTCGCTCGCGCGCGGAGACAGCCGAATGCCGCCTTCGATTCTTGCCGCCTCTGCGCCCAAACTGCTTCCAAGCCTTATATAAACCCTGCTCCATCGCTGAGGTCGCAAAAACCGTCACCCTCTGCCCCGAAGCAGCTCCTGCGCCTCGGTTCTTCCCCATCTCCGGCAAAACCCGAAAGAGGGGAAATCCCAAATTCTACTGCCTCACTCAATTTCACCCCGAACCTTCCGAGCCAGAGCCTCTCCTCACCGCCCAGAACTCATCCCGAGCCCCGGTTGGAGCTCTTCTTTTCCGACTAGTCGCCGCACCGCCCAACTCCTTCCGCCGCCGCACCCGCTCGGTGAGAGCTCCACCCGATGCCTCATTTCTTCGTCTAACTCCAAAATCGGAACCCTTGTGTCTCGTAGATGCTGTTCGAGGTGAAAATGAGTGAAAGGCGCCGTTGCTCTTGCCTCGCCGCCGCTCGGCCATGGTCGCCACCGCCCTCACACGGTGACGCGCCGCTGCAGAGCACCTTCGCTCACCGCGCAACCTCCCCTAGGTGCGCATGGATGCCTTGATGCCTATGGCGGCACCCATTTTCCCTCTCCGGCGGTGAATCACCATCGGCGAGCTTTGCCGCAGCCACCGCCGCACGTCGCCGGTGGAATCGCCCTTCCCGGCCACCTCCGGTCGCCGCGCCACCGCCCAAGTGTGCGCACGGGTCCACTGATGCTTTTGGTGGAACCGATTCCGCCGCCGCGGTGCTGGTTCACCGGCGGTGAGCTCAGCCATCGTAGCCCTACTTTGGGTCACCGCCAAGCGGGCCCGGCCTGTCAGCCGCTCACGCCAAAGCGCTGAGCTGTGTCGCTGACAAGCGGGCCCTGATCGATCACTACTTGCGTCGCCACTCATTCTTAGCGTGGACCCGGATGTCAGCGCCTCAACAGGCGGTCCGAAAGGAAAGATCGTTTTCGCAACGAAAGCGTACTTTTCATTTTCGGAAGTTTTTCTTATTTTCTGTATTTTAGCAAACCAAGAGTATTCAAACTTGAATATCTTTTGAACTAACTATCCAAATTTGATGAAATAAATTTATAAATTCATCTAAAATCAGGTAGATTCATCATATTCAAAAATATTTCAGAATTGAATTTTATTTGAATTTTGAATTTAAATTCAAAGGAAAGGTTAGAAATATGTCATACATGGAAATTTTGCAAATGACCTCCAAATTTAGTAAAATAAATTTTGTTAGAATCCTTGTAATCTCAGGAACCATAATATGTAAAAATAATTAGGGTTGTTTTAAGAAAAATTTAAGTTATTAAATATGTGGTAAAATAGTTCAATAATGAGTCAAATGGATTAAATATTTAAATTGCAAATAAGAACATATAATTCATGTAACCATTTCTGAATTTGTGAAGTTATTTTATTTGAATATTTCCATCTAATTTCTTTTTGGCCCTATTGAAATTTGGTATTTGTTATATGTTGCCATACGACGTGTAGAACTCGACAAATCCGGTACATTCGACGATCAAGAGTTCGAAGTCGAGGATAATCAACAAGGCAAGCAATCCCCTTTGATCATATTGAACCCAGTTTTATAAATGTTTTCATTAAATGTTTTACTGCATACTTTATTTTATTAAAGTCTGCTATATTTCGGGTAATGGTAGTTGTACCAGTAGACTTATGGAACTTCCTTGATAAGTAGAAAATTGTGAACCTTGAAAACCCTAGAATAGCTTAGATATTATTTAATGTCAATCTGGGTTACTCACATTTAGTGACATGCTTAGCCAAGCTTAAATGAATATAAAACTGTGACATGATTAAAGACTTTGGATACGACATTTAAATGGGTATGACCATTTTTGTGGTTGGTATTTTGGATGGAAAAATGAAAATAAAACTATGGTTTAGATGCGGGCAATTATTGGCAATAGCCGGGTGTGCATGTCTTTGCACATAGTATCGAGTGGAGATTATTGCCCGTGTCGAGTTAAGGACCGAACTATGGGTTATTTTCAGGCCAAGAATATTCATACAACCACAAGTGCTGGTATGGGACAGCTCTAACTTATTAAGTTGTTTAAAACTAGCTTTGCACTTGGAAGGCCGGAGTAGTACGAGCTGTTTCTTAATGAATTGCTCGACGGGACGTCCACACCGAGGTGATCATGGATTAAACGTCTACCAATATAACGGTGTACGCCATACTGTGGGTAGTTCCATCATTTCTATGCTCTGAGTTCTTACGCCACAGAATGAGTTTATCGTCACCGTGCTGGTGCAAAGTTAGGATTAAATAATGTAACGGTTATAACATGACTCTCTGCGGTACACCAAAGGAAATGTGCAAATATCGATTGCTCAAAGAGTCAGTCATGTCTTGTGGGGAAAGCTGTATACCTCTGCAGAGTGTAAAACTAATCGATTAGCCGCGTCCGCGGTCATGGACACTTGGTAAAGTCATCACATAGTTAGCAATTTTATTTATTTTCCTAAAACCTGGTTTTTACCGGTGAATTATACTGTGTGTCAGTAGAACTGGTTTTGGATATGGTCGTTATACCAAATTTTGATATTTCACTTACTTGTGTTTACATATTGTCATTTTATTTAATCTGCTTTTACGCAAATTTTATTACAATCTATTATTCTGTATTTACATTTCAAATTGGCTTTCTGCAAATTAACCTTAATAGTCTTTCCATTGAGATAACCTGCATGTATTTTAGGATTTGCATGTCTTGCGAGTACGTAAGTACTCAACTTGCCCATGTTGATGTTTTTAGGTGAAGAATCAGATTTCCCCGACGATTCATACGTTGATGCAGGATATGGGGAATTTAACGATGAATTTTCCTATGGATTTTCCCTTGTTAGTTGCCTGTGGGGCAATGGGTTAAAAGGCATACTACAAGAAGTTGTCTCCACTGCAGTTTTACTTTTGGTATTGTAAAAATATTATGTAACCTTACTTCCGCTGTGTAATAAAGTTTGTGTATGATTGTGATATCAATTTGTATTTGTGCGTACTAGCTACTGATCATGGGACTAGTACTATATGCACATGGTATCCATTTTTGGTATTCACTATAAAAAATGGGGGCCTTACAATAAATCTTAGCCATATCTTAATTTTACAATTTGTGGTGAAATTGAAATTGAGGAAGACAGGAGAGAAAATGACTTAGGTCGATCTGCTACTGCCTCTAAGTTTAAGCATTAATGATAATCTATATGAAAACAATCTCAAGTGAGAGCAAAATATCACAGGACTTACTTTAAAACACTCGTAGGGACATATATACTACCATAGTATAGAAAAGGATCCTAATTAGAACTTGTTTTGCATCTGAATACGTATGCTCATATGCTTTTATATCTATGTTCATTCGTTATGTCAATCTTCATTTGTATGTGTGTTTCAAAAATGAGCTTGTTAATTTGAAATTTCCGATAAACTTGCTAGGAATGGCCTCTGACCAAGGACAAGTGCCGGAGGGAGCTGGGCCCTCAAATATCGATGAAGGAGGAATGGGTAGACCGAACCATAGCCCAACGTCCTACCTGAACTTGCAGGATCCTGCCATGGACCAACCTGACGTCAGTAACGTAGGCGAGGTAAAGTATTAGTGAACTGTGGTTCTCAAAACATTGTTGGCCCAGACGACTCATGAGAAGATCAAATTGCAGGCTCAGACGTCTGATCAACGAAGGCAGCGCACAAGTCGTGGTCCAAACAAGATGCCTAAGGGATTTTTTAACGTAGTGGAACTCTTGGCAGTCGGGGAACCTGCTCTACCCGAGTCATCGTTGGGGCCCTATAGGACCACATGCGGTGTTCTTGCTAGGGATGACGTGCCCATCAGCTACAGATCGTGGATTGGCCACCAAGGTGACCCATGGGTGGTTCCCAATGATCTGAAGAACTCGTTGTGGGACAAGCTAAAACAAGTGTTCTAGTTCCCCCAAGGGACCGAGCTGGTTGCAAAGAAACGTGCACTATCCATCATGTGCACAGCGTGGAAGAATTGGAAGACGACACTAAATAAGAACTATGTGAAGAAGAATGAAATGCCGAATTTTGACACGTACCCAAAGTTAAAAGAGTTCGGGAGGACTTTGTATGCATAAGAGGTCCAAGAAGCGCAGATAGTAAGTCAAAGGAACAAGGCAAACGCGGATAAGAATATTCACCCTCACACACTAGGAACAGGAGGGTACATGAAGAAAATACCAGCATGGGATCAGACCGAAGAAGAACTAACCCGCAAGGGTGTCTTTCCTGCGACGGTCGTCTTGAGCGAACGATTGAAGCACTGGTTGCTTGGGAGGGGTGCTTCTATCTCCGATGATGGCAGCTTAAGCTTCAGAAGCGACAGAGAGCAGGAAGTATCGCGCGGAATCACGAATGCTCACATGCAGTCTTCCCAAGGATATTTCAGGCCAAGAAGGGAGAATGACGAGCTAACCGTAGCCCTGGGTAACAAGGAGCATCCAGGTCGCACCCGAGGAGTTGGTTTGGTGCGATGGAAAGAAGCCTTCCCAGCATACACATGGTTGTGCAAGCGCCCAAAGAGACTAAGAGAAGATCAACTGGACCGTCAAATACAAGATGCTGTGGCGAGGGCATTAGAGGAACAGAGAACGGAACTAGACAAGGTTGTGGAGCAAGCAGTACAGAAAGCTCTCAGCTCACGACCGCCGCCTAGAGAAATCCCTGAGCTCATCGATCCCGCGCTCGTAAAGAGATTCTGGCGTCCACAGGGTTTCCCGAAGAGCACGGACTCCATTTTCCTGTGGATGACATGAAAGAACCGACATCGTGCAAGCTACATTTGTCCACATATGGCATTACAATCAAGGTGGCTGAGGGCAGGGCTTGGCCATGCCAGGAGTCACAGGTTTTGCACTGTCGCCCGATACCGCAGGGATTCGCCAGGGTCGAAGTGGATAGTGTAGTCCGCCAATACCAAAAAATGGAGGTAGAGATCCCTGGCGAGGACAGAAGCAAAAGACTAGGAGAAAACGTGCATAGCTTCCTCGCGTGGCGCAAGAGCTTGATTAAGTTTGGCTCGGACGATGAGGACGACGAAGATGATGATCAGCCGCGCTCTGCACACGGAGACCTCCCGCCCTGGTCTCCACTACAGAGACAAAATCCAACTCCTCCGCCAGCACCAACCCAAAAATTCTGACTCCTCCACCAGAATCTGAGAAGAATCGAACACCAGCACCATCTCCCAAGTCAGCATCGTCCTCGAAGAAATCTCATTCATCTGTGAAGGAAGGACAATCCCAGAAAAAATTACCAGCTGACATGACTGAAGAAGAACGGAAAAAGCATGTAAGCGCCAGCGTAACATCTCACTTTAAAAAGGTGTCACCACCTGAGAAGACTAAAGTTGACGAGAACGCGCAAAAGTTTTTCTCGAGTATGGCAAAATGCAAAAGATGGGGCAGGCTTCTGAACCTTGCAAAATGTCGGACTACGAGCGTATATCCAGAAAGCAATACTTGAAGGCGGCTAGTGCCGAAGTGTTGAGGATGGATGCTCACGCAGATCCTGCTCAACTTGAAGCTCAGCAGCAAGGTCTCAGGTGGAAGTTCTTTATGGGGAAACCGCTGGTTGAACCAGTTCATTTCGACCACCTGACAACACAACTGTGACGCGTCCATCAGTGGTACATGCAGCAGTCCAACGAAGGTATGGAGTTGTTCGCAGTTCGATACACGGAGCAAGATTTTCACAACGGGGATAACATCTTCTGGGTGAATTTCGAGGAGGTGTACATGTTGTACCAGCAAGATGCCCTAGCCGTGAATATACTTCGAATGTGCATTTTGTAATTTTCTACGTATATTATTGTGCATTCTTATGCTGTTTAATTGCATGTCTGACTTCTTTCGTATGTAGAATGGAGATACAGATTTGTAGAATAAATGGCAATGACAATCTAGGATTCCTAGATCCGGGGCTTGTCAATGAGAAGCTTGTGAAGGACAATCCACAATACAATGAAGAGAAGACTATTTATTTAATACTTTTTTGAAGCTGCAATACAAAACCTCCATACTTTTACCCTATAACTTTAAGTATGTATTTCCCTACTTCTAATATCGTTTTACTGTTTTTGCGTAACACGCACGATGTTGGAGTAATTGACTACGTTGACATATATGTGTAGGTTTCACTGGGTCCTCCTCCTCATCCAGTTAGATGCTAGCAGGATTTTTGTCTTGTACTCTAGGAGAAAACCAACTAATCAGTATCAAGACTTTTGGGACATGCTTAACAGGTAAACTCGATCGTTGTGTTATTGCTCTAGAAATATTCCATTCTACTTCATTTAAGTTTACTTAATATTCAAAATCATTCACAGGGCATTCGCACGATACTGCAAGAAAAGTGTTCGCTATCGTCCCTACAGGAAACATTTCAAAATAGTAACCGACTTTCCATGTATGAGGCAGGACCCGAGAAACAATTTATGTGCATACTATGTATGTACAAATTTACATTCAATTGTCACGGAGACTATGGGCTATAACGAAGCCATGGTACATAATTACACATTGATGCCTACTTTTTTTCATTTAACATACATCTTCATTAATTAACTTTATCTTTTCTTCAATAACAGCGCTCTAAACTGAGAACCAATAAGTTATTACTGACAGAAATTATAGCAATTCAAGAACAGCTCACTGGATTCATTCATGACGAAGTCATCAATCCAAACGGTGAGTTCCACGCGTGGCCTCATCGCCCTCATTCTACTGTGGCCAGTGCAAAATCAAAGTCAATGAGAAGAGATGAGATGAGATGAGATGTAGTCGAACTACATTTGTAAATAAATCATTGTAAAAACAAAGTATTGTGATGCTTAATTTAATATATTTGAATTATGATTTTAACGATGCTTTGTATATACATGAATATATTTGAATTATGATTTGAACGATGCTTTATATACTATATATGGACATTGTATAAACAATTGTATAAAAATATATATATTGAACAAAAAATATGCAATAAAAATATTTGGTTCACGGCTTGTCACTGTCGGTTCTTGGAGAAAACCGGCAGTGATATATATATATCACTGTCGGATTGAGGTATAACCCGGCAGTGATAGTCCTATATCACTACCGGTTTTATATAACCGGCAGTGATAATTATTATCACTACCGTATTTTGGTTTAACCCGGCAGTGATAGTACAATATCACTGCCGGTTCCAAAACTCCATCACTGCCGATCATTGGCGCCGACAGTGATTGGTCGGCAATGATACTCGAGGATTATCACTACCGGCTCAGGAACCGGCAGTGATAAGGATTATCACTGTCGGTTCTACCTAAAGCGGCGGTGATATTGGACTATCACCGCCGGATCAAACCAAAATCCGCGGTGATAAGGATTATCACCGCGGTTCTACCTACAACCGCAGTGATATTGAACTATCACTGCCGGATCAAACCAAAATCCGCAGTGATGATCATTATCACCACCGGTTATACATAAAACGGCGATGATATCGAACTATCACCGCCGGTTGTACCATAATCCGATAGTGATATGTACATATCACCGCCGGTTTCTCAAGAACCGCGTTGACAAGCTTGCATATTTTTTGTGCAATATATATATTTTTATACAATTGTTTATACAAAGGTCCATATGTAGTATATAAAGCATCGTTCAAATCATAATTCAAATATATCCATGTATATATGAAGCATCGTTACAATCATAATTCAAATATATTAAATTAAGCATCACAATATTTAGTTTTTACAATGATTTGTTTACAATTAATGTAGCTCGACTACATCTCATCCCATTCGCTTTGATTCTGCAAGGACTACAGTACGAAGAGTCGAAGTAGACATGTCACGCGTCTAGGTCAAAGGAATGAGGGCGATGAGGCTACTCGTGGAACTCGCCGTTTGGATTGATGATCTCATCATGAATGAATCCGGCGATCTGTTCTTGAATTGCTATAATTTCTGTCAGCAATAACTTATTGGTTCTCGCTTGGAGCGCTGTTTTTAAGAAAAAGGAAGTTAATTAATGATGATATTTGTTAAATGAAAAAGGCATCAATGTGTAATTACGCATCATGGCTTCCGTTATAGCCGACACTCTCCGTGACAATTGAATGCATATTTGTACATACATAGTACGCACATAAATTGTTTCCGGGGTCCTGCCTCATGCATGGAAAGTCATTTATTATTTCAAAATTTTTCCTGTATGGACGATACCAAACACTTTTCTTGCGATGCATCGCATAAAGCCACGTGAATGATTTTGAATAGTAATTAAACTTAAATGCAATAGAATGGAATTTTGCTAGAGTAATAACGCAACGATCGAGTTTACCTATTCAACATGTCCCAAAGGTCTTGGTACAGATTAGTTTGTTTTCTCACGAGTCCAAGACAAAAATCCTGCTAGCATCTAATCGATGACGAGGAGGACCCAAAGAAACTCGCATATATGTCAACGTAGTCAATTACTCCCACATCGTACGTATAACGCAAAAATAGTAAAATGATATTAGAAGTCAGGAGATACGTACTTGAAGTTATAGGGTAAAACTACAGAGGTTTTGTATTGCAGCTTCAAAAAAGTATTAAATAAATAGTCTTCAACGAACTGTGGATTGTCGTTCACAAGTTTCTCGTTGATGAGCCCCGGATCTAGGAATGCTAGATTGTCATTGTTATTTCTTCTACATGTCTGTATCTCCATTCTACATAAGAAAGAAGTTAGAGATGCAATTAAACAGTACAGAAATGCTCAACGATATATGGACAGACTTACAAAGTCCATAGTCTAAGTATGTTCACGTCCAGGGCATCTTGCTGGTACAACATATACAGCTCCGTGAAAAGAACCCAGCAGATGTTATCCCCATTGTGAAAATCTTGCTCGTATCCGATCGCTGACGCCTCCATACCATCGTTGGACTACTGCATGTACCACTGATGGACGCGCCGCAGTTGTGTTGTAAGGTTGTTGAAATGAGCTGGTTCAACTAGCGGTTTTCCCATAACGAACTTCCACCTGAGACCTTGCGCCAGAGCATCTAGTTGAGCATCATCTGCTTGAGCATCCCGCTTTAACGTGTTGGCACTAGCCGCTTGCAAGTATTGCTTTCTGGATATGCGCTCATAGTCCGACATTTTGCAAGGTTCAGAAGCCTGCCCCGTCTTTTGCACTTTTGCCATACTCAAGAAAAACTTTTGCGCGTCAGCATCAACATTAGTCTTCTTACTTGATGGCACCTTTTTAAAGTGAGTTGTTACGCAGGCGCTTACATGCTTTTTCCGTTCTTCCTCAGTCATGTCAGCTGATAATTTCTTCTGTGAATGTCCTGGGTTCACCGATGGTTGAGATTTCTTCGAGAACGATGCCGACTGCCGAGATGTTCCTGTTGTTCGATTCTTTACAGATTTTGGCAGAGGAGTCGGGCTTTTTCTGGTTGGTGTCGGCGGAGGAGTTGGACTTTTTCTGGTTGGCGGCGAGAAGGGCGGGAGGTCTCCGTGTGGAGAGTGCGGCTGATCATCATCGTCATCGCCCTCATTGTCCGAGCCAAACTTAATCAAGCTCTTGCGCCACGCGAGGAAGCCATGCACATTTTCTCCTAGCTTTTTGTTCCCATCCTCGCCAGGGATCTCTACCTCCATTTTTCGGTATTGGCGGATGACACTGTCCACTTCGACCCTGGCGAATCCCTGCGGTATCGGGCGATAGTGCAAAACTTGTGACTCCTGGCATGGCCAAGCCCTGCCCTCATCCACCTTTATGGTAATGCCATGTGCGGCCAAATATAGCTTGCACGGTGTCGGTTCTTTGATGTCATCCACAGAAAATGCACCATGCTCTTCGAATCCTGTGGACGCCAAATGCTGCTTACGAGCACCGGACCGATGAGCTCGGGCTTTCACCGGGTGGCGGTCGTGAGTGAGAGCTTTCGCAGACGGCTTGCTCCACACCTTATCTAGTTCCGCTCTTTGTTCCTCTAGCGCTCGCGACAAAGATCTTTTATCCGACGCCCAGTTGATCTTCTCTTGATCTCTTTGAACGCTTGTACAACCATGCGTCTGCGGGAAGGCTTCCTCCACGTGACCAAACCAACTCCTCAGTGCGACTGGATGCTCCTTGTTACCTGGGCTATGGTTAGCTCGTCATTCTCCCTTCGTGGTGCGAAGATCCTTGGGAAGACCGCATGTGAGCATCTGTGATTACAAAGCAGACTTCACGATCTCTATCGCTCGCTTAAGCCGCCATCATCGGAGATAGAAGCACCCTCCCAAGCAACGATGCTTCGATCGTTAAGCTTAAGGCGGTTGCGAGAATTATACCCTTGCGGGTTATTTCTTCTTCGGACCGATCCCATGCTGGTATTTTCTTCACGTACCCTCCTGTTCCTAGTTTGTGAGGGTGAATATTCTTATCCGTGTTTGCTTTGTTCCTTTGATTTACTATGTGAGCTTCTTTAGACCTCTTGTATGCCACAAATTCATCCCAGAACTCCCTTAGCTTTGTGTACGTGTCAAAATTCGGCGTTTCATTCTTTTTCACATAATTCTTGTTTAGTGCTGTCTTCCAATTCTTCCACGCAGTGCACATGATGCAAAGTGCTCGTTTCTTTCAACCAGCTCGGTCCCTTGGGGGAACTGGAAAACTTGTTTCAGCTTGTCCCATAATGAGTTCTTCAGGTCATTGGGTACCACCCATGGGTCACCTTCACGGTCAATCCATGATCTATAGCTGATGGGCACATCATCCCTAGCAATAACCCCGTAGGCTGTCCTGTACGACTCCAATGATGACTCTAGTATAGCAGGTTCCCCGACTGCCGAGAGCTCCACTATGTTAAAAATTCCCTTAGGCATCTTGTTCGGACCATGACTTGCGCGCTGCCTTCGTTGATCAGACGTCTGAGCCTACAATTTGATCTTCCAAATTATTAGTCGTGAGGGCCTACAATGTTTTGGGAACCACAGTGTACTAAAATTTTACCTCGCCTACGCTAGTAACGTCACGCTGGTCCATGGCAGGATCCTGCAAGTTCAGATAGGACGTTGGGCTATTGTTCGGGCTACCCCTTCCTCCTTCGTCCATATTTGAGGGCCCAACTCCCTCCGGCACTTGTCCTTTGTCGAAGGCCATTCCTGGCATGTTTATTGAAGGAGGGAGTACTCAATAATAATGTACAGACATATCGTGCTGTCAATTCAACGATAAATACATAACAATTGCCAAACTTATCAATTCAAAGACACATACAAATCTTTAAAGAACATATACACATACATATATACTTTGTCGATGTGTTAGCACATATTTTCTGAATCAGCGCATATGCACATTATGTCTCACGGCACAAATCAAACATACAGCAATAAACATATGCACATTACATACACAACAAACATCACAGCACCAGGAGATAGAGGAGCAAAAGGGGAGACAAGCGACCACTCTGCATCGTCCTCACCAACATCACAAAGACCATCCCCACAACAACACTACATTTTCATTCCCCAGTACATCCAGGTAATTAACCATACACATATACCAGTATTCTAACAACCACTAGTGATTAACAAGATTTATGTTCACCCTTTTAGCAAGCTACTCACCTAGTTCATTTTAGAAAACTGAGATGTTGCATTCAAAGAGTACATAGCAAAACTTCTGGCATCATGGCATATGCACATAAAAATCCAGAGCAAAGAACGGCGGAGGCGATGCGAAGCAAAGAACGGCGTGGCGACGGCCGGTCATTACCGAAGCAAAAAACGGCGGGCGCACGGCGGGCGATGAGTCGGCGGCACGACGGGCGGTGAGTCGGCGGCGGCGGGCGGCGGCGATGGCGATCGAGGCGAAGTGGCGTGAGGTTGAAGTGGAAATGAGGGGCCGAGTGGCGCGGCGTTCAATTTATAGGGTTAGAGTATCACTGCCGGGTCACCACAAAACCGGCGGTGATATACTATCACCGCCGGATAATAAAGCGAACCGGCGGTGATAGTTGAATTATCACTGCCGGTTCAAGCTCAACTTTGGCGGTGAAAGTATTTATGATCTGCGGTTCAAGCTCAACCCGCGGTAATAATACATTATCACCGCCGTTGTATCTACACCAAAGTGAAAGTATTTATCATCGCGGTTCAAAACAAAACCGGCGATAATACATGATTATCACTGCCGGGTTAATACTATAAACCAGCAGTAATAAACCACTTCACTGCCGGCTTAATGAGACAACCGGCAGTGATAAGGTCCGGTCACTTATGTCAAAGTTTTCAAAGGATGATTGCTTTGGGATTTTTGAAATCCTATCAATTTTTATCCAAATTTTCTGAAAAGTTTTGGAGGAATACTTCAGGACATGTAATATTTGATCTAAATATTTCATCTAAGTTTTGACAAAGTTGTAGAATTATAAAAAACCAGATTGCTCACTGTTTTCATAGTTTTAATATTTCAAAATAAAAAAATCCAAATTGCTCACTTTTTTGAAATCCTATCAATTTTTGTCCAAATTTTCTGGAAATTTTTGGAGGAATACTTCAGGAGATGTAATATTTGATTTAAATATTTCCCCTAAGTTTTGACAAAGTTGTAAAATTATAAAAATCCAGATTGCTCACTGTTTTCATAGTTTTAATATTTCAAAATAAAAAAATTCACACAAATTCAAACAAATGCAGTAGATCAACCATCGCTTCAAAAATTCAAACAAATACAAAAAAAACACACAGATGAAGTTGAATTCACACAAATTGATACATATGACAAAAGAATACATTAATTGTTACATATGAGAAAATAAACATGTATTTAATTAGGACAACTAAGCTACGATTCGACCTTCGTCGTGATCGCGGCGTATGTATGTAACTTCGTCCACACTCTCTTCCATGAGACCTAGGTCAACGTCCTCTCCGAAAGGAGGAAGCTCATCGAATTGGTTGTACTCTTCCTAAATCGACAACATTCTCAACCCGACAATCCTTCTTTTCCTTGAATAACCACGTGGCGCTCCTTGTTAGCTGGATCGGTTACAAAAAGATTTGTGTAATGTAATTAGCAAGTACGAATGGTTCTTCTCTCAGATCCGACCAGTTTGAGGTCCACGGTAGTGATCACCGTACTTGTCGATGTTCATGCCCCTTGGAAGTCTTACCCATTGGCACGAAAGAGAGGGACCTTCAAGGTCCGTAATCAAGCTCCCAAATCTCTTCTATGAATCCGTAGTAGGTTTTCGTATTTCGTTGTTGTCGTAGGCATCCATGCGGATACCGCTGTTTTAGTTGGTGCTCTTTTTATCTTGTGCTCTTGTATAAAAGTAAAACCATTTATATCGTATCCTTGGAATGTCCGAATTGTAGTGGGCGGTCCTCTGAGCCAACACTTTCAATCGGCGCACTCTCTCTCCGTATGCATCATGTGCCAAGCAACCAATCGTCGAAGTTATGTCTATGCTCTCTCGCGATCCAACCCTCTGACTTCGTTGGGTTTGTTCTGGATATCATGCTCTTGTGCATGTTGACATATGGGGCCACCACAACTGATTGTCCCAAAACTGCGAAATGTGCTTGTGTGAATGAAGCTAGATTGTTTGTACGGAGTGATTTCTCGCCCAGTGTCCCTTTTCCCTGTAGCCTGCCCTCATGCCGTGATGTAGGCACACCAATCGGTTTGAGATCCATGTAATCGACGCAGAACTCAATGACCTCCTCGGTTCCCCAACCATCTGCAATGCAACCTTCCGACCGATGTCGATTCTGAACATATTTCTTTATAACCCCATGAACCTCTCAAAGGATACATCGATGTAGAAACACGGACCGAGAATCCGTATCTCTTTCACGATGTGAACAATGAGATGGACCATGATATCAAAAAAAGATGGAGGGAAACACATCTCGAGCCTGCAGAGAGTGTGGACCATGTCTTCCTGTATCTTATCTAGTTTCAATGGATCGATGCCCTTACGTGAAATCGCGTTGAAGAATGAACACAACTTTATAATTGGGTCTCGGACTTTCTCTGCGTAACACCCTAATTGCAATTGGAAGCATCTACGTCATCATCACGTGGCAATCGTGAGACTTCATGCCAGTTAATTTTAAGTCTTTCATTGAGACTAGTCTCTTTATGTTGGCAGAGTATCCGGACGGAACTTTCACTCCGTGCAAGCATTCGCACAGGCTAATTTTTTCTTTCTTGCTCAGAGTGTAGCAGGCTGCGGGAAGGTACTTTTTTCCTGTATCCATGTCTTTGTGATGCAGCTCCTTCCTGAGTTTCATATCTTCAAGGTCCATCCGTGCTTGAAGAGTATCTTTTGTTTTGCCAAGTATATCCAGTAAGATACCAAGCAAGCTGTCACACACGTTCTTCTCTATGTGCATGACGTCGATTGCGTGTCGAACTTCCATGTCTTTGCCAAGATGGTAGGACCCAAAATATCGATATCTTTTTCCACAAAGGAGCCTTATCACGGAACTCGGGATAGATGTACCGCTGCTCCCTTTCCGTGGATAATTTTAAGATCCTTCAGCTGCAAATATCTCTCTCCAGCAGGATTCTTGGAGCTAAAGCGGTCTCCTTTGTCCCATCAAAAGCTTTCTTACTATTGCGATGCAGGTGATCTTTGCGGAGGAACCTACGATGCCGCATGTAAGACATTTTTCGACGTTCTTGACCACCGACTAGTTGTACCATCTAAGCATTTGGGCGCATCCATTGAAGCCTTTTGTCGTCGGCCCGACAGGTTACCAAGGGCAGGGTAATCATTGATGGTTACGAACAACAATGCGCGTAGGATAAAGTTCTCTCTTTTATACTCATTCCATACCCGTACTCCATCGTTCCACAAGATTAGAAGATCTTCAACCAATGGTTTGAGGTACACATCGATATCGTTGCCAGGTTGCCTTGGCCCTTGGATCAGTAGTGGCATCATAATGTACTTCCGCTTCATACAAAGCCAAGGAGGAAGGTTGTAGATACATAGAGTTATCGGCCAAGTGCTATTACGACCGCTCATGTTACCGAAAGGATTCATCCCATCCGTACTCAACCCGAACCTTATATTCCTCACATCATATGCAAAGTGCTTCTTATATTTTCTGTCGATGTTCCTCCACTGCACAGAGTCAGCAGGGTGTCTGAGCATTCTATCGTTCTTACGCTCTTCGGCGTGCCATCGTAGCAATTGGGCATGCCTTTTGTTCGCAAACAATCGATTCAGACGGTGAATTATAGGAAAATACCACACCACTTTACGGGGGGATCTCATCTTCTTAAGCTTCACCCCGACATCTTCATTATCGATGTCATCATCGTTGCCCTTATACCTCTTTGCTTTGCAAACAGCACAGCCATCCAAGTCCGCAAACTCATTGCGATACAACATGCAATCGTTTGGACATGCGTGTATCCTTTGTACTTCCAATCCTAACAGGCGGACGACACGCTTGGCACGATGCGTACTTGTAGGCAACACGTTACCCTCGGAAGCAAATCCCCAAGAGACATAATAGCTCAGTGAAGCTCTTATCGGACCAACCATTGCTTGCCTTCAACTGCAGTAGTGTAAGCACGGTCTGTAATTTTTTGTGCTCCTCCTTGCAGCCTGGGTACAATGGTGTCGTGGAGTCCTTTACCATATGTTGGAACTTTTGAAACTCTCTTCACTCGTGAAGTCTCCCTCCCCATCACGCAACATTTGATCCAGATCGTCTTCGTGGCTGCCGACAAACGTATCTTCAACTGTCGTCATATCGTTGTCTCTGTCATCTTTAACAATGTGTTGCCCTTCATGTACAATCTCATCTTCGCCGTACTTGGTCCAATAGGTATAGCCAGCCTTGAAACCTCTTCGAAGCAAGTGTGCACGTATCGACTCTACGGTAGAAAATAGCTTCTGATTTTTGCAATCAACGCATGGACAGCACATGTAGTCCGCCAGATTCTTCGACTTGAGCGCCGCAGCCACGTTTAGAAAATAACTCACACCATTATAAAACTCTGCCCCTCAACGGTCCGTGTCATACATCCACCTTCGATCCATCTACAATTAAATAAATCAAACATTACATACGAATATAATTGCAAATAACAAATAATTGTAAACGATTAGATTTAAAAACCTATGTAGCAATTTTGACTATATTAAAATACATCAACCTTTTTCCGTTATGTAAATATTCATGTAGCAATTTTTTAGTATTGTAAAAAATGAAAATAATTGTAAATAGTTAGGATATATTTAGACTATATCAAAATATATCAATCTTTTTTCATTGCGTCAATATCCATCTTGCAATTCCTTATTATTTAAAAATTGGGAAAAAATTTTAAGTACTTAGGATATACTTTGAGTACATTAAAATACATCAACATTTTTTTATTTGGTAAATATCCATCTAACAAGTTTTTATTATTTCAACATTTGAAAATACATGAACCTTTTTTCATTATGTAAATATCCACGTGGAAATTTTTTATTATTTACAAAAATAGAGATCAAATTACTAACCTCGAAAAGAAGTACAATACAAATTTTAACAAAATTTTCAGCAGCAGATCGTCGCAATCTACAAATCGAGCAAAGACAGAGCGCCTCTCTGTCTTTGCTCAATCGGTCGGGAAGCAGGGGTCTCAGTTATATAAACGACTTATCACTGCCGGTTCTGCGCAGAATCGGCAGTGATAAGCTCGGAATGAGCGGGAAAATCATATTGCGCGGGAAAATAATATCACTGCCGGTTCTAGTCTCGAACCGGCAGTTAAAAAGCAAGTACCACTACTGGTTTAAGAATGATCCAGCATTGATATATCTCTACTGGTTTTTTTTCTCAAACCGGCAGTGATATGTTGCGTTTTACTGCCGGTTGGTTGCATGAACCAGCAGTGATAAGTTCTCCCCCTAACTTAACTTTTGAACCGGCAGAGATATGTTATCACTGCCGGCTCGGTCCTAACCAGCGGTGATATGCCAGCAAGGATTGCCTGTTCTGTAGTATATATATATATATATATATATATATACTACATACTATCAGATTAGCAGGTCCCAGTCACTTAGCTTACGTACACTGAAAGCGTAGCTAGATTCGTGTATATTTATCTGAATACACACTTGTACGTCCATGTAGATAAGAACCGCAGAATTTTTTTTTTTGGTGTGGTAAATATAGTTGATATGATCATATGACGTTATTCGCCCAAAATTTCCTCAGTTCCCGTACCCATTTTCCATCTGCTTTATTCATGCATTTGGTTTTAATATTCGTAGTGCTAGCTACCAATCTTGACTCATTCGCATAAGAAGCTCCAGGCAAGAAGAAATTAAGCTGTTACAGGAGCTGACCTTTATTCCGTATTCTTATCTCAACATGCTGATCGCATAGCTAGAGTATTCGCCGGTAAAATCTTTTTTGTTTATTTGATGAAAGTATGCGTCTCTTGACTTGACTACTGTATTACTTAAGTGCAAATCCTGGTGGATGTACAACGAGAAGTACGGCTACTTATCTAGCCAAGGTAATTTCCGAAGGAAGATGTGAGGCCCCCATTTTTGATAAATCAATACCAAAAATGGATACCATGTGCATCTGATACTAGTCCCATGATCGATAGCTAAATGCGCACAAATACAAATTGTTATCACAGTCATACACAAACTTTATTACACAAATGCGAAGTAAGATTACATATTATTTTACAATACCAAAAGTAAAACTGCAGTGGAGACAACATTCTGTAGTATGCCTTTTAACCCATTGTCCCACAGGCAACTGACAGGGAAAATCCTTAGAAAAAGTCATCGTTAAATTCCCCGTATCCTGCATCAACGTAAGATTCGTCGGGGAAATCTGTCCCTTCACCTAAAAATATCAACAGTGGCAAGTTGAGTACTTACGTACTCGCAAGACTTATGCAAAACCTAAAATACATGCAGGCCATTTCAAAGAAAGGCTATTAAGGTTAATTTGCATAAAGCTGGTTTTTAACATGTAAATCTGAAATAGTAGATTGTAAAACAGATTTAAGTAAAAGCAAGTAAATTACAAGTAACGTAAAGTAACATCAATATTTCACAATTGCTTAGGTATAACGACCATATCCAAAATCATTCCACCAACACAAGTGGAATATTATCAACGCATGGTAGAAACCACATTTTATAAAAATAAGCAAAACAGCTAACTATGTGATGACTTTACCAAGTGTCCATGACCGCGGACGCGGCTAATCGATTAGTTTTACACTCTGCAGAGGTATACAACTTTTCCCACAAGACATGACTGACTCTTTGAGCAATCGATATTTGCACACTTCCTTTGGTGTGCCGCAGAGAGTCATGTTATAAGCATTACATTATTTAAACCTAACTTTGCACCAAAGACGATGGCGACAAACCCATTTTGTGGAGTAAGAACTCGAGCATAGAAATGATGGAACTACCCACAATATGGCGTACATCGTTATATTGGTAGACGTTTAATCCATGATCACCTCGGTGTGGGCGTCCGTCGAGCAATTCATTAAGAAACACTTGTACTACTCCGGCCTTCCAAGTGCAAAGCTAGTTTTAAACAACTTAATAAGTTAGAGCTGTCCCATACCAAAGGCACTTGTGGTTGTATGAATTTTCTTGGCACGAAAACAACTCATAGTTCGGTCCTTAATCCGACACGGGCAATAATCTCCACCCTATTCTACGTGCAAAACATGCACACACGGCTATTGCCAATAATTGCCCGCATCTAAACCATAGTTTTATTTCCATTTTCCAACCAAAATATCAACCACAAAAATAGTCATACCCATCTAAATGTCATAACCAAGGTATTTAACCAAGTCACAGTTTTATGTTTATTATAGCTCGGCTAAGCATGTCACTAATGTGAGTAACCCAGATTGACATTAAATATTGTCTAAGCTAATCTAGGGTTTTCAAGGATCACAATTTTCTACTTATCAGGGAAATTCTATGTAGCTACAGGTACAACTACCAGTTTCCACAATATAGGTGACTTTAATAAAATAAAGTATGCAGTACAGCAGTTAATGAAAACATTTATAAAACTGGGTTCAACATGATCAAAGGAATTTGCTTGCCTTGCTAATTTTCCTCGACTTCGAACTCCTGGTCGTCGAATGTACCGGGTTCGTCGGGTTCTACACGTTGTAAGGCGACACAGAATAAATACCAAATTTCAATGAGGCCAAAAAGAAATCAGATGGAAATATTCAAATAAAATAATTTCACCAATTCAGGAATGGCTACATACTTTATTTATTTTTCTTTTGAAATTTAAAGATATGATTTATTTAAGCCATTATTGCATTATTTACTATCCATTTTATAACATAAATTTTTCTTATAACACACCCTAAGTATTATTACAGATTCTGGTTCCTGAGATTACAAGAATTCTAATAAAATTTATTTTACTAAATTTGGAGGTTATTTGCAAAATTTCCATGTATGACATATTCCTAACTCTTTGTTTGAATTCAAATTCGAATTTCAAATAAAATTCAATTCTGAAATATTTTTGCATATTCTGAATCTACTGGATTTTAGATGAATTTAGAAATTTATTTCATCAAATTTTGTTAAGTGATTCAAAAGCTATGGCTAAATGAATATCTAGGTTTTGATTAAATACTAAAAATCGAAAATTGCCGAAAATGGAAAGTGCGCTTTGCGCGAAAACGCTTTCCATTTGGCGGAACAGCGCTTGAGGCGACACAATAGGGTCCACCGTCGGCGTCCAGCGCGTCTTCTGCTGCGGGCCGACGCTGAACCCATATTGATCGCTACGCTGCTGCGGTGACAGGCGAGTCCGCATGTCGTAGCGCTGACCAGCGCCGCGGTGACAGTCGGGCCCGCTTAGCGGTGACCCAGCGGGGCATGGCTTCGAAACTTCGGCGGCGAACGGGCCGGGCGATGGAATCGATTCCACTCAAGCTTGCCGCATCCGTGCGAACCGAGGGGCGGTCGCGCGGCGGTCGAGGCGGCCGGAAGGTGGATTCCACCGGCGGCGGCGGCGGCTCGGGCGGAGTTCGCCGGCGGCGGGCGAGCCTCCGGGTGGAATGGGTTCCACTCAGGGTTCGAGGCATCCGTCGCACACTTTGGTGGCGGCGGGTGGCTGAGGCTCTCAGCCGCATGCCACCGCGGCGAGGGCGGCGGCAATGGCGGCGGCGATGCAAAACGAGCTAACCAAGCTTCATTTTCACTCGGATGAGCACTGCGCGACTCAAGGAACCGTTCCATCAATCGCTTTGAAGAATGAATGAAGGAGGAAGGCTCTCACCGTGCGCGGTGGCGGCGAAAAAAACACGGCGGAGGAGCTCGCCGGGAAGAATGAGTTTCGTAGGGGCTCGGGATGGACTTCGGAGGCACGAGGAAGCTTGAGTGAAAGCAGTTGGGGCGAAATGGTGGAGTGGAAAATATGGTGTTTGGCCCTCTTTGCGGTTTCGCGGAATTGGGGCGATGACCAAAGCAACGCGGAATGGGTTTCACAAGGAGCTAGCTGGGTCGGCGGCGACGCGAGGAGGGGTTTTATATGGGCTCAAAGGCGGTTTAGGCGCGGGCGGTCTTGTGAAGAACCGAGAGGCGGCGTCTCTGCGCGAGAGAGCGGGAGAGGGGAGAAGAACGGCGGGTCGCTGGCGCGTGGGGCGAGTGGCAGCGACTGTTGGCTGAGCTGGCTCACCGACAGCCCGGGCCCACACGTCGAGAGAGAGAAAAAGGAAGTCAGCGAAGCCTCGGGACGAACGGAGTTTCAACGGGGTTTTCAACGTTCAAACGGGCACGAAAATTTATGAAATTTTTACCATAGGTCGAAAAGGATATTACCAGCCTCCTGAAAAATTTTCAACATTGTATGATGCATGATGATTTTTATAAAATTCTGACATTGCAACAGTTACTGCATTGCCTATTCTGTTTTTATTTTAATTTGCGATTTAAATGAAGTTATTATTTTACAAAACTTTTTATGATGATTTAAAATGACATTTTACACCTTCTGTAAAAATTACAGATTTTAATTATTATTATTTAATTTTTTAAAAATTCTGACAGTACTGTTTTCCAGATTAATTATTCACTGTTTTCGAATTTTTAAAATTATAAAATGATTTAGTAAATTCTTAATATGTTTACAGGAGGTTGATACTGTTTTGATGTCGGCAAGATAAAAATTTTGGGTCAGGATGATCTACAGATATGTTTACCAAATTGTTTTACCATTTTACCCTGAGATTTTTACCCATGATTATCTTTGATTAATTAATATTTTTATAAATCCAGGTTACCCACCGCTTAAGCAAGCTGAGGAGCCCTCAGATATTTTTGGAAGTTTTGGTAAATTTTGTTGGATTGACATTTTACTTTTTACCATTTTCTATTTATTATATTCTTTATTTCACATTCTTGCATTAAAGAAAAGCCAAACAAATATTCAGAAAATCCAGGAAATTCAGAAATTTCGAAAATAATACACAAAAGATTTTTATTTCATTTTATTTATTATTTTGATTTTTGAGGCTATTACAGATCTACCTCCTTACAAAATCTAGTCCAGAGATTTGGAGATGACTAGAAGAAATTGGGAACTCTTGGCGAAGGTGATCTTCTCTTTCCCAGGTAGCTTCGTCTTCAGTATGATTGCTCCATTGCACTTTCAACATCTTGATGGTTTTAGTTCTTGTCTGGCGCTCAGCTTCTTCCAAGATACGGACTGACCGATGCTCCGATATGACAGATCTGGTGAAGATCTATCCTTCCAAATCGGTGAGTCGGAGGAACACGGAGACATTTCTTAAGGTGAGATACATGGAAGGCGTTATGAGCGTCGGATAGTTGAGGTGGCAATTCTAAGCGATATGCCATCTCACCCATCTTTCAATGATCCAAGCGGTCCAATGAATCGAGCCAACTTCCCACGGACTTGAAATCGGCGAATTCCACGAAGCGAGACTTTGAGATAGACATGGTCACCAACTTGGCCCGAGTTCACGGCGGCGATTGTCGGCGTAACTCTTCTCGACGGCCGAGCCTCTTTCATCGGCTTCTAATCATGTCCACTGCTCTTGAGCTTCTTGAATAAGATCTGGGCGAAGAATTTTCTTTCTCAACCTCGGACGAAAAGAGGGTTCGACATTTTCTTCCATCTGGCGCTTCAAAGGCGATACTTGCGGTGGATTAGGCTGTTATTATAAGAGAATTCGCGAAGGCCAAACTTTTCTCCCAATTAGAGCCGTATGACGACTACGGGCTCTTAACATGTCTTCAAAATCGATTGGTCCTTTCCGTTTGTCCATCATGCGAGGATGATAAGTGTACTAAAATTCAGCTTAGTACCCGTAAGACGGTGCAAACTTTCCCGAAGCGAAGTAAACGGGAACCTCGATCGAAACAATTTTCTTGGACGCCATGAAGGCGGACAATATTCTCGAGATACAACTCGGCAAGCTTATCTCTAGAATGAGTAGTCTTGACCGGAATAAAGTGAGCCACTTTAGTCAGACGATCAACGATTACCCAGATGGAATCATGCCCTTTTCTGGTTCTTGGCAAACCAGTAATAAAATCCATGCTGACGTCTTCCCACTTCCACTCTGGAATCTTTAAAGGCTGCAGAAGTCCTGCGGGACGTTGATGCTCGGCTTTGACACGTTGACATACATCACAGATTGCAACATATGCAGCGACATCCTTTTTCAAACCGGGCCACCAATATTCCCGTCGAAGGTCTTGATACATCTTTGTACTCCCAGGGTGAATTGAGAGGGGAGACTCATGGGCTTCTTTAAGAATTAACTCTTTTAATTCGGATCATCGAGAACATATATTCGATTTTCAACATAAGCACTTCATCCGAACTTTCACGAATTTAGATTCCTTTCCTTGCTCCAACTCTTCACGGTTTTAATAATGGCTTCATCTTTGAGTTGGCCAGTTGTCTGGGATTTAAGGGTTGGTTGCACCACTAGAGCGGCCAAATAACCTTTTCGACAACTCCCAAATTAAGCTTTTGGAAATCTTTTACGGATCGAATTGATCGGTCAAAGATGAAACAGAAAAACAATGAAGTTTTGGCTCGAGCATCGACTCGACATTGGCTTTACGGGATGGTATTGAATACTAAGGTCGTAATCTTTTATCAACTCTAGCCACCTTCGTTGTCTTAAATTTAGATCAGTGGGTGAAGAAATATTTGAGACTCTTATGATCTGTGAATACTGCGCATTTGTTTCCAATCGGTAATGGCCAAATTTTTAAAGCGTGCACTACGCGGCTAATTCGGATCATGAGTCGGATAATTGAGCTCATGAGGTCGCATGGACGGCGAAGCGTAAGCTCGACTTTTCCTTCTTGCATAAGCACACACCCAAGCCCATTCTTTGAAGCATCACAATAAACATCAAAGCTTTTATGGACATCGGGTAACACTAGCACAGAGGCTGTTGTTAACCTTTTCTTTAATTCTGAAAGCTTCCTTCGCATTCGGTGTCCACTCAAACTTCTTTTCTTTCTTGAGAAGTCGGGTCAAAGGGCGGCGATTTTAGAAAGTTCTCGATAAAGCGCGATAATATCCCGCTAGACCGAGAAAACTTGAATTTTCGAACGGATTGAGGAGCTTCGGTCTAAAACAGCCTTGACTTTCTGGGATCAGCGAAATACCACCTTTAGAAAGAATATGACCAAGGAAAGCAACTTCTTTTAGCCAAAATTCGCACTTCTCGAATTTGGCATAAAGCTTATGCTCTCGAAGCTTTTCAAGAACCTTACGCAAATGATGCGCATGATCTTCTTGGATTTTGAATGAGCGAGGATATCGTCAATAAACACCACTACGAACTTATCTAAATACTCCATGAAGACTTTATTCATGAGACACATGAAATTAGCGAGGAGCATTTGTAAGTCCGAAAGACATCACAGTATATTCATATAAACCATAACGAGTGGTGAAAGCAGTTTTAGGAATATCTTACGTGCGATCTTAATCGATAGTACCCATGTCTTAAATCAATTTTGAAAAGATTTGGGCACCGTCAATTGATCGAACAAATCATCGATCTGAGGCAAAGGATATTTATTCTTAATTGTGACATCATTCAATGCACGATAGTCCACGCACATGCGTATTCCACCGTCCTTTTAGGCACAAAAAGAAACTGGACTACCCCAAGGAGAAGAACTAGGTCGAATAAAGCCTTTTCTTAACTGCTCTTGAATTTGATTCTTTAGTTCAACTAACTCATCAGGGGGCATTCGATAAGGGCGGCTTGGATATAGGCGCTGTCCCAGGGACAAGATTTATGACAAATTCTAGGTCCCTATCCGGAGGCAGGCCTGGCAACTCATCTGGAAAAACATCAGGAAATTCGGAAACAATTGGAATCTGGCTAAGATCTTTTATTATGGCTGAACAAAGAGAAGCTTGAGAGTTTGAAGAACTTTGGATGGAAGAAAAATAAACTGGAATTCCTTCAAGGCTAACCAAAGAAATGGATCGATTGGCACAGTCTATGCAGCCTTTAAACTTAGACAACCAATCCATACCAAGGATTACTTCTAACCCTAAGGTTTCTATAAGGATAAGGTCGGCATGAAACATAACTCCATTTATTTCAATGCTAACCTTAGGACAAAACTTAATTGAATTCATGGTGAACCGGAGAATAGATTATCATTTTGGCGAGAGGAGATCAATTTCTAAATTATTACAGTCGACAAATTTCTTAGAGATAAACGAGTGCGATGCTCCAGAATCAAACAATACCAAAGTAGGTACCGAGTGCACAGGAAACATACCCAGTACCACATCTGGCGCTTCGCTTGCTTCTTCAGCGGTCACATGATGGAGACGACCGCTACTCGCACTGCGATTAAGAGCTGCAGAAGTCTTGATGACTTGAGAATTCCTAGCTCCTGAAGGTCGACCTGGGGGTCTCTGAACTCCCTGCGACGACTGCTGACCTGACGCTTGACCTCTTTTAGGGCAGGCATTTGCATAATGCCCACGCTCTTTACAATGATAGCAGGTCACACCAACTGCTTGATTCGAACTCGAGTCTTCCCGCCGTTGCGCTCGAGGGCGAGCGAGTAATTTCTTTGGGCCGGGTGCTCGACCTTGACGCCTCTGCTGCTGCTGCTGACGAGGCAGGGGAGGTCGAACATTGGTCGGCTGACCAACACGCGGCCTCGGCAAATTCGGGCTGGCAGCTTTCCGCGCCATCCACTTCCTCTTTCGACTTTCCATAACATCACGTGAACTATGCTCGGCAATTATAGCCTTATTCACGAGTGATTGGAAATCATGGAAGTCGTGAATGGCAAGAAGATGCTTAACTTCATTGTTCAGATTGTCCCGGAAATGCTCAATTTTTCGGGCTTCTGAACTGACTTCTGATGGCGCATAGCGAGCAAGGTAATTAAAGCGGTGAAGATATTCCATTACGGACATATTTCCTTGACGCAAGTCAAGAAATTCCCGCCTTTTTAAATTCACCAAGCTCGAGGAATATCGTCTTCCTAAAGGCTTCTTGAAAAATATCCCAAGTAATCTCTTGACCTTGGGGCCTTGCCGCTGAAAATTTTCCCACCAAAGCTGCGGCGGCTCGGGTTGGTACGACGCATAAAGGACCTTCTCTTGATCATTGCATTGAGCAATGGCCAACTTACTTCAATAGCTCGTAACCAATCATCGGTGTCGGGGATCGATGAAGAAGAAAAGGTTGGAGGCCGAGTCTTCAAGAATTCTCCCAACTTGGGTGATGAGGGTTTCACCAAAACCGGGCCTAGAACTTGAAGCACCAAGGTTATTCACACCTTGAACCAACTCTTGAAACAACAGGGGTATTCGTCTCGCGACCTGTTCTATCATCGCATAGCACTTGAGCCATGGTTGGCGGCCACGCAAGCGTCCCTCTGGAACTTCTTCATCTTGAACTTGAGGAGGCGGCGAATCCCGACGGCTTGAGCAGCGCAACGAAGATCCTCGAATTGCCGAAGGATGGATTTGGATTGGGCCGGGTGGAGTGGCGAAGTCACTCGGCGAGGGTGAGTTTCGGTCTCCTCACTCCCGAATCTCATCCGGAGATCGGATGTGAGCATCTGGAACAAGGTTATTAATGAATTAACGAGATAAGATCGATTTAATTTTAATCTTAATTGTTACCAAATGTTTTAAAAGCATAGCTTAATTATTATTATTATGGATCACAACGTCGTAAAAATATTAACTACAAGTTAAATATTTACAGTAGGAACAAAAGCACACAAAACAATATAAAGCAAGAACTTTATTTCAACTTCATAATATTCACAACAAAACATAACATTTATTTTTGACGTTACTACATAAAGGGGCACAACCAAAACTTCCTCTAATACTACTCATTATCTAGCAACTCACGGACTGCTACTATCCCTACGACTAGAACTCTCGGCGTCGGAGGATAAGGAGTCTCGACAATGATGCTCCTGCGGCCTCTGAGGCGCGCGGAGAAAACTATGGGGTCTACGGATGCTCGGCAACCTAGGGCGACTCCTATCATCGACATCCTTGCTGGCGACACCTAGGTGGTGCTGGGGTGTCGTCGGCGCAGTGTCTGAGGTGCCCAGGCGAGCGAGGACAATACCTCTGGCGACACGAGGCGATGGCATTCTCTAGGAATGCTATCGGTGACGCGCATCCTCAGATTCGATTCTTGCTGACGGCAATCTTGTCGAGGCATTTATGAATTCCACTTGGTTACGTAAAGTGGGATTTTGTAACCCAGTGGCATCCATATAGCTATTCTCCCCACTTGGTGGCCTAGATGGAATCCTCCTATATACCACTGCCAGTTCAGGTAAAATGTGGCGCAAACTGACAACGGCCATATAGGCGGCTTCACTCATGGCCATCATGAGAGAAGATCCAGGACCCTCAAAGACAAAAACTCTTCACCGTCCTCATCTCGGTAGGGATATCCACCTAGCTATGTATTCCACGAAAGCAGAACTAAGCGCGCGTGGAATACTATATATCGTGGATTTTCAGGAAAATGGGCGAATTCTAGCAAACGAGCAAGAATTCCCGCCATGCCAGAATTCTCCCTATTAGTGGAAGTGTAACATGGGGTATATCCGCCCATCTGCACATTTAACAAGGAATTAGTATTCTGATTAAATGTAAGACAAGATAAAGTAATTTTTGGAGGAAAAGATTCTAGTAGAAATTTAAAAGCGGAAAAGAGTTATTAACAGGTATCGCATAATCCAAAAGAAGTTTCATGCATATAAAGAATAGATGGTAAGATGTCCTAATTCAAAATTTTAGTTTGTTTGAAACCTAATGTCAAGTTTTAGGTCTTTATTACTCCCAGACTACCCTAGGTTTCCCTCTGATCGGCATGGCTCGATACCAACTTGTGAGGCCCCATTTTTGATAAATCAATACCAAAATGGATACCATGTGCATCTGATACTAGTCCCATGATCGATGCTAAATGCGCACAAATACAAATTGTTATCACAGATCATACACAAACTTTATTACACAATGAGTAAGATTACATATTATTTTACAATACCAAAAGTAAAACTGCGATGGAGACAACATTCTGTAGTATGCCTTTTAACCCATTGTCCCACGAACAACCGACAGGGAAAATCCTTAGAAAAAGTCATCGTTAAATTCCCGTATCCTGCATCAACGTAAGATTAAATCGGAAATCATCCCTTCACCTAAAAATATCAACGATGGCAAGTTGAGTACTTACGTACTCATAAGACTTATGCAAAACCTAAAATACATGCAGGCCATTTCAAAGAAAGGCTATTAAGGTTAATTTGCATAAAGTGGTTTTTAACATGTAAATCTGAGAATAGTAGATTGTAAAGCAGTTTAAGTAAAAGCAAGTAAATTACGAAGTAACGTAAAGTAACATCAATATTTCACAATTGTTTAGGTATAACGACCATATCCAAAATCATTCCACCAACACAAGTGGAATATTATCAACGCATGGTAGAAACCACATTTTATGAAAATAAGCAAAGCACTAACTATGTGATGACTTTACCAAGTGTCCATGATCATGACGCGCTAATCGATTAGTTTTACACTCTGCGGAGGTATACAACTTTCCCCACAAGACATGGTGACTCTTTGAGCAATCGATATTTGCACACTTCCTTTGGTGTGCCGCAGAGTCATGTTATAAGCATTACATTATTTAAACCTAACTTTGCACCGGACGATGGCGACAAACCCATTTTGTGGAGTAAGAACTCGAGCATAGAAATGATGGAACTACCCACAATATGGCGTACATCGTTATATTGGTAGACGTTTAATCCATGATCACCTCGGTGTGGGCGTCCGTCGAGCAATTCATTAAGAAACATTTCGTACTACTCCGGCCTTCCAAGTGCAAAGCTAGTTTTAAACAACTTAATAAGTTAGAGCTGTCCCATACCAGCACTTGTGGTTGTATGAATTTTCTTGGCCTGAAAACAACTCATAGTTCGGTCCTTAATCCGACACGGGCAATAATCTCCACCCTATTCTACGTGCAAAACATGCACACACGGCTATTGCCAATAATTGCCCGCATCTAAACCATAGTTTTATTTCCATTTTCCAACCAAAATATCAACCACAAAAATAGTCATACCCATCTAAATGTCATAACCAAGGTATTTAACCAAGTCACAGTTTTATGTTTATTATAGCTCGGCTAAGCATGTCACTAATGTGAGTAACCCAGATTGACATTAAATATTGTCTAAGCTAATCTAGGGTTTTCAAGGATCACAATTTTCTACTTATCGGGAAATTCTATGTAGCTACAGGTACAACTACCAGTTTCCACAATATAGGTGACTTTAATAAAATAAAGTATGCAGTACAGCAGTTAATGAAAACATTTATAAAACTGGGTTCAACATGATCAAAGGAATTTGCTTGCCTTGCTGATTTTCCTCGACTTCGAACTCCTGGTCGTCGAATGTACCGGGTTAAATCGGGTTCTACACGTTGTAAGGCGACACAGAATAAATACCAAATTTCAATGAGGCCAAAAAGAAATCAGATGGAAATATTCAAATAAAATAATTTCACCAATTCAGGAATGGCTACATACTTTATTTATTTTTCTTTTGAAATTTAAAGATATGATTTATTTAAGCCATTATTGCATTATTTACTATCCATTTTATAACTTAAATTTTTCTTATAACACACCCTAAGTATTATTACAGATTCTGGTTCCTGAGATTACAAGAATTCTAATAAAATTTATTTTACTAAATTTGGAGGTTATTTGCAAAATTTCCATGTATGACATATTCCTAACTCTTTGTTTGAATTCAAATTCGAATTTCAAATAAAATTCAATTCTGAAATATTTTTGCATATTCTGAATCTACTGGATTTTAGATGAATTTAGAAATTTATTTCATCAAATTTTGTTAAGTGATTCAAAAGCTATGGCTAAATGAATATCTAGGTTTTGATTAAATACTAAAAATCAGAAAATTGCGAAAATGGAAATGCGCTTTCGCGCGAAAAGCGCTTTCCATTTCGGCGGAACCGCAACAGGCGCCGACAAATAAGGTCCACCGTCGGCGTCTAGCGCGTCTTCTGCTGGCCGACGCGTGAGCCCATGTTGATCGCACAAGCTGCGGTGACAGTGAGTCCGCATGTCGTGGCCATGACCAGCGCCTGGCCGACAGTGGGCCAGCTTAGCGGTGACCGAGCGGGCCGCGGCTTCGAAACTTCGCCGGCGGCGAACGGAGCCGAGCAATGGAATCGATTCCACTCGAGCCAGCGCATCCGTGCGAACCGAGGGGCGGTCGCGCGGCGATGCGAGCGGCCGGAAAGGCGGATTCCACCGGCGAGGGGCGGCGGCGGCTCTGGCGGAGTTCGCCGACGGCGGAGCAGGCCCTCCGGGGTGGAATGGGTTCCACTCCGAGGTTCAGGGCATCCGTGCGCACACTTTGGTGGCGGCGCGGTGGCCTGAGGGGCTCTGCAGCGCATGCCACCGTCGAGGCGGCGGCGGCAATGGCCGAGCGGCGGCGATGCAAAACCAGAGCTAACCAAGCTTCATTTTCACTCGGATGAGCACCTGCGCGACTCAAGGAACCAGTTCCATCAATCGCTTTGAAGAATGAATGAAGGAGGAAGGCTCTCACCGTGCGCGGTGGCGGCGGAAGAAAAACACGGTGGAGGAGCTCGCCGGGGAAGAATGAGTTTCGGCCGGGGCTCGGGATGGACTTCAGGAGGCACGAGGAAGCTTGGCGAAAGCAGTTGGGACGAAATGGTGGAGTGGAAAATATGGTGTTTGGCCCTCTTTGCGGTTTTCACGGAATTGGGGCGATGACCAAAGCAACGGCGGAATGGGTTTCACGAGGAGCTAGCTGGGTCGGCGGCGACGCGAGGAGGGGTTTTTATATGGGCTCAAAGGCGGTTTGGCGCGGGCGGTGCGCGAAGAACCGAGAGACGACGTCTCTGCGCGCGAGAGAGAGCGGGGAGAGGGGAGAAGAACGCGGCCGGGTCGCTGACGCGTGGGGGCGAGGTGGCAGCGACTGTTGGCTGAGCTGGCTCACGACAGCCCGGCCCACGTCGAGAGAGAAAAGGAAGTCTGGCGAAGCCTCAGGACCGAACGGAGTTTCAACGGGGTTTTCAACATTCAAACAGGCACGAAAATTTATGAAATTTTTACCATAGGTCGGCAAGGATATTACCAGCCTCCTGAAAAATTTTCAACATTTTATGATGCATGATGATTTTTATAAAATTCTGACATTGCAACAGTTACTGCATTGCCTATTCTGTTTTTATTTTAATTTGCGATCTAAATGAAGTTATTATTTTACAAAACTTTTTATGATGATTTAAAATGACATTTTACACCTTCTGTAAAAATTACAGATTTTAATTATTATTATTTAATTTTTTAAAAATTCTGACAGTACTGTTTTCCAGATTATTTATTCACTTTTTTCGAATTTTTAAAATTATAAAATGATTTAGTAAATTCTTAATATTTTTACAGGAGGTTGATACTGTTTTGATGTGGGCAAGATAAAAATTTTGGGTCAGGATGATCTACAGATATGTTTACCAAATTGTTTTACCATTTTACCCTGAGATTTTTACCCATGATTATCTTTGATTAATTAATATTTTTATAAATCCAGGTTACCCACCGCCTTAGGCAAGCTGAGGGGAGCCCTCAGATATTTTTGGAAGTTTTGGTAAATTTTTGTTGGATTAACATTTTTACTTTTTACCATTTTCTATTTATTATATTCTTTATTTCACATTCTTGCATTAAAGAAAAGCCAAACAAATATTCAGAAAATCCAGGAAATTCAGAAATTTCGAAAATAATACACAAAAGATTTTTATTTCATTTTTATTTATTATTTTGATTTTTGAGACTATTACAGAAGAGGTAGTAAAAGTAGTACCTTTTAGGTTGTGTACTTAATTGCGTTGTTTAATTGTTAGGTTTTGCTCCTGCGTTAGCTGGCGGTAGTGTACTGATCGATTGTGTTGAGGCAAATGTATACTCTGGTGGTTCAAAGATACCTCGAGGATACGATCGAGACAGTCGCCAAGTAGTACTGCACTGGAAATCTTGTCTTGTTTTGTCTTAAAGTTCCCTCGGTTCAATACTTTCTTTTATCCATCTTGCATCATGTACGATTGTGACATCAATTGTGCTAGCATCAGACCTAGATCCATTTATAATTTTTCTTGTTACCGTAAGAAAATCTAAAGCACAGCCGTAGGCTAGAAGAAAGCTTCATTGTTAGTTGTATTTAATGGACAACTTCCCATGCATCACGCCTCATGATGCTGTCCAGATATTGTCAGTTATCAAAGGGAACACTACTGCGGATCGGGCATGCACAAGCGATTTGAAACTTCTTTCAAAAACGGTTTTAGAACCGCTTGTAAGCAACCTTTTTCCGTTATGTAAATATCTATGTAGCAATTTATACAGGGAGCACTGCTACAAGCGGTTCTAATAACCAACCGCTTGTAGAATATCTCTACAAGCGGTTTTAGAACAACCGCTTGTATAGGGATGACTTCTACAAGCGGTTCGTACAACAAATCGCTTGTAGAATGTCTCTACAAGCGGATTTAGATCAACCCGCTTGTAGAGGGATGACTTCTACAAGCGGTTGGTATTACTAACCGTTTATGAATCTTGTGCTTTAAAAGCGGTTCTTTTCTAAAACCGCTTCTGAATGTTGCGTTCTAGAAGCGGTTCTTGTCTCAAACCGTTTACGAATGTTTAGCTCTAGAAGCGGTTCTTTTCTCAAACCGCTTGATTTAATTTCATAATTTTTAAAAGTGCTTTTAGCACTCTGATTTCATTCATAATTTTTAAAAATGCTTTTAGCACTTGATTTCATTTCATAATTTTTAAAAATGCTTTTAGCAATTGATTTCATTTCATAATTTTTAAAAATGCTTTTAGCACTTTCTGATTTCATTTCATAATTTTTAAAAATGCTTTTAGCACTTGATTTCATTTCATAATTTTAAAAAATGCTTTTAGCAATTGGTTTCATTTCATAATTTAAAAAAAAAATGCTTTTAGCAATTCAGTTTCATTTCATAATTTTTAAAAAATGCTTTTAGCAATTTAGTTTCATTCTATAATTTTTTGAAAAAGCTTTTTGCACTTCAGTTTCATTTCATAATTTTCATTCGAGAACTTTTTAAAAAGCTTTTAGAACTTTACTTTCATTCCATAATTTTTTCAAAAAGCTTTAAGAACTTTAGTTTCATTCCAGAATTTTGGCACTTTACATTCATTCCAAATAAACACTTCATACTGTAAAAGACTTACATATACATAGTTCATACAGTAGGGGTACATCTTAAGTACTAACGTACTTTGTCTTTACAAGTGTTCCTTCATTATGATCACGACGTATGAAAGGAGTATCCACGTCTGTGTCATTGAGGAGGCTTATGTCGACATCCACATCGAAAGGAGGGATCTCGTCGAACTGACTATACTCTTCCTCGTGCGTGGCGTCCTCAACTCAACAATCCTTCGTTTGCCTTGTAGAACCACGTGTCGCTTTGGCTTAGTACTACAATCTTTACGCTTGTCCTTATGCTTCTTAGGTTTGCTTGACATGTCCATTACGTAGAAGACACATGTCTCACATCGTTCGCGAGGACGAGCGGTTCGCGCCTATAGCCGACTTGCGTGAGGTCCACGATTGTCATACCGTATTTCTCGACCTTTACGCGCTTGAAGTCGGTTTGACCCATTGGCACTTAAATAGAGGACCTTCAAGGTCCATAGTCAAGCTCCCATATCTCTTCTATGAAACGAATATGTATCCACCTTGCCTTTGTTGTCTTGGCGTCTATACGGACACCGCTATTTTGGTTGGTGCTCTTGTTATCCTGTGATCGGTGTGTAAATGTGTAACCATTTATCTCGTACCCCATGAATATCACGATTTCACTAGATGGTCCCGAGCCAAGCGTTATGGCTGTTCATTGTCGACCCTTTCAAAAGGATGTACTTTTGTAACCAAGCGCCAAAGTATCCATGTGCTTGATGTTATCAATCCTCGGACCTCCACAGGAAATCTCGTAGAGAATACTCTTGTGCTCAAGGACATACGGGGCCACTATAGTTGATTGTTTCAAAGCAGTGAAATGTGCTTGCTTAAATGTAAGAAGATCATTGCATGCAATTGCTTTCCTTCCTAGTGTCCCTTTTCCCGTAGCCTCCCCTCATGGCGTGATATAGGGGCCGATCGGGTTTAGATCATTAATGTAATCCACACAAAACTCAATCACCTCCTCTATCCCATAACCCTCGGCAATGCATCCTTCCGGACGAGAGCGTTACTGAATATACTTCTTTAGCACACTCATGTACCTCTCGAAGGGAACATGTTGTGTAGATACAGGTGCAAGGATACCTATCTCTTTGACAAGGTGAACAGTGAGATGAACCATAATATCAAAGAATGCAAGAGGAAAGATCATCTCAAGACAAACCAAACTTTGTACCACGTCATCCTGCAGCTTACTTAGTTTATCTGGGTCGATGACCTTCTGTGAAATCGCGTTGAAAAAAGAACACAGCTTTGTGATTGTCCCTCGTACCCACTCGGGCAGTATGCCTCTCACAGCCACTGGGAGCAACTGTGTCATTAACACAAGACAATCATGGGATTTCATGTGTATGATTTTATTCTCTTTCGTGTTTATAAGTCTCTTTACATTCGAGGAGTATCCGGAAGGGACCTTCACACTGTTCAGGAACTCTATCACGCTTTTTTTCTCTTCTTTGCTTAGAGTGTAGCTCGCAGGATGTAGGTAATGTTGTCCTTTCTCTCTCTTTTCGAGATGTAGGTCGTTCCTCAGTTCCAAGAGTTTAAGGTCCTTCCGAACTTGCAGTGTATCTTTCGATATTCCGTACATATCTATGTAGCCTAGCAGGTTCAAGCATACATTCTTCGTGATGTGCATGAAGTCAAGTGAGTGACGAACCTCCATGACTTCCCAATAAGGCAAGTCCCAAAATATTGACTTCTTCTACCACATGGGTGCATGACCATCCTCATTCTGCACATGTTTGCTTCCAGGACCCTTTCCAAATACTACTTTCAAATCCTTTATCATAGCAAACACCGTGGCCCACTACGATCTTGAGGCCTTGCACGAAGTGCAGTTGCCGTTAAATTTCCTGCCTTTCTTCCGCAACGGGTGACTCGTACGAAGAAACCTACGGTGACCCATGTACACAACCTTTCGAGAGTTTTTCAGGTACATGCCAGTCGTTGATTGTTACAAATAACAATGCACGTAGAGTGAAATACTCCCTTTTGTACTTATCCCATACCCTTGCACCATCGTCCCACAACGTCACAAGATCTTCAACCAATGGTTTCAGGTAGACATCGATGTCATTTCCGGGTTGCTTGGGGCCTTGGATCAACAACGGCATCATGATGTACTTTCGCTTCATGCATAGCCATGGAGGAATGTTATAGATACATAGTGTAACAGGCCAGGTGCTATGGCTGCTGCTCAATTCTCCGAAAGGATTCATCCCATCGGTACTCAACCCAAACCTTATGTTTCTCACCTCATCTGCGAAGTTCGGGTATGTCCGGTCGACTTTCCTCCACTGTGAGCCATCTATAGGGTGTCTAAGCATCCCGTCGTCCTTACGCTCTTCTTTGTGCCAACGCATCATCTGGGCATGCGCTTTGTTAGCAAACGTAAGTTTCAATCGGGGGATCATAGGGAAATTCCACAACACTTTAGCTGGAGGTCTCTTCTTCTTACGCTCCCCATCTATTTCACCTGGATCGTCACGCTTCACCTTATACCGTAATTCTCTACACACTGGACAAACATCCAAATCGGCATACTCATTACGATCTGAGGATACAATCATTAGGACATCCGTGTATCTTACGTACTTCCAATCCCAAAGGACGACGACTTGCTTGGCTTCATCGTAGATTCGGGCGAGTGTTATCTTACGGAAGCAACTTCTTTCGAGTGATAACACCTCATCGAATCCCTTATCGACACACCATTTCTAGCCTTCCATTGCATGAGTTCGGTGTGGTACGCAGCTTTTTTTGTGGCCCTATCCACGGTTTGGGTACAAAGAAGATCTGTGGTCCTCTAACATCTTATTTGGAACTTCTCGAACTGTCTTTCATCTGTGTAGTCTCCCTCTCCGTCACGCAGCAACTGGTCTAGCTCATCATCACCAAAGTTACCAAGTGTTTCTTCCATGGAACAGCATTGCGTGTCGTCCGGGATACTGTTGAATCCATCTTCCTCTTCCTCGTCTTCTTCATCGTCTTCCTGGCTAATCACCTCAACTTCGCCATGGTTGATCCAACAGGTATAGTTTGGCATGAAACCTCTAATGATCAAGTGGTTCATAACTTGCCATCGCTGGGAGTGCTCCTTCTCGTTGTTGCAATCTACACACGGACAACATATGAAGCTGCCTGGAGGCAAGAATGCAACGGCCGCATCGAGAAAAGCCTGCTCGCCATCAATGAACTCTCTCGGCGACGGTCCGCATTGTACATCCATTGCCGATTCATCTATACCAAGTTATAATTTCATTAAAAATTATAACAAATTCCGTTAGAAAAATTATAACCTAACTTAAATTTCGTAACATTTAAACCCAACAAAAAAAAGCTCCACCTACACCGTCATCCAATTAAAGACCTACCTTTCTAATTATTTTGTATCCCTTCCTACCTTTGTAATTATTTTTTATCCTTCTACATGTTTTTCTATTTTATTTCAAACACCAATAATTACTTCCTTGCAATGTTGTACCTATATCTCTCCCAATATTGTGATATTTAAGATTCTAAAGCTAACAACCACCTGGATCTAAAGCTTCCAATCACCTTTACCTTGTAATGTCATATTTTGAACTAGATCTCCACCCTACATCTTCACACAACAAAAAAAACAAAGCACGGAAAACAAATTTTCGATAATGCTTAAAAAGTTCAAGATTTCTCCACATCCATTGAAAAAAATAGGAATATCTAGGTGAGAAGGATGTTCACATGATGTTACTAACTTTGAAACACTTAATTTGGAGCTAATCACCTCCAATTAAAAATTTGGACAGCACCTCCCCAAGAACAGCGCTTGGTCGGCCTTCTCTGTTCGATCGTATTCGTACCTCTGCTAGCGCATGGAGGAAGAAGGGTTTAAATGCGCTGCGCGGGAGGGCTTCCAGAAGCGGTTTGAGACACGAACCGCTTCAAGCGGTTCGAGAAAAGAACCGCTTCTAGAACGCAACCTTCAGAAGCGGTTCGTGTCTCAAACCGCTTCTGGAAGCCCTCTCCGGACCGTTGCCAACGAACCGCTTCTGGTGCGAAGATCACAACGGGTTCGCACCAAACCGTTTCTAATAGGTCGGTTGTGATGCCCAGTTCTGTAGTAGTGGAAAACTCTGTTAAAGTGCATGTGCCATTATATTTTTGTCCACTGCAATAGATAAAGAGTTAATTGGATGTGTTGTGGTGGTACAAAGAAGTACGGCAACTGATCTAATCAAGATAATTTTTAACGCACTTCCTTCGGTGTGTCGGCAAGGAGATCATACAAAGCTGTTACATTATTTAGATATGGTTTTACACCAGCCCGGGACGTTAACCCTCACCCTGAAGACAGAGACACTCACCCAAGTCGTGGATCCACATTTATCACACACACACACCACGTCTCTGTCCAGGGCAAGGCGTACACCGTTGCATTGGTATGTAGAAACCCTGAGCATGCACTGACCGGACTGCCTGTGCAATCTCCCGCCTTCCATAGATGCAAGGCCAAATCTAAACAACTTATTAAGCTAAGACCCGCCCATACAAGCCCTTGTGGTTGCACGAATACATGGTTCTACAACATCCCATTTGCTCGGTCCTTAATCCGACACGGGCGATACTCCACCCTAGCTACGTGCATATCCTTTTGCACAACCGACTAGCGCCAAATAATCACCCGTGTCAAACCATAGTTTTGTTTAAGGGTTTTTAGCAAATTATCATCAACCAATTCCCAAAAGATTATATGACGGTTGAAAAGACTGAAGACACCAACGAGAGGCTTAAGCAGGAAATATTATTATGCTAGCGATTATACCCAAGCATGACATTAAATATGTCTAGCTCAATCTAAGGTTTACAAGGTTCACAAGTCCATCTGATTGAGACAAACCATAATTTCTGAGGATTAGCTACAGTTCTAACCCAAATTAGCTCTTTTATGGGGAATTATCCGGATGCACTTGTACATAAGCAAAAACAACATAAAGTAGGTGAATTATCGGGCTCAACGTGATCAAGGAGTTGCTTGCCTTGCAAATCACATCGGAATAAAATCCGGATCTGCAGAACAGTCGTCTTCTTCTTCGATAATGTCGGTCTCTACTCGTTGAGAACAAGAGAACAAACGAATATCAGCAACTTCAAATGGCAAAAAGAAAACAGACAGACAAATGGATAAGCAAAATCCGAACTAAACAGAAGGTTGCTATTCATGAAATATTTGAACTCAAACATCGAATTATAGATGCTAAAATTATTTGAAATGAAAAGATTGTTCATTTGCTTCTTGGGAGGATGCAACCTTCCAAGAAACCAGAGCCTTCTCTGATTTTCTCAGGATTCCAAGAAGAGCACTTAAAAACTATATCATCTAGGGTTATAAACCTAACAAGATTGATGTCCATTAACTACAGAAATTAGAGTTTAAGTCTTGAATTAGCTAGAGCATACTTTAATTATCAAATCTAACAACTTCTCTTAACTTTTAGGGTTGGGATGAAGCTTGAAAACTATTGTTGAAAAGGCTTGGTTGAACTCTAGACTTAGCTACAAAACTGGCTAAGGAAAAAGGACTAAATCATATCACTTAAGGTTATTACACTTATGAAAACTAAGTGAACCAAAGCTCTAAAACAGAATATTTTTCTGGAATCCGGTAGAACAAACTTTGGTTATCATTTCTACACTATTCTTATAACATTTCTTACTTGGATGAGTTATTTTACACATAGTTGAAAAAGCTTAGTTGTTTCAATCATTCAGCAAAACATAAAAAGTAGACTCATTCCCTTAACTTGTTTTGCATAAAAGCCTTAACAAAACATCATTATTTTTCCAGAATCTACTAGAACATACTTTCTGAAGTGCTTCTATACCATTTTTACATTTCTTCTCATTCATATAATCCATTTTATCATATGTTGAAAAGGGCTATATGAACACAAAAACTAATAACCTTTCAATCTTTCACTTTCATTTATTACTAAACCATTCAACATCTTTTATCCATTTTCTTCCTGACATCAGGGCATGATCTTAAAAACATTTTAAAAGTGAATTTGAGTTATTTTGAACTTGTTCATAGCAAATTACATCTATTTCGGTTATAACTAGTATTGTTTTTCTTAATTTAAACAACTACCACATATACTTTTCTTTAAGTATTTTCACAAGAGCAACTCCCCATGATTTATGTCCCAATAGTATGAACTTTTAAACTTTCAAACTTTAATCCTTTCTTACATTTACTCAATTTCATTTTTCATGCTTAATATTCATTTTTGAGCAAATATGACATATAATAAAGTACCAAGGGAACATTTGGTTTATTTGGAATACTCATAACCCAGGGACTCTACAAAAATTTACTTTTCCTTAATTGGATCATCCCAAAAATATTTGTTCATATCATCCTATTTACACTTAAGCTTCTCTCTAATTTTTCCTAAAATCACATCTTACTCATCTTCAGAAAATTTTGTATATTCTGAAATTACAGAATTTTATACGAATTTAGAAATTAGTTTCACTCAATTTGGCCAGATGATTCAAAAGTTACAAGCATTTGAATTTTGGCCGGTTTCTGAAAATCATCCAAAAATTGAAAATACGCTTTCGCTCAGAGGAAACGGTTTCCGCCGCACGCGCCAAAAGCGAGTTCAAACCCGCGGCCTCGCTGATGTGTGGGGTCCATCGGTCAGCGACTCAAAGCAGAGCACCGGGGACTCTTGCTAGCCGCCGGCGAAGCAGCCTCGCCGCGGCGGAATGGGCAGCGGCATGAGCACTAGCACGTCAAGGCGAACCTAGGAGAGGTGTTTGCTTGCCGGAAGAGAAACGGAGCAAGGCTGCCATCGCGAGGGTGCGGCGGCGCCATGGCCGTGACGGCGAAGACCTCACTAACGGCCATCTTTCCGGCGATCTTGGGCTAGGCGAGCTCGGTGACTCTAAGGGATTCGAGCTCACTGATGGTGGGTCGGAGGCAGTGAAGCGACTGCCACTGCGCGCCGGCCGTGAGGAAGAAGAAGCGGCGGCTCGGCGGCGCTGCGAGCAAATGAAACCAAAATGGCGAGTGATGAGTAACCTTTGGGTGCTAGAGAAGCTCGAGTGCGGTTGATTCGGAAGATTGGGAGGAACTCACCCGATTCGACGATTTCCCCCTTCGGGTTCCTCCGGCCCAGCGAGGAAGGCGATGCCTCCTGACTCCCAGCTCGGTGAAAATGGAAAAGTGAGGAGCAGCGAGAGAAGTGCGGCGAGGAGAGGCTTAACACGAATGAAGTTGATTGATTCTTGCGGTTTTGGGCCGAATGGGTTCGGTCGGCATTTTACATGCCGCGCGCAGCGAGCAATGCCGTCTCTCAACGCGACTCGACCACGATTGACCGAGCACAGGCGTGGGGAAGACTTTTCGCGACGTGGAGGGCGATGCTTGCGCCGGACGGGAGCAGGTGAGGATCGAACGCGAAGGACGGCGGTGTCACCTCGCCTCAGTCGGGAAGAGAGGAAGGGGAGAAGAACATCATGCTCTCAGGCTGACAGGTGGGGCCAGGGCCCATTGGCAGCGAGCCAACGCTTCGTCCCAGCTGGCCAGCGCGTCAACGTTTCAACAGGGCCGGGCCCACTTGTCGGCGAGACGACGTGATTAATGTGATAAGACAGAACGGGAAATTTCTAGATTTCGAATTTGTTTAAGCCCCAAACTAATTTCAGATTTTCCCAAACTTTTTGACTAAGTCTTACTGAGAGTCATACGTCTACTCGAAAATTTTGAGACAAAAACTCCTTTTAGGAAATTTGTTAAAATTCTGACACTGTACCCTGGTTCTAAACTTTGATTTCGGTTTTTGATTTAATTAAAGGTTCATTTTCTAGGATTTATTTTTGAAACTTTTTGGAGAGGTTGCAATCCTTATAATTGGATCACTGTAAAATTTTCAAATCAAAAACACAATCCATTATGTTATAAAAATTCTGACAATCGTTTTCCTTACATTTTGGACCCACTGTATTTGAATTTTTCAAAGGTATATTTCAATTCATTTAATTATAAAAATTTTACCAATGATGCATCATATCTCCAGGGATTTATATAAATTTTCTTGTCTTTTCTTGACTTTGTTTATTTTTCTTCCTACTTTTTGATTCACTGTTTTTAGTCAAAAAGTAGATACATATTTTATTTAACTTGACCCTAAGTTTATAAAAATCCTACTTACTGGTCAAACATTATGACCAGCTTAAATAGGACTCATGTTAAAAAATTTTAAATTTTATTTTCATCTTTTTACCTTTTTCTTTGTTTTCCCTTTTTATTTAATCTTTTCACATAACACAAAAGTCTAAGAAATTTTAATTGGAGCAAACAACATTAAAACTTCAGAAATACTTGTTCTCAATTTTATACCATACACCTTTTACTGTTCTAAACTTTCAGGATGTTACAATCTAGTTTCAATGGATCGATGCCCTTCTGTGAAATCGCGTTGAAGAATGAACACAACTTTATAATTGGGTCTCGGACTTTCTCTGTCAGAACACCCCTAATTGCAATTGGAAGCATCTGCGTCATCATCACGTGGCAATCGTGAGACTTAATGCCAGTTAATTTTAAGTCTTTCATTGAGACTAGTCTCTTTATGTTGGCGAGTATCCGGACGGAACTTTCACTCCGTGCAAGCATTACGCATGGGCTAATTTTTCTTTCTTGCTCAGTGTAGCAGTGCGGGAAGGTACTTTTCCCTATATCCATGTCTCGTGATGCAGCTCCTTCACGAGTTTCATATCTTCAAGGTCCATCCGTGCTTGGAGAGTATCTTTTGTTTTGCGGTATATCGATAAGATACCAAGCAAGTTTCACACACGTTCTTCTCTATGTGCATGGCGTCGATTGCGTGTCGAACTTCCAAGTCTTTGCTAGTAAGGTAGGACCCAAAATACTGATCTCTTTTTCCACAAAGGAGCCTTATCACGGGAACTCGGGATAGATGTACTGCTTGCTCCCTTTCCGTGGATAATTTTAGGATCCTTCTGACTTCAAATATCTCTCTCCGGTGTGATTCTTTGGAGCTAAGCGATCTCCTTTGTCCGTCAAAAGCTTTCTTACTATTGCGGTATGGGTGATCCTTGCGGAGGAACCTACGATGCGCATGTAAGATATTTTTAACGATTCTTGACCACCGACTAGTTGTACCATCTAAGCCTTTGGGCGCATCCATTGAAGCCTTTTGTCGTGCGGCCCGACAGTTTACCAAGGGTAGGGTAATCATTGATGGTTCACGAACAACAATGCGCGTAGGATAAAGTTCTCTCTTTTATACTCATCCCATACCGATACTCCATCGTTCCACAAGATTAGAAGATCTTCAACCAATGGTTTGAGGTACACATCGATATCGTTGCGGGTTATGCAGGCCCTTGGATCGATGGTGGCATCATAATGTACTTCCACTTCATACAAAGCCAAGGAGGAAGGTTGTAGATACATAGAGTTACCGGCCAAGTGCTATGACGACTGCTCATGTTACCGAAAGGATTCATCCCATCCGTACTCAACACGAACCTTATATTCCTCACATCATATGCAAAGTGCTTCTTATATTTTCTGTCGATGTTCCTCAATTGCACAGAGTCAGCAGGGTGTCTGAGCATTCCATCGTTCTTACGCTCTTCGGCGTGCCATCGTAGCAATTGGGCATGCCTTTCGTTCGCAAACAATCAATTCAGATGGTGAATTATAGGAAAATACCACACCACCTTACGGGGGGATCTCATCTTCTTAAGCTTCACCTCGACATCTTCATTATCGATGTCATCATCGTTGCCCTTATACCTCTTTGCTTTGCAAACAGCACAGCCATCCAAGTCCGCAAACTCATTGCGATACAACATGCAATCGTTTGGACATGCGTGTATCCTTTGTACTTCCAATCCCAGCAGGCGGACAACTGCTTGGCACGATGCGTACTTATAGGCAACACGTTACCCTCTGGAAGCAAATCCCCAAGAGACATAACACTCACTGAAGCTCTTATCGGACCAACCATTGCTTGCCTTCAAGCTGCGATGAGTGTAAGCCGCGATGCGCAATTTTTGTGCTCCTCCTTGCGGCTGGGTACAATGGTGTCGTGGAGTCTGTACCATATGTTGGAACTTTTGAAACTCTCTTTCACTCATGAAGTCTCCCTCCCCATCACGCAACATTTGATCGGATCGTGCGTCGTGGTCATCGACAAGCGTATCTTCAACTTGTCGTCATATCATTGTCTCTGTCATCTTTAATAATGTGTTGCCTTTCATGTACAATCTCATCTTCGCGTGCTTGGTCCAGCAGTATAGCCACCTTGAAACCTCTTGAAGCAAGTGTGCGCGTATCGACTCTCTGTAGAAAGCGACTTGATTTTTGCAATCAACGCATGGACAGCACATGTAGTCCGCCAGATTCTTCGACTTGTGCGCCGCAGCCACGTTTAGAAAATAACTCACTCCATTATAAAACTCTGCCCCTCAACGGTCCGTGTCATACATCCACCTTCGGTCCATCTACAATTAATTAAATCAAACATTACATACGCATATAATTGCAAATAACAAATAATTGTAAACGATTAGATTTAAAAACCTATGTAGCAATTTTGACTACATTAAAATACATCAACCTTTTTCCGTTATGTAAATATCCATGTAGCAATTTTTTAGTATTGCAAAAAATGAAAATAATTGTAAATAGTTAGGATATATTTAAACTATATCAAAATATATCAATCTATTTTCATTGCGTCAATATCCATCTTGCAATTCCTTATTATTTAAAAATTGGGAAAAAATTGTAAGTACTTAGGATATACTTTGAGTACATTAAAATACATCAACATTTTTTGATTAGGTAAATATCCATCTAACAAGTTTTTATTATTTCAACATTTGAAAATACATGAACCTTTTTTCATTATGTAAATATCCACGTGGCAATTTTTTATTATTTACAAAAATAGAGATCAAATTACTAACCTCGAAAAGAAGTAAAATACAAATTTTAACAAATTTTTCGTGCAGATCGTCGCAATCTACAAATCGAGCAAAAGACAGGCGCCTCTGTCTTTGCTCGGTCGTCGAGAAGCGAGGGTCTCGATTATATAAGCGACTTATCACTTTGCGGTTACGCGAGAATCGGCGGTGATAAGCTTCGAATCTTGTGAGAAAATAATATCACTACGGTTCTAGTCTCGAGCCGCGGTGAAAAAACAAGTACCATCTCTTTGGTTTAAGAATGACCCAGCGATCATATATCTCTACCGGTTTTTCTCAAACTGGCAGGGATATGTTGCGTTTTACTGCCGGTTGGTTGCATGAACTAGCAGTGATACACTACTGCGGATCGGGCATGCACAAGCGGTTCGAAACCGCTTTCAGAAGCGGTTTTAGAACCGCTTGTAAGCAACCGGGAGTGATACCCGTCGGGTATCTGGCGGTTCCCGAACCGCTTGTGGTTCGACATTTCCTGGCGGTTGGTGTTACCAACCGCTTGTGGAGAGGCTCTCAAAAGCGGTTGGTATTACGAACCGCTTGTGGAAAGCTCTCTCCTGGCGGTTGGAGTTACCAAGCGCTTGTGAAGAGTCTGACAGCGTAGCGTTTTGATTATATTCAATATAGAATATGTTTTCAGAGGGGTTTTTGATATAGATTTTGACAATTAAAATAAATAGAACTTCATGAGTTTTTTTGACACACTTAAATATATATATATATATTAGTCATTAGTATTCATTCAGATAATTACAGATCACTAAAAATGAACAAGTTGATCGATGAACACATGAAATAATAAGCTAGCCACGCGTCTTTTACAACTTTCAAAGAATAAAAGGGCGAATGTTGAGCTCATTTCTTGCGTCGTCGCTCTTTGTGCCCTTGGTCGACGTTGATGTCGATTCACTGTCCTTATTTGAGACAATCTCTCCAACCATTTGTGTGGAACTCGCCTTTGGTGGATACAATCTAAATCGACAATAAAGCCGATGAGTTGTTCTTGGATTCTTTGCAACCGGTGCGGCGGGATCACGTCTTGCACATCGATGTTGGGGTGACAAAGCGGGAGGTAAATAAATCTCGGACATGTAATTATTAAAGTGTAAGTACTAAGAAATTGACATGTGCACACTACCTCGGCGTTGGTTGTCGGCACATCACCGTGGGTAATACTTTGCATATAGTGGCACACATAATAGCCACATAGGTTGTTTCCACCGTCTGTTGTAGAACTGCGATGAAATTTGAAAGGACCACGATTATTGGGATGAAAAACTGTTACGGCATATTAATATTCTTTATCGTACTCGAGTGCTTAATTGTACATCAAATTCGTTCTCGAAATCTCCTTGTTGCTTCTTTCAAACCGTGCGAATGTCTGTGTGATGCGTTAGTATGAATGGTAATTATCGAGTTGGAATAATTAGCAAGGTATTTCAATATATATAATAAGGAAAACCATCGTATATATATGTGCTATATACTGTTTAGGGTGTCAATGATAAATTGAAATTTTTCACGAGTCCTTTTGAGTCTTGAACAATGATTTGGTGCTATCAAGCTTGATGACAAGCGAGATCGATGAAACCTATTCATGTATTGCAACATATATGTAACTAGTTAGCTAGTAGTATTATAAATGCCTTGGAAAATATAAGAACGAGAGGTTGTATATATACGTACTCGAAGTTGAAGGGCGAAGTATATACGGTTTGTAGTCTTGTCCCAAGAATGCATCGAGAATGTAATCTTCAAGTTCCTTTCGGTTGTATCCAAAGACGAACTTCGTTAACAATCTACGGGTCGATGAAGCCCACGTTGAAGATATTCTCTTTTCTACATCGTTGTATCTCCATTCTACATAGAAAGGTATAAGTTTAATAGTTGCAATTCTATTATGCGAGGAAGCACACAGTAAAGGTATGAGCTTGACACTTACGAGCACCAAGGCTCATGAGGACACGTTGATGGAGTCGGCATGGTAAATATTGTATAAGTCGTCAAATTCGAGCCATATGGTGTTGTCCCGCGATAAAAATCATCTTCTTTGATACGGAGGGGAACATCGTTCTTCCTTGAGCGGACTCTCATGTACCATTCGTGAAATTGCCGCATCTTGGTTGGCGGATCCTTTATCTCATTTGGGTCAATCGGCTCCGGCCCAACCGAAATTGCCATCTAACCTTTGTTGCCATTGGGATATCATCTATTAATCCAAGAGCTGCGGTGTGGGCCGAGTCCCGCCTCCTTCATAAACCTCTCGAGGTTCTCCGATCTTAGTCTCTCTTCTTCTTCTTTGCCGCGCCGCTGACCACGTTTATTCTTACATGTAGCCTTAATTATTGTCCGTTCATAGTTGGGCCCGGCATAGGCGGCGACTTTGCGGCATGTCGCGAAGTGTTCTGCTTGCTTTTGGATCGGTTGGTACCTTTGGCTCTACCTTCTTTTTGCGAAGTGTGCAGCCATACGCTTTAGTGACGCGTCACTCTCCTCCTTATTCATATCATATGCCCTCTTTGGAGGTTCCTTTACCTTAGTCGATCGGTGGACTCCGCCTTCTTGGGAGCGGTGCAGGAGCCTTCATTCTATTATCGAGCTTCTTCCTCGGAGGAGATGGTGGGCGTGGTTTTCCTAGGGGTTCTTTTTGTTTGAGATCTTTGGTGGTGGAGTAGGGCCTGCGTGGAGCGGGTGGAGACACGAGGCTGCTGGTGGTGGTGGAGTAGGGCTTACGCTCTGCTTTCTTGGCGAGGCATTGCGTGGCGGTGGCGTTGGAGGCGTGGGTTGCCGTGGTGGAGATGGCGTGTCCATAGCGGTGGAAATATGATGTACCGTTTGCGCCAAAGGATGATATTGTGGAGGGCCTGTCCAAGCTTGGTCACGTCGTCGCCTCCGGCAATATCGGTGAAGTTCTTCAAATCCGCTCGGCACCTCCTCCACGCGACCTTTGAGTAACCGGGGTATCTCGTTGCGATGGAACATCGGCCCACTCCACCGGATATGCCATGCCGTAAGCCACCTTGATGGAGAGGTTCTGGCGCATCAACATGCAGCTCACCGGGCGGCGAACCCTTATGTCATCCACGGGATAGCGGGATAGCAAGGTGTCCGCCGGGGCCCGGTGGGCCTGCGCGACTACTTCGCCGCGTGAAGGGGCGATCACGGCGTCCGGTGATTGCTCGGACCTAGTCCTTGAAGCTTCTTGAGGGCAATTTGTACTTGTTGCGCAACTATGTCGCCGATGCTAGCACAGGTTGCTCTGAGCTCTTGTTCCAATTGGTACACTTTACGTGATTCTCTTGATTTGCTTCTATGCCGGCTCACATGCGTATGTCGTCCTTGCGAAACCATACTTCCACGGCGTCGGCTTGCCCATACCTCGTGTCCGTCACAGGTGCTCGGGGTTTTCAAGGGCATGTGTTAGCTCGTCATTCTCCTGTCGGCACCAATGTACACTGAGAGCGCTCAACGGCTTGTACAATCCTTTGGCGACCTCTTGTACTCTGGTGCCATCACCAAACGCCATCATCTGAAAGGCTCCCCATGACCCATGAACCAATTGCGCAGCGCTGTTCCCCAGAGCGGTAGCGGTGTGGCGTCCTTCGCCATTAATGCTTCTTCCGCTTCTCCCATTTTGGTACAGCCTTGATGTAACCACGGTGCCAAGATGGTGGTGGTATTTCTTCATCGTGAATTGGCCTTGTTCTTGACTCGCGGCACGCCTTGGTGACATTTGAACTCCTCGAATGCTTCGGTGATCCGCCAACTTAGGAAATTGGTTGAAGTCGGGTCTTTCTCCCTACTGCACGTACTTGCGGTGAGAGGCGTCTTCAAGCACTGAAACATTGTTGCCATCTTCTTCAAAGTAAATTTCTTGGCCTTGTCTTGGACCCTTGAGGAAATGTGAAATTTTCCTTAATATCTTGCGAGGCGAGTCCTTGGTAGCTTGAGGAACTTGGTCCATTTACGATGCTAATTGGGGCGTGATCCCTCACGTGGTAACATAGCGTTGTTATGCGGCCCAACTGCTAAAAGAGGGCAACGGCATCCCTTCGTTGTTAACGTCGGTAAACACGTGCCGTGGGCGGCTTCTTGTTAGGTCCCGATGCTTTGATTGGTTGCTCGATGCAGGGCTTGAAATACATAAACATATGTACAAGCGTGTCGAGTGTATTATATTAATGAGTTGCGATTAATTAACATGTCTCACGGGATTATATTCTTACGGTGTACCTCATCTGGCGGAACGGTGTTATCGGACTCGGTGGCGTGATGTTACCATCACCTTCGATGGTACCCGGTAGCGATGGAGTCCAACAAGAACTGTTCTCCTCATCGAGCGTAGGGTCACCACGTCACGGTTGCGCCATCTATACTAATTCCAAAAAATGTTGACATAAATATCATATTACTTTGAAACAACCATATTCTGATTACAACACAAGCATATTATTACATAAATCTCTACACCAAGCATTAAGTACTACGGCGTGTTGGAACTAGCCCAAGGATCAAACACGAACTTGTGATGATATTTATTAGTTAGTCGTTTTGATCGTGATGATTTGATCGTTTTGTATATGAATTCTACCTAAAATTGATATGCAAAACTAAATAGATGAAACTAAAATATGTACATAGCTAAAATTTGAAATAAAAATTAGATGAAATTATTAGTTAAATTTATATACAAATCCTAAACTAGAACTAAAATTCAAAATTAAATAAAAAACAACAAAATAATAAAAAGAAAAAAGAAAACATGCATTGTTATGTAATTCCATACTAAGTGAAAAATATACGTGTTGGTTTAATTTAGAATTAAAATTTCAAGCAAGCGAGCACTTGTGGGTATTTCACCGAGCACAGGATGGTGGGCGGTAGAACTAGAGAGGAGGGCGACGCGTGCACAAGCAGCTACCTCGGTCCTCTGGTGGGCGGCGGTGTGGCGGCGCTTTGGTGGCGGAGAAGGCGTCGGCGGGGTGGCGAGAAGGCTTCGCGGTCGGGGTGGAGGACGGCGGCGAGGTGGCGAGAGAAGGCTTGGCGCACGCGGGTGGATGGGACTTAGAAGATTTGGTGTGAGAAAAGGCGGGCGTTTCAAATTTATACATGGAGCACTTCTACAAGCGGTTCTAATAACCAACCGCTTGTAGAAAATCTCTAGCGGTTTTAGAACCAACAGCATGCGGGGAGGACTTCTACAAGCGGTTCGTAGAGCGAACCGCTTTAGAATATCTCTACAAGCGAGTTAGATCAACCGCTTGTAGAGGATGACTTCTACAAGCGGTTGGTGTTACTAACCGTTTACGAATAGTCCACTCTAGAAGCGGTTCTTTTCTAAAACCGCTTACGAATATTGCGTTTTAGAAGCGGTTCTTATTACTAACCGTTTACGAATGTTGCACTCTAGAAGCGGTTCGTTTTCAAACCGCTTCGTTTAATTTCATGATTTTTAAAAATTCTTTTAGTATTCTGATTTCATTTCATAATTTTTAAAAGGCTTTTAGCAATTGATTTCATTTGAATTTTTAAAAATACTTTTAGCACTCGGTTTCATTTCATAATTTTCTAAAAAATGCTTTTAGCACTTCAGTTTCATTTCAGATTTTTAAAAAATGCTTTTAGCAATTTAGTTTCATTTCAGGATTTTTAAAAATACTTTTAGCACTTTTTCATTTCATAATTTTTAAAAATGCTTTTAGCACTTCAGTTTAATTTCATAATTTTTAAAAAGTGCTTTTAGCAATTTAGTTTCATTTCAGATTTTTAAAAATTCTTTTACTTTCTGATTTCATTTCATAATTTTTAAAAATGATTTTAGCATGTGATTTCATTTCATAATTTTTAAAAAATGCTTTTCGCACTTCAGTTTCATTTCAGAATTTTTAAGAAGCTTTTAGAACTTTACTTTCATTCCATAATTTTTACAAAATGCTTTGAGCACTTTAGTTTCATTCCAGAATTTTGGCACTTTACATTCATTCCAAATAAACACTTCCTACCGTAAAAGACTTACATATACATAGTTCATACGGTGGGTACATCTTAAGTAATGTAACGTACTTTGTCTTTACAAGTGTTCCTTCATTATGATCGCGACGTATGAAAGGAGTATCCACGTCTGTGTCATTGAGGAGGCTTATGTCGACATCCACAGCGAAAGGAGGGATCTCGTCGAACTAACTATACACTTCCTCGTCTGTGACGTCCTCAACTCAACAATCCTTCGTTTGCCTTGTAGAACCACGTGTCGCCCGGCTTAGTACTACAATCTTTACGCTTGTCCTTATGCTTCTTAGGTTTGCTTGACATGTCCATTACGTAGAAGACTGTCTCACATCGTTCGCGAGGACAAGCGGTTCGCGCCTATAGCCGACTTGGGTGAGGTCCACGATTGTCATACCGTATTTGTCTACCTTCACGCCGCTTGAAGTCGGTTCGACCCATTGGCACTTAAATAGAGGTCCTTCAAGGTCCATAGTCAAGCTCCATATCTCTTCTATGAAACCATAATATGTATCCACCTTGCCTTTGTTGTCTTCGGCGTCTATACGGACACCGCTATTTTGGTTAGTGCTCTTGTTATCCTGCGATCTGGTGTAAAATGTGTAACCATTTATCTCGTACCCCTTAAATGTCACGATTTCACTAGATGGTCCCGAGCCAAGCGTTACAAGCTGTTCATTGTCGACCCTTTCAAAAGGATGTACTTTTGTAACCAAGCGCCGAAAGAATCCATGTGCTTCAGTGTTATCCAATCCTCAGACCTCCCCGGGAAATCGCGGCGTAGAATACTCTTGTGCTCAAGGACATATGGGGCCACTACAGTTGATTGTTTCAAAACCGTGAAATGTGCTTGCTTAAATGTAAGAAGATCATTGCATGCAATTGCTTTCCTTCCTAGTGTCCCTTTTCCTCGTTGCCTCCCCTCATGGCGTGATATAGGGACGCCGATCGGGTTTAGATCATTAATGTAATCCACACAAAACTCAATCACCTCCTCTGTCCCATAACCCTCGGCAATGCATCCTTCCGGACGAGAACGGTTATGAACATACTTCTTTAGCACACTCATGTACCTCTCGAAAGGGAACATGTTGTGTAGATACACGGGTCCAAGGATACCTATCTCTTTGACAAGGTGAACAGTGAGATGAACCATAATATCAAAAAATGCAAGAGGAAAGATCATCTCAAGGCTAACCAAACTTTGTACCACGTCATCCTGCAGCTTACTTAGTTTATCTAGGTCGATGACCTTCTGTGAAATCGCGTTGAAAAAAGAACACAACTTTGTGATTGTCCCTCGTACCCACTCAGGCGGATGCCTCTCACGCCCTTTGAGCAATCGTGTCATTAACACAAGATAGTCATGAGATTTCATGTATGCGATTTTATTCTCTTTCGTGTTTACGAGTCTCTTTACATTCGAGGAGTATCCGGAAGGACCTTCACACTGTTCAGAACTCTATCATGCTTTTTCTCTTCTTTGCTTAGAGTGTAGCTCGCAGGATGTAGGTAATGTTGTCCTTTCTCTCTCTTTTGGGATGTAGGTCGTTCCTCAATTCCAAGAATTTAAGGTCCTTAGAGCTTGCGGTGTATCTTTCGATTTTCCGTACATATCTATGTAGCCTAGCGAGTTCAAGCGGACATTCTTCGTGATGTGCATGAAGTCAAGTGAGTGATTTACCTCCATAACTTCCCAATAAGGCAAGTCCCAAAATATTGACTTCTTCTTCCACATGGGTGCATGACCATCCTCATTACGCACATGTTTGCTTCTGGACCCTTTCCAAATACTACTTTCAAATCCTTTACCATAGCAAACACACGTGGCCCACTACGATCTTTGAGGCCTTACGAAGGTGCAGTTGCCGTTAAATTTCCCGCCTTCCTTCCGCGGGTGACTCGTAAGAAGAAACCTCGGTGACCCATGTACACAACCTTCCGATAGTTTTTCAGTGCGTGCCGTCCGTTTCATCTAAGCATCGGATGCGGGCTCTATATCCTTTGTTAGTTAGGCGGACGGGTTATCGAGAGCAGGCCAATCGTTGATTGTTACAAATAACAATGCACGTAGGGTGAAATACTCCCTTTGTACTCATCCCATACCATTGCACCATCGTCCCACAACGTCACAAGATCTTCAACCAATGGTTTCAGGTAGACATCGATGTCATTTCCGGGTTACTTGGGGCCTTGGATCAACAACGACATCATGATGTACTTTCGCTTCATGCACACCATGGAGGAATGTTATAGATACATAGTGTAACGGGCGGTGCTATGGTCGCTGCTCAATTCTCGAAAGGATTCATCCCATCGGTACTCAACCCAAACCTTATGTTTCTCACCTCATCTGCGAAGTCCGAGTGCGTCCGATCGACTTTCCTCCACTGTGAGCCATCTGCAGGGTGTCTAAGCATCCCGTCGTCCATACGCTCTTCTTTGTGCCAACGCATCATCTGGGCATGAGCTTTGTTAGCAAACATACGTTTCAATCGGGGGATCACGGGAAATACCACAACACTTTAGCCGGAGGTCTCTTCTTCTTACGCTCCCCATCTATTTCACTGGATCGTCACGCTTCACCTTATACCTTGATTCTCTGCTGGACAAACATCCAAATCGGCATACTCATTACGATCTGAGATACAATCATTAGGACACGCGTGTATCTTACGTACTTCCAATCCCAAAGGATGCATTTACTTGCTTGGCTTCATATGTAGATTCGGGCGAGTGTTATCTTCGGAAGCACCTTCTTTACGAGTGATAACACCTCATCGAATCCCTTATCCGACACACCATTTCTAGCCTTCCATTGCAAGAGTTCGGTGTAGTACGCAGACTTTTTGTGGCCACCTTACAGTTTGGGTACAAAGGAGTTACGTGGTCCTCTAACATGCTGTTGGAACTTCTCGAGCTGTCTTTCATCTGTGTAGTCTCCCTCTCAGTCACGCAGCATCTGGTCTAGCTCATCATCACCAAAGTCACCAAGTGTTTCTTCCACGGAACAGTATTGCGTGTCGTCCGGGTTACTGTTGAATCCATCTTCCTCTTCCTTGTCTTCTTCATCGTCTTCTGGCTAATCACCTCAACCGCCATGGTTGGTCCAACAGGTATAATTTGGCATAAAACCTCTCATGATCAAGTGGTTCATAACTTGCCATCGCTGGGAATGCTCCTTCTCGTTCTTGCAATCTACACACGGACAACATATGAAGCTGCCTGGAGGCAATAATGCAACGGCCGCATCGAGAAAAGCACGCGCCATCAATGAACTCTCTCGGCGACGGTCCGCATTGTACATCCATTGCCGATTCATCTATACCAAGTTATAATTTCATTAGAAATTATAACAAATTCCGTTAGAAAAATTATAACCTAACTTAAATTTCGTAACATTTAAACCCAACCAAAAAAAACTCCACCTACACCGTCATCCAATTAAAGACCTACCTTTCTAATTATTTTGTATCCCTTCCTACCTTTTGTAATTATTTTTTATCCTTCTACATGTTTTTCTATTTTATTTCATACACCAATAATTACTTCCTTGCAATGTTATACCTAGATCTCTTCCAATATTGTGATATTTAAGATTCTAAAGCTAACAACCACCTAGATCTAAAGCTTCCAATCACCTTTACCTTGTAATGTCATATTTTGAACTAGATCTCCACCCTACATCTTCATACAACAACAAAAACAAGGAACGAAAAACAAATTTTCGATAATGCTTAAAAAGTTCAAGATTTCTCCACATCCATTGAAAAAAATAGCAATATCTAGGTGAGAAGGATGTTCACATGATGTTACTAACTTTGAAACACTTAATTTAGAGCTAATCACCTCCAATTAAAAATTTGGACAGCACCTCGCCAAGAACGGTAGCTTGTCGGCCTTCTCTGCTCGATCGTATTCGTACCTCTGTTGGCGCATGGAGGAAGAAGGGTTTAAATGCTTGCTGGGGAGGGCTTCGAGCGGTTGGAGACATGAACCGCTTCGAAGGTTGAGTTCTAGAAGCGGTTCTTTTCTCAAACCGCTTCGAAAATCGAAGCGGTTTGAGAAAAGAACCGCGTCTAGAACGCAACCTTGAAGCGGTTCGTGTCTTAAACCGCTCGAAGCCCTCTCCGACCGTTATAACGAACCGCTTACGTGCGAAGATCACAATGGGTTCGCACTGACCGCTTCTAATAGGCGGTTGTGATGCCCGATTACGTAGTAGTGATAAGTTCTCCCCTAACTTAACTTTCGAACCGGCGGAGATATGTTATCACTTTATCGGCTCGATCCTAACCAGCAGTGATATGCCAAAAGGATTGCAAGGATTGCACATATATATATATATATATGTATATATATATATATATATATATATATATATATATATATATATATATATATATATATATATATATATATATATACATACTACATACTATCAGATTAGCAGGTCCCAGTCACTTAGCTTACGTACACTGAAAGCGTAGCTAGATTCGTGTATATATATCTGAATACACACTTGTACGTCCTTGTAGATAAGAACCGCAGAATTTTTTTTTGGTGTGGTAAATATAGTTGATATGATCATATGACGTTATTCGCCCAAAAATTTCCTCAGTTCCCGTACCCATTTTCCATCTGCTTTATTCATGCATTTGGTTTTAATATTCGTAGTGCTAGCTACCAATCTTGACTCATTCGCATAAGAAGCTGCAGGCAAGAAGAAATTAAGCTGTTACAGGAGCTGACCTTTATTCCGTATTCTTATCTCAACATGCTGATCGCATAGCTAGAGTATTCGCCGGTAAAATCTTTTTTGTTTATTTGATGAAAGTATGCGTCTCTTGACTTGACTATTGTATTACTTAAGTGCAAATCCTGGTGGATGTACAACGAGAAGTACGGCTACTTATCTAGCCAAGGTAATTTCCGAAGGAAGAGGTAGTAAAAGTAGTACCTTTTAGGTTGTGTACTTAATTGCGTTGTTTAATTGTTAGGTTTTGCTCCTGCGTTAGCTGGCGGTAGTGTACTGATCGATTGTCTTGAGGCAAATGTATACTCCGGTGGTTCAAAGATACCTCGAGGATACGATCGAGACAGTCGCCAAGTAGTACTGCACTGGAAATCTTGTCTTGTTTTGTCTTAAAGTTCCCTCGGTTCAATACTTTCTTTTATCCATCTTGCATCATGTACGATTGTGACATCAATTGTGCTAGCATCAGACCTAGATCCATTTATAATTTTTCTTGTTACCGTAAGAAAATCTAAAGCACAGCCGTAGGCTAGAAGAAAGCTTCATTGTTAGTTGTATTTAATGGACAACTTCCCATGCATCACGCCTCATGATGCTGACCAGATATTGTCAGTTATCAAAGGGAACACTACTGCGGATCAGGCATGCACAAGCGGTTCGAAACCGCTTTCAAAAGCGGTTTTAGAACCGCTTGTAAGCAACCTTTTTCCGTTATGTAAATATCCATGTAGCAATTTATACAGGGAGCATTTCTACAAGCGGTTCTAATAACCAACCGCTTGTATAATATCTCTACAAGCGGTTTTAGAACAACCGCTTGTAGAGGGATGACTTCTACAAGCGGTTCGTAGAACAAATCGCTTGTAGAATGTCTCTAATGATTTAGATCAACCCGCTTGTAGAGGATGACTTCTACAAGCGGTTGGTATTACTAACCGTTTACGAATCTTGTGCTCTAAAGCGGTTCTTTTCTAAAACCGCTTACAATGTTGCGTTCTAGAAGCGGTTCTTGTCTCAAACTGTTTCTGAATGTTTCGCTCTAGAAGTGGTTCTTTTCTCATACGCTTGATTTAATTTCATAATTTTTAAAAGTGCTTTTAGCACTACTGATTTCATTCATAATTTTTAAAAAATGCTTTTAGCACTTCAGTTTCATTTCATAATTTTTAAAAAATGCTTTTAGCAATTCAGTTTCATTTCATAATTTTTAAAAAATGCTTTTAGCAATTCAGTTTCATTTCATAATTTTTAAAAAATGCTTTTAGCAATTTAGTTTCATTCTATAATTTTTTGAAAAAGCTTTTTGCACTTCAGTTTCATTTCATAATTTTCATTCGAGAATTTTTTAAAAAGCTTTTAGAACTTTACTTTCATTCCATAATTTTTTCAAAAAGCTTTGAGAACTTTAGTTTCATTCTAGAATTTTGGCACTTTACATTCATTCCAAATAAACACTTCATACTATAAAAGACTTACATATACATAGTTCATACAGTAGGGGTACATCTTAAGTACTAACGTACTTTGTCTTTACAAGTCTTCCTTCATTATGATCACGACGTATGAAAGGAGTATCCACGTCTATGTCATTGAGGAGGCTTATGTCGACATCCACAGCGAAAGGAGGGATCTCGTCGAACTGACTATACTCTTCCTCGTCTGTGACGTCCTCAACTCCAACAATCCTTCGTTTGCCTTGTAGAACCACGTGTCGCTTTGGCTTAGTACTACAATCTTTCTGCTTGTCCTTATGCTTCTTAGGTTTGCTTAACATGTCCATTACGTAGAAGACCTGTCTCACATCGTTCGCGAGGACGAACGATTCGCGCCTATAGCCGACTTGCGTGAGGGCCACGATTGTCATACCGTATTTGTCGACCTTTACCCCGCTTGAAGTCAGTTTGACCCATTGCACTTAAATAGAGGGACCTTCAAAGGTCCATAGTCAAGCTCCCATATCTCTTCTATGAAACCATAATATGTATCCACCTTGTCTTTGTTTTCTTCGGCGTCTATACGGACACCGCTATTTTGGTTGATGCTCTTGTTATCCTGCGATCTGGTGTAAAATGTGTAACCATTTATCTCGTACCCCATGAATGTCACGATTTCACTAGATGGCCCCCAAGCCAAGCGTTGTAACTTAACTGTTCATTGTCTGACCCTTTCAAAAGGATGTACTTTTGTAACCAAGCGCCGAAAGTATCCATGTGCTTCAGTGTTATCCAATCCTCAGACCTCCCCGGGAAATCGCGGCGTAGAATACTCTTGTGCTCAAGGACATACGGGGCCACTATAGTTGATTGTTTCAAAACCGCGAAATGTGCTTGCTTAAATGTAAGAAGATTATTGCATGCAATTGCTTTCCTTCCTAGTGTCCCTTTTCCCCGTAGCCTCCCCTCATGGCGTGATATAGGGACGCCGATCGGGTTTAGATCATTAATGTAATCCACACAAAACTCAATCACCTCCTCTATCCCATAACCCTCGGCAATGCATCCTTCCGGACGAGAACGGTTACGAATATACTTCTTTAGCACACTCATGTACCTCTCGAAAGGGAACATGTTGTGTAGATACACGGGTCCAAGGATACCTATCTCTTTGACAAGGTGAACAGTGAGATGAACCTTAATATCAAAGAATGCAAGAGGAAAGATCATCTCAAGACAAACCAAACTTTGTACCACGTCATCTTGCAGCTTACTTAGTTTATCTGGGTCGATGACCTTCTGTGAAATCGCGTTGAAAAAAGAACACAGCTTTGTGATTGTCCCTCGTACCCACTCGGGCAGTATGCCTCTCACAGCCACTGGGAGCAACTGTGTCATTAACACAAGACAATCATGGGATTTCATGTGTACGATTTTATTCTCTTTCGTGTTTACAAGTCTCTTTACATTCGAGGAGTATCCGGAAGGGACCTTCACACTGTTCAGGAACTCTATCACGCTTTTTTTCTCTTCTTTGCTTAGAGTGTAGCTCACAGGATGTAGGTAATGTTGTCATTTCTCTCTCTTTTCGAGATGTAGGTCGTTCCTCAGTTCCAAGAGTTTAAGGTCCTTCCGAGCTTGCAATGTATCTTTCGATTTTCCGTACATATCTATGTAGCTTCATGATGTGCATGAAGTCAAGTGAGTGACGAACCTCCATGACTTGCCAATAAGGCAAGTCCCAAAATATTGACTTCTTCTTCCACATGGGTGCATGACCATCCTCATTCTGCACATGTTTGCTTCAAGGACCCTTTCCAAATACTACTTTCAAATCCTTTACCATAGCAAACACCGTGGCCCACTACGATCTTTGAGGCCTTGCGAAGGTCTAGTTGCCGTTAAATTTCTGCCTTCCTTCATAGCGGGTGACTCAGACGAAGAAACCTACGGTGACCCATGTACACAACCTTCCGAGAGTTTTTCGGTACATGTCGTCCATTCCATCTAAGCCTTTGGATCGGGCTCTATATCCTTTGATAGTTAGGCGGACAGTTCTGAGAGCGAGCGGTCGTTGATTGTTACAAATAACAATGCACGTGGGTGAAATACTCCCTTTGTACTCATCCCATACCCTTGCACTATCGTCCCAGCGTCACAAGATCTTCAACCAATGGTTTCGGTAGACATCGATGTCATTTCCGGGTTGCTTGGGGCCTTGGATCAACAACGGCATCATGATGTACTTTCGCTTCATGCACGACCATGGAGGAATGTTATAGATACATAGTGTAACGGGCCGGTGCTATGGTGATGCTCAATTCTCGAAAGGATTCATCCCATCGGTACTCAACCCAAACCTTATGTTTCTCACCTCATCTGCGAAGTTCGCGTACGTCCGGTCGACTTTCCTCCACTGTGAGCCATCTGCAGGGTGTCTAAGCATCCAGTCGTCCTTACGCTCTTCTTTGTGCCAACGCATCATCTGGGCATACGCTTTGTTAGCAAACATACGTTTCAATCGGGGGATCACAGGGAAATACCACAACACTTTAGCTGGAGGTCTGTAATGACCCCCATTTTCACATGAATGCAAAAATGGAAATCTCATGTGCAAACAGTACTAGTCCCATGATCAGTAGCTAGTACGCACATTTACAACAATTGGAATCACAACCATACATCATTTTATTAAAGCGGAAGCTAATTTACATAATAATCTTACAATTCAGAGTTTATAGCAGTAAAGAAGCAAAGTCTTGTAGTGTGCCCATCAATCCCTCGAGCAAGCGACAAGGCATAATCCTAGAAATTCATCGTCAATATCCGAATCCAGCGACAATTATGTTTCACGAGCTAATCGATTCTTCACCTAAAAACAACAATTAAGCAAGGTGCGTGCTTTAGTACTCCATAGACTTTTGCAAAGCCTATGATATATGCAAGCCATTTCAAAGGAAAGGCTAGTACGGTTAGTTTGCATAAAGCTGATTTGAAATATAAATACGGAATAGTAGATTGCAAAACGGAATTTAAGTAAAAGCAATTTAATACTGAAAGTAACAGAATGTGAACATAAATAAATCTCATGTACCTGGGTATCCTGACCATATCCACAAAACCAGTTCTACTAACACCCAGTAGAATTCACCAACACACGGTAGAAACCGCATTTTATGAAAATAACAAAACTGCTAACTATGTAATGACTTTACCAAGTTCCCATAACCGCGGGTACGGCTAATCGATTAGTTTTACACTCTGCAGAGGTGTACATCTTTACCCACAAGTCATGACCTTTTCCTTTTGCCGCATAGTTCACGCACCTTTGGCGTAGTGGCCAGAATGTTCATGACGAAAACCTTTACATTACCTAGGTTAACTTTGCACCAGCTCCGGGACGTAAAACCCATACTATGGCAGAAGAACTCAGAGCATAGAAATGATGGAACTTCCCCAGAGTACAGCGTACACCGGTGTATCGGTAAATGTTTGATCCATGATCACCTCGGTGTGGACGTCCCTTCGAGCAATTCATTAAGAAACAGCTCGTACTGCTCCAGCCTTCCAATGTGCAAAGTTAAACTAGATAACTTAATTGGTTTAAGGCTGTCCCATACCAAACACTTTGTGGTTGTACGGTAATTCTTGGCCTGAAAACAACCCATAGTTCGGTCCTTAACTCGACACGGGCAATAATCTCCACCCTACACTACGTGCAAAGACATGCACAACCGGCTATTGCCAATAATTGCCCGCATCTAAACCATAGTTTTATTTTTATTTTCCAACCAAAACACCAACCATAAAAATGGTCATACCCATTAAAAGTCATATCCAACATTTTTAATCATGTCAAAGTTTTATGTTTCTTTAAGCATGGCTAAGCATGTCACTAAATGTGAATAACTCAAATTAATATCATGTACTGTCTATGCTATTCTAGGGTTATCAAGGTTCATAATTTTTTACTTATCAAGGAAGTTCTATAAGTCTACTGGTACAACTACCATTACCCGAAATATAGCAGACTTTAATAAAGTATGCAGTAAAACATTTAATGAAAACATTTATAAAATTGGGTTCAATATGATCAAAGGGGGTGCTTGCCTTGCTTATTTATTGCTTACGACGAAGACGAAGCCACGGTTGACGGAGGCAATGACGGAAGTAGCGTCGTCGGATTCTACGTCGTTCAATCGAAATATAGCAAATATCCAACTTCAATAAGGGCAAAAAGAAAACAGACAGAAAACCAAAAAAAGACTCATTGCAGAAGGTAGGAATGTTTTAGGGTTTGGTTTGAATGATTTCAAAATCTTATGATTTAGATAATTATACAAACATATTGTTAATGACTTATGATAAAGAAAGCATGGTTTCTTTGATAGATTATCTATTCTTGATTTACGAATTCAAGAGGCTAAAATTATAAATTCTTGTATTTATAACTTCGAATTATAGATGCTAAAATTATTTGGATTAATAGAATTAACATATTAGACAATTGAGCTGGAAACTATAAATGAATAACACTTAATTGATTTTGCATAATAAGCGTTTGCGAACATATTAGGTCTGATAAGTTCAATTACCAATTATACATTAGTGGTTTTTGAGAAGGTTCTGGTGATACAAATTACATATTTGTGCATTATTTCAAAGTTTGCTTATTCACATAATTAAGTCCATAAAGCATAATACTTAAGGTTATTTGGTTATTAGGATTTATATGTAAAACATGATGAAATAAGATTATTTCTCCAGAATATGATAATCTATACTTTGAAGAACATTCTTAAGCTGATTTCATACATTTTAGTGTTTAGACGATACATTATATTCTTTGTTGAAACAACTTATATGATAGTAAGGTTATGACAACTATATGACTTAAGAGTATTGGACTACTCAGATTTAGATGCAAAGCAAGTTGAAAATAAAATATCTTTATAGATCATGGTAGTTCATACCTCAAATATTATTTCGGAACTGATCTCCATAAAATTTGCAATAAGACGAGTTATTCTACGGGTTGTTGAAAATGCTTAATTAGTTTTATAATTTACACGATAAAGGTTCAGTTTTAATTCTTAGTTTGCGACTGACCCTTGCATGATTATTTATTCATTTTCCAGGCATTAGTATGGGATATCACTAAGATTGTTTTAAAGTTGATTTCACAATATTTTGCTTCTATCCGAGATGTTTTCCATATAATTAAACATTAAGACTTGATATGTACTTAATTCAATTATGCACAAACATGAGGTATTATTGCGTAGCAGGTGCATTATGGTTTCATTAAGGATCTAGGAATTATTTACCATTACTTGAACATGTATGCCTTAAGTTACATTTATTTTAATTTCTATACATTGGAAAATAATCTATCTTTAATTCGAATTAGATTCAATTTCTAAATGTTTTTGTATAATTGGTATTCTTATAATATCAGGAGTGATACAAAACTAGTTTTATCAGAATTTGAGTTCATTTTATCTATATCCTAACTATTTAAAATTATAGATTCAAAATACAACAATAATTGTATTAATATTGTACTATTTACTTACTATATGCAATAACTCCAAATTTCCTATGGTGAACCCTAATTATTTTTGCACAATTAGGTTCCTGAAAGTCTAGGGATTTTATAAAAATTTCTTTCATTTATTTTGGAGGTCATTTGCAAAATTTCTACACATAGCATTCTTTTAAACCTTTTCTTTAAAATTTAAATATAGTTCATATCCAAATTATTTTAGCATATTCTGAATCTAAAGGATTTATCATGAATTTAGAAATTTATTTCATCTCATTTGGATTGATAGTTCAAAAGTTATGCATATTTGAATATACTAGGGTTTGAAAAATACAGAAAATAGAAGAAATTACCATAAACGGAAAGAGCGCTTTCACCATTGCAATACGCTTTCCTCTTCGGGACTTGGCTGGGTTAAAGCGCTGACGAGATGGACCCAGATGGCAGGGACTGGCTGAGTTAGACGCCTGACGCGCGGGACCCCGGCGTAGGGGAGACGATGTGGGCCCACGGGCGGTGTCACAGCACGGCTCGGAGGCTGACCAACCGGTCCCGCTTGGCGGTGACCCGGGGCAGGGGAGACGGCGCCGAGGCTCGTCGCCGGCGAGAGAAGGCCGGAGGCGAGGAATCAGCTTCGCCTCGAGCATCAGGGCGTCCGTGCGCACATGTGAGTGGAGTCGATTTGGCCGGAGATGGCTGCGAGGTGGGTCGCCACCGAGAGCCAGCGGCGGCGGCCACGATCAAGGTTCGCCGGCGATGAAGGAGCACCGGAGGAGGTGAATCGGTACCATGACGAGCATTAGCATGTCCATGCGTAGCCAGAGGTGGTGCTAGCTCAGCTGGAAAGGGCCGGAGTTGGCCTGCCACCGAGAGCCAGCGACGGAGGAGGGCGGCTCACCGGGGAAGAAGATGGGTTAGGTTCGGCTCGAATGGGCAACGAGGTGAGCATCACGAAGGCCCAAGAGTTCCATTTTTATGGTTGGATGAATTGGGGAATCACCGAAGAGCTCCACCACCATGCGACCGGAGCTGAGGAAGAGGATGGTGGTGACATCGGTGCTGCGGCTGACAAGCTCAAGAATTAATGGAGGGATTTGATTTGCACTCAGCTATGGTGTCTTCATGCGCGAGGAATTGGGGTATGATGCACCAAGGGAAAAGATGGCCGACAATTTGGTCTTGGCGGTGACATGGTCAGAAATGGGAAAACGGTGCAAGAGGGGAAGCTCGAGTGTGCACAGTCGGCGGCGAACCAAGCACCATGAAACACGGGCAAGGACCAAAACGGGATACCGGAGTCTTACTGGTGCTTTAGGAAGTGATGGCCGGGGCTATGGCAGTCCGTAGTGGCGGCGCAACGGGGATGAGCGGCGTCGGCAGGGGTGTGCGGTGGTAGAGCACCATGGCTAGGGGATGCTGCAATTGAGCTGGGGAAGGTGCTTATAGGTAGGTAATGGTTCTTTTAGTGGAAGCAATTGAAGTTTGATGCATCAACTATGGAATTCGAGCTGCAGCTTTGCTGAATGGGGAATGAGGTGAAGAAGGTAGTGGGGCTGTGATTGTGCAGAGCCTGGCAAGAGGAAAGATGAGGGAATGTGTTGATGTTTTGATGAGGCTCAGAGTTGCTTAAATAGGTGAGATTGGCTAGGTTGCGTCGGAATCAAAGATTTGTTTGACCAAAAACAGATAAGGCTTGGCTGGCTGTGCTTGCGCTTGGGTTTGGCATCGTGGGGAAGAAGAACCTGGAGAGGATGAGCTGCTGACGTGTGGGTCCAAGTACAAGAGAAGACAATTTCAGTTTTGGTTCCTCAGGACAGCACCGACTTGACGCCATTCTTTGTACTAGAAAACGTTCTCCAAAATTTTTGATAATTTTTTAACATGTCGACAGGATAAATATTGTTATGTAGTAAAATTTATAGATTAGAAATCGTTACACAAAAATTATATTAATTCTGACAATGCATAGTTGTCATTTTCTGTTGATTCGGAATTTGATTTAATTTAAGACTAAAAATAGTTTATTATTTGATGATACTTTTTATGTGGATCCTAAATGGAACTAAGTAACTTAAATAAGATTTTCAGATTTTTAAATTTTAAATTTTATTTTTAATAATTCGACATTGAACTTTTCACTTTCCTCATTGTGCATTTATGAATTTCCAAAATTATTAAGCGATGGGATAAATTCTTGATATTTTTACCAAACATAGATAATATAAGCATGTCGGCATGGTTAAAGTTTAACTCTGGTTAAGGTCGACAAAATTCGGAGAAATCTTGCAAGGTCGGTTCGAATATCTAGATAGGGTCATTTTGTCTTTTTACTTTATTTAATTATCCCAGATCGATTGCAAGTTGTATAATCATGATTCTAGATAGATCTGAGATTTATCGATATTTTTACATATTTTATTGATTTTGTATTTTTATCTTTTACTTTTACCATTTTATCATTTCAATTTATGAGACATTTCTTTTAAACAAAAACTCAAGAAAATCAATAATTGAAAAACTCAAAATTAAAATTCAAATTAAAGGTTACATCTTAATTCATTTTTATATTTTGTTTGTTTTGGAAGAAATAGTTTTAATGAGGAAAATCTTTCTTTTCTTTAAGATTGGAATACAAGGAAAGATGAAAAGATATTGTTTAAAAATCAAAATCTTGATTCCAATTGAAATTATATTCAATTCCATTTTTAATTTCAAACTTTTCATTTTTCATATTTTTGAATTTTTATGGGATGTTACAGACTACCCCACTTAACAGGAATCTCGTCCCCGAGATTCGCAGAGTCTAGGGAGTGATAAGAGGATCATAAGATAGATGATTCTGATGATATGATTCATCCAATCATTTTGGTATGCAAAGGGTTTTGATTTTGTTTGGATTTGACAACTACGGAGGAATGAAATGTACAAAATCAGAAGAATGACGGTAGAAATTGAATACGCAAAGGATGTACTCAAAAATCAAAAGGAATGGTTGCAAGAATTGAATACAAAGGAAGTACTCAATTTACAAAATCAAAACGATTGGTCGAAGGAATTGAGTACACAAATGACGTACTCATTTGGCAAAGTTAAAAGGAATGATTGAAGGAATTGAATACACAAACAAAGGCGCACTCAATACCATGATAAATGCGTTAAGTGCAATCACATGGAAAGGAGTTTTTATGTTCAAAAGCTTAATGTCGAGACAAGGATTGCTCTGGGAACTCGACACAGAAGGCCTTGGTTGCCGAGCTTAGCATTGACGCGAGCATCAACAAGGGAGAGTTTCATTTTGTAGTTGCTGGCGTTTATGAAAGCACGTACAAGTTGATAAGGCATCCTGGACTATCGACAAGGTCACTGAGACGACTTGGGGACTGTTGCTGTCTTCCTTGAAATTGGCGAGATGGGGAAGAATTCTTCTTGAGTAGATGTTGGCGATGCGTCCAAGTTCTTCATAGTTGATGCAGGTGACGTTGTCCGTCTTATTAGGAAAACAAAGGGTTGTTTACTGATGAAATGGATGATCAAAATTTATTGATGAAAGTGATGATCAAGATTCACTGATGAAAATGATGATCAAGAGGTGGTTAAGATCAAGGAGCTTGACTTTGGAATTATTCGATGAATATGAAAAGATAGAAGGGGGTAAGATGAGAATTGGTTTGATTAGAAAGTAACTTCCAATTCTTTAAAATCCTCTTGTTATTTAAAACTTCAACAGATTAGAGAAGATGAGATAAATATATGAGAATGGGTTAGTCTTAGGTTGTCTTTTGTTTATTAGAATTCAGTTCATATTGTTTTAGGTAACATTCCGTTCCTTAAAACTTCTTAATTAGATATTCTTATTAATTAAGGGTCGTCACGTCGTGGAGTTTCAACTCATGTCGAGCATTCACGAGTGCATCCCGAGAAGCAATACAAAAAAATTCACAACAAAAGTTTAACGGCACGTAAAGACTTTAAATTCAACCAAATACACAGAGGGTCTAAAATTTTCCTTCATCGGCTAACTTATCTTAGTGTACTATTTTTCCATCATGATGTTGGTCTTTCATTCTTCATTCTTCATGGAGCGGATAAACATCGTCGAAATTTCTTCTTCTAAGACTCCTTTTTAGTCTTTAGAAACACAAGACCATCTTGACTTCAATGTCATCATATAGTTGGCGAAGTGGCGACATGAAGTATCTTCATATTCATCATCATGGTTAGGTGATACTTGCGGGGAGGATTGAATAGGGACTGGTTCAACGCGACTTAGGTATTTTCGATGAGTCTAGCACAATAATAGAGGCTATGCTGTTAATTTTAACGAGGAGGCTTTTTAGGAAAGATCAGAGACTAGAAGAATATACAGGTGAGAAGTTCTACAGAAAGAAAAGATAAGCTTGTGAGGAATTCTATGAAAAGAAAAGGTAAGTCATTTTATGAATTATTATTATTATTTTTTTTAGCTCACGGGTTGAGATTTCGGGATTCATACATAAGGGCAACTCATCGTGAAACTTTAACCTGAAGGTTAAGTTTACACGTAAATCAGCCTAGATAGAGAATAAAAATCAAATGCAAATAACAAGATATAAACACTACATAAAAATGCTTTGTCTGGCTAAAGCGGAATAATGAGTCTATGTGCAGGGGTTGTTTTCCTAACGAAGGACCGAATATACTCTATTCTTCCACATTTTATTGTCGATTGATACCAACTCCTCATGGAGCAGAATCTTCGAGTTTTACTTTTGTCTTGTCGGGGATGGTGAAGTGTCATGTCCATCATCTTGAGGTTATCGGCGTAGACGTTGTAGTCTTCATTGGTTAAGCATGAAGAATGGTAGCGACATCTCTCGGACAACTTCGGAAGCAAATAGCAAAGATAAACTATGGACGAGACTTATTTTAAGGAAAGAGGAATTTATTTTATAAATCAAAATGAAAGTAGGGGTAAGATTAAGATCTTAGTGAGAAGGAAAAGAATAGAAATGGCTACATTTTGCAAATATAATAACTTTTGGAAATAAGTTTTGAATTTGAACCACTAATACTAACGACCATTCTAGGGTTTATCCTGCACTCAGCATGGCTCTGATACCTACTGTAATGACCTCCATTTTCACATGAATGCAAAAATGGAAATCTCATGTGCAAACAGTACTAGTCCCATGATCAGTAGCTAGTACGCACATTTACAACAATTGGAATCACAACCATACATCATTTTATTAAAGCGGAAGCTAATTTACATAATAATCTTACAATTGAGTTTATAGCAAGAAGAAGCAAAGTCTTGTAGTGTGCCCATCCAATCCCTCGAACAACCGACAAGGCATAATCCTAGAAATTCATCGTCAATATCCGAATCCAATGACAATTATGTTTCGTCGAGCTAATCGATTCTTCACCTAAAAACAACAATTAAGCAAGGGTGCGTACTTTCGTACTCCGCAAGACTTTTGCAAAGCCTATGATATATGCAAGCCATTTCAAAGGAAAGGCTAGTACGGTTAGTTTGCATAAAGCAGATTTGAAATACAAATACGGAATAGTAGATTGCAAAACGGAATTTAAGTAAAAGCAATTTAATACTGAAAGTAACACAATGTAAACATAAATAAATCACATGTACCTGGGTATCCTGACCATATCCACAAAACCAGTTCTACTGACACCCAGTAGAATTCACCAACACACGGTAGAAACCGCATTTTATGAAAATAACAAAACTGCTAACTATGTGATGACTTTACCAAGTTCCCATAACCGCGGGTACGGCTAATATATTAGTTTTACACTCTGCAGAGGTGTACATCTTTACCCACAAGTCATGACCTTTTCCTTTTGCCGCATAGTTCACGCACCTTTGGCGTAGTGGCCAGAATGTTCATGACGAAAACCTTTACATTACCTAGGTTAACTTTGCACCACTCGGGACGTAAAACCCATACTATGGCGTAAGAACTCAGAGCATAGAAATGATGGAACTTCCCAGTACGGCGTGCACCGTGTATCGATAAACGTTTGATCCATGATCACCTCGGTGTGGGCGTCCCTTCGAGCAATTCATTAAGAAACACTCGTCTTGCTCCGACCTTCCAATGTGCAAAGTTAAACTAGATAACTTAATTGGTTTAAGGCTGTCCCATACCAGCACCTGTGGTTGTACGGTAATTCTTGGCCTGAAAACAACCCATAGTTCGGTCCTTAACTCGACACGGGCAATAATCTCCACCCTACACTACGTGCAAAGACATGCACAACCGGCTATTGCCAATAATTGCCCGCATCTAAACCATAGTTTTATTTTTATTTTCCAACCAAAACACCAACCATAAAAATTGTCATACCCATTAAAAGTCATATCCAACATTTTTAATCATGTCAAAGTTTTATGTTTCTTTAAGCATGGCTAAGCATGTCACTAAATGTGAATAACTCAAATTGACATCATGTACTGTCTATGCTATTCTAGGGTTATCAAGGTTCATAATTTTCTACTTATCAAGGAAGTTCTATAAGTCTACTGGTACAACTACCATTACCCGAAATATAGCAGACTTTAATAAAGTATGCAGTAAAACATTTAATGAAAACATTTATAAAATTGGGTTCAATATGATCAAAGGGGGTGCTTGCCTTGCTTATTTATTGCTTACGACGAAGACGAAGCCACGGTTGACGGAGGCAATGACGGAAGTAGCGTCGTCGGATTCTACACGTCGTTCAATCGGAAATATAGCAAATATCCAACTTCAATAAGGGCAAAAAGAAAACAGACAGAAAACCAAAAAAAGACTCATTGCAGAAGGTAGGAATGTTTTAGGGTTTGGTTTGAATGATTTCAAGATCTTATGATTTAGATAATTATACAAACATATTGTTAATGACTTATGATAAAGAAAGCATGGTTTCTTTGATAGATTATCTATTCTTGATTTACGAATTCAAGAGGCTAAAATTATAAATTCTTGTATTTATAACTTCGAATTATAGATGCTAAAATTATTTGGATTAATAGAATTAACATATTAGACAATTGAGCTGGAAACTATAAATGAATAACACTTAATTGATTTTGCATAATAAGCGTTTGCGAACATATTAGGTCTGATAAGTTCAATTACCAATTATACATTAGTGGTTTTTGAGAAGGTTCTGGTGATACAAATTACATATTTGTGCATTATTTCAAAGTTAGCTTATTCACATAATTAAGTCCATAAAGCATAATACTTAAGGTTATTTGGTTATTAGGATTTCTATGTAAAACATGATGAAATAAGATTATTTCTCCAGAATATGATAATCTATACTTTGAAGAACATTGTTAAGCTGATTTCATACATTTTAGTGTTTAGACGATACATTATATTCTTTGTTGAAACAGCTTATATGATACTAAGGTTATGACAGCTATATTACTTAAGAGTATTGGACTACTCGGATTTAGATGCAAAGCAAGTTGAAAATAAAATATCTTTATAGATCATGGTAGTTCATACCTCAAATATTAGTTCGGAACTGATCTCCATAAAATTTGCATTAAGACGAGTTATTCTACGGGTTGTTGAAAATGCTTAATTAGTTTTATAATTTACACGATAAAGGTTCAGTTTTAATTTTAGTTTGCGACTGACCCTTGCATGATTATTTATTCATTTTCTAGGCATTAGTATGGGATATCACTAAGATTGTTTGAAAGTTCATTTCACAATATTTTGCTTTTATCCGAGATGTTTTCCATATAATTAAACATTAAGACTTTATATGTACTTAATTCAATTATGCACAAACATGAGGTATTATTGCGTAACAGGTGCATTATGGTTTCATTAAGGATCTAGGAATTATTTACCATTACTTGAACATGTATGCCTTAAGTTACATTTATTTTAATTTCTATACATTGGAAAATAATCTATCTTTAATTCGAATTAGATTCAATTTCTAAATGTTTTTGTATAATCGGGATTCTTATAATATCAGGAGTGATACAAAACTAGTTTTATCAGAATTTGAGTTCATTTGATCTATATCCTAACTATTTAAAATTATAGATTCAAAATACTACAATAATTGTATTAATATTGAACTATTTACTTACTATATGCAATAACTCCAAATTTCCTATGGTGAACCCTAATTATTTTTGCACAATTAGGTTGCTGAAAGTCTAGGGATTTTATAAAAATTTGTTTCATTTATTTTGGAGGTCATTTGCAAAAATTCTACACATAGCATTCTTTTAAACCTTTTCTTTAAAATTTAAATATAGATCATATCCAAATTATTTTTGCATATTCTGAATTTAAAGGATTTATCATGAATTTATAAATTTATTTCATCTCATTTGGATTGATAGTTCAAAAGTTATGCATATTTGAATATACTAGGGTTTGAAAAATACAGAAAATAGAAGAAATTACCATAAACGGAAAGAGCGCTTTCACCACTGCAATACACTTTCCTCTTCGGGACTTGGCTGGGCTAAAGCGCTGACGAGATGGACCCAGATGGCAGGGACTGGCTAAGTTAGACGCCTGACGCGCGGACCCCAGCGCAGGGGAGACGGCGTGGGCCCACGGGAGGCGTCACAGCACGGCTCGGAGGCTGACCAACCGGTCCCACTTGGCGGTGACCCGGGGTAGGGGAGACAGCGTCGAGGCTCGTCGCCGGCGAGAGAAGGCCGGAGGCGAGGAATCAGCTCCGCCTCGAGCATCAGGGCGTCCGTGCGCACATGGGAACGGAGTCGATTTGGCCGGAGATGGCTGCGAGGTGGGTCGCCACCGAGAGCCAGCAGCGGCGGCCACGATTAAGGTTCGCCGGCGACGAAGGAGCACCGAAGGAGGTGAATCGGTACCATGACGAGCATTAGCATGTCCATGCGAAGCCAGAGGTGGTGCTAGCTCAGCTGGAAAGGGCCGGAGTTGGCGTGTCACCGAGAGCCAGCGGCGGAGGAGGGCGGCTCGCCGGGGAAGAAGATGGGTTAGGTTCGGCTCGAATGGGCAATGAGGTGAGCATCACGAAGGAACAAGAGTTCCATTTTTACGGTTGGATGAATTGGGGAATCACCGAAGAGCTCCACCACCATGCGACCGGAGCTGAGGAAGAGGATGGCGGTGGCATCGGTGCTGCGGCTGACAAGCTCAAGAATTAATGGAGGGATTTGATTCGCACTCAGCTATGGTGTCTTCATGCGCGAGGAATTGGGGTATGATGCACCAAGGGAAAAGATGGCCGACAATTTGGTCTTGGCGGTGAGATGGCCAGAAATGGGAAAACGGCGCAAGAGGGGAAGCTCGAGTGTGCACAGTCGGCGGCGAACCAAGCACCAAGAAACACAGGCAAGGACCAAAACGGGATACCGAAGTCTTACTGGTGCTTTAGGAAGTGATGGCCGGGGCTATGGCAGTCCGTAGCGGCGGCGCAACGGGGATGAGCGGCGTCGGCAGGGGTGTGCGATGGTAGAGCACCATGGCCAGGGGATGCTGCAATTGAGCTGGGGAAGGTGCTTATAGGTAGGTAATGGTTCTTTCAGTGGAAGCAATTGAAGTTTGATGCATCAACTATGGAATTCGGGCTGCAACTTTGCTGAATGGGGAATGAGGTGAAGAAGGCAGTGGGGCTGTGATTGTGCAGAGCCTGGCAAGAGGAAAGATGAGGGAATGTGTTGATGTTATGATGAGGCTCAGAGTTGCTTAAATAGGCGAGATTGGCTAGGTTGCGTCGGAATCAAAGATTTGTTTGACCAAAAACAGATAAGGCTTGGTTGGCTGTGCTTGCGCTTGGGTTTGGCATCGTGGGGAAGAAGAACCTGGAGAGGATGAGCTGCTGACGTGTGGGTCCAAGTACAAGAGAAGACAATCTCAGTTTTGGTTCCTCAGGACAGCACCGACTTGACGCCATTCTTTGTACTAGAAAACGTTCTCCAAAATTTTTGATAATTTTTTAACATGTCGGCAGGATAAATAATGTTATGAAGTAAAATTTATAGATTAGAAATCGTTACACAAAAATTATATTAATTCTGACAATGCATAGTTGTCATTTTCTGTTGATTCGGAATTTGATTTAATTTAAGACTAAAAATAGTTTATTATTTGATGATACTTTTTATGTGGATCCTAAATGGAACTAAGTAACTTAAATAAGATTTTCAGATTTTTAAATTTTAAATTTTATTTTTAATAATTCTAACATTGAACTTTTCAGCTTTCATCATTGTCTGTTTATGAATTTCCAAAATTATTAAACGATGGGATAAATTCTTGATATTTTTACCAAACATAGATAATATAAGCATGTCGGCATGGTTAAAGTTTAACTCTGGTTAAGGTCGACAAAATTCTGGAGAAATCTTGCAAGGTCGGTTCAGAATATCTAGATAGGGTCATTTTTGTCTTTTTACTTTATTTAATTATTCCAGATCAGTGTAAGTTGTATAATCATGATTCTAGATAGATCTGAGATTTATCTGATATTTTTACATATTTTATTGATTTTGTATTTTTATCTTTTTACTTTTACCATTTTACCATTTCAATTTATGAGACTTTTCTTTTAAACAAAAACTCAAGAAAATCAATAATTGAAAAACTCAAAATTAAAATTCAAATTAAAGGTTACATCTTAATTCATTTTTATATTTTGTTTGTTTTGAAAGAAATAGTTTTAATGAGGAAAATCTTCCTTTTCTTTAAGATTGGAATACAAGGAAAGAGGAAAAGATATTGTTTAAAAATCAAAATCTTGATTCTAATTGAAATTCTATTCAATTGCATTTTTAATTTCAAACTTTTCATTTTTCATATTTTTGAATTTTTATGGGATGTTATAAGGTCTCTTCTTCTTACGCTCCCCATCTATTTCACCTGGATCGTCACGCTTCACCTTATACCGTGATTCTCTGCACACTGGACAAACATCCAAATCGGCATACTCATTACGATACAGGATACAATCATTAGGACATCCGTGTATCTTCTGTACTTCCAATCCCAAAGGACAGACGACTTGCTTGGCTTCATACGTAGATTCGGGCAGAGTGTTATCTTCTGGAAGCAACTTCTTTACGAGTGATAACACCTCATCGAATCCCTTATCTGACACACCATTTCTAGCCTTCTATTGCATGAGTCCAGTGTGGTACGCAGCTTTTTGTGGCCCTGTCCACAGTTTGGGTACAAAGGAGTTCTGTGGTCCTCTAAAATGCGCTGGAACTTCTCGAACTGTCTTTCATCTGTGTAGTCTCCCTCTTCGTCACGCAGCATCTGGTCTAGCTCATCATCACCAAAGTTACCAAGTGTTTCTTCCACGGAACAGTATTGCGTGTCGTTCGGGATACTGTTGAATCCATCTTCCTCTTCCTCGTCTTCTTCATCATCTTCCTGGCTAATCACCTCAACTTCGCCATGGTTGGTCCAACAGGTATAGTTTGGCATGAAACCTCTCATGATCAAGTGGTTCATAACTTGCCATCGCTGGGAGTGCTCCTTCTCGTTCTTGCAATCTACACACGGACAACATATGAAGCTGCCTGGAGGCAAGAATGCAACGGCCGCATCGAGAAAAGCCTACTCGCCATCAATGAACTCTCTCGAGCGACGGTCCGTATTGTACATCCATTGTCGATTCATCTATACCAAGTTATAATTTCATTAAAAATTATAACAAATTCCGTTATAAAAATTATAACCTAACTTAAATTTCGTAACATTTAAACCCAACAAAAAAAAGCTCCACCTACACCGTCATCCAATTAAAGACCTACCTTTCTAATTATTTTGTATCCCTTCCTACCTTTGTAATTATTTTTTATCCTTCTACACGTTTTTCTATTTTATTTCATACACCAATAATTACTTCCTTGCAATGTTGTACCTATATCTCTCCCAATATTGTGATATTTAAGATTCTAAAGCTAACAACCACCTAGATCTAAAGCTTCCAATCACCTTTACGTTGTAATGTCATATTTTGAACTAGATCTCCACCCTACATCTTCATACAACAACAAAAACAAAGCACGGAAAACAAATTTTCGATAATACTTAAAAGTTCAAGATTTCTCCACATCCATTGAAAAAAATAGCAATATCTAGGTGAGAAGGATGTTCACATGATGTTACTAACTTTGAAACACTTAATTTGGAGCTAATCACCTCCAATTAAAAATTTGGACAGCACCTCTCCAAGAACAGCGCTTGGTCGGCCTTCTCTGTTCGATCGTATTCGTACCTCTGCTAGCGCATGGAGGAAGAAGGGTTTAAATGCACTGCGCGAGGGCTTCCAGAAGCGGTTTGAGACACGAACCGCTTCAAGCGGTTCGAGAAAAGAACCGCTTCTAGAACGCAACCTTCAGAAGCGGTTCGTGTCTCAAACTGCTTCTGGAAGCCCTCTCCGGACCGTTGCCAACGAACCGCTTCTGGTGCGAAGATCACAACGGGTTCGCACCAAACCGCTTCTAATAGGTCGATTGTGATGCCCAGTTCTGTAGTAGTGGAAAACTCTGTTAAAGTGCATGTGCCATTATATTTTTGTCCACTGCAATAGATAAAGAGTTAATTGGATGTGTTGTGGTCGTACAAACAAGTACGGCAACTGATCTAATCAAGATAATTTTTAAAAAGCTGGTGTGTACTTAATTGTTGAGTTATGCACTGAATTTTTTTAATGCTACACTAGCTGTCGACAATTTAACATTGGTTATACCTTCTTTCGTGGAGGAAAACATTAACAGATATATATGCTCATGAGCCGCCTCACCTCAAAAGCATAGGGCATGTCGATGAGATTGTAGGGTGGCAAATTCTATATTGTCGCCGAATAGTGGAAAATCCTCATTTTTCTCGTTTGTATCCCCTTCCAATTGCTAAACGATAGAAGCTGAGAATGGCCAAGAGATAGAAGCTGAAATATATATTGATTAGGTTGTTGAATTGTTTGTTGCCTCTTCAAAACATTAAAAAAAAAAGAGAGCGAGAGAAGACCATGTATCGGAGAAAAAAAAACATAAGAAACTTAAACAAGACGAAAGAGCATCGCTAGCTAGCTATAGCTTGTTGGTTTCTGAATCTTGACTTCTTCCTAAACTTTCATCTACAATCAATCCAACATGGCACCATGGGCGTTTTGGTTGACTACAGATTAATTTGAGTGTGCCCAAGGTAAGAAGAAAGCTCCATTAATTGGCTATCTATTTGACCTGCTTTCCGTCTTACGCACACCAAAAGATGCTAGCTAGCTGATGGGAACATATTATCAAATGCTGTGTATACTAATCAAGTCAAGATCTAGTATGTTTTTGGGCAGAATTAGTTAGTGTGTGTGTACGATTATAGCCTGCTGCATTATTCAAGAACAAATCAGCAGTATCGATCCCTGTGGACGTACAATGAGATGTACGGATACTAATCTAATCAAGATATAGTTTTTATTTTAATTTTTGAATGGTTCTCAACATAATTTTTGAATATTGGTATTAGCAAAAGATGCTTCGTCTACGGAGTTTTTTATATTTCAAAATATACATAACATTCATATTTACGTGTACAGGAACAGTATAAACTAGACGACCCCCCCTAATTTCATGTATTCATGTATTAACATAAGTAGATTTGTCTCCAAAAGCACTTTTAATATTATAATTTATTATGTTTTGAAAATATATTATTATATAAATTGGTGGTCAAAGTTATGCTTTGAAGACTATATATGTAAGTATGCAAAATAATACTATTTGTGGCCAAAGGGATCAGTATTTCATCCCATATTAGTGTAACTGAGCATCTCATGTACTAAACAACAGAAAAATTATGAAAGTTTAACACGGACTCCTACTCTAAAAGAATTAAACCAAACTTTTGAAGCTACAATTTGGAGTTTTGTATGTACATAAATTAATAAGAATGTAAATATAGATATAGTTGCAGTATTGTATGTACATAAATTAATAAGAATGTAAATACAGATATTGTTTCAGTTATATCAGTATTAATTTTCTCAAAATTATAGCAGTGTAGGTACATCTAAGGAAACTCTAGTAAAAACATATAATTCAACCTGTAACCCTTCTATAATTCATGCAAATGTATATATAATTCATGAATCTTTGAAATTAAGTCTCCATAATTTCGGTTAGCTAGTTTGAGTTTATATTATACATAATTGTATGCAACCAAATCGTTCCAGATGTAATTCATGAAGTTTTGCAATCAAGCCTGTATATTGGAATTCAGTTAGCTAGTTTGAGTTCATTCTACACAAAATTGTGCAACCAAATTCTTCGACATGAAATTCATGAAGTTCTGCAATCAAGCTTATGTATTGGAATTTGGTTGGTTAGTTTGAGTTCATAATATACAAAATCGTGAAACCAAATCCTCCAAGACGCGCATGCATGTTATTTCAAAGTTCAAAATTAAACAAAATAATATTCTTTCTAATCACTACTACAGAACACCAGATCACTGCCGGTTCCAAACTGGCATCACTGCCGGATATTGGAACAGGCAGTGATTGGTCGGCAGTGATAGTCAGACTATCACTGGACTATCACTGCCGGTTCTAGAACCGGCAGTGACTGTCTGTATCACTACTGGTTCACATCCGAACCGGCTGTGATAGTCTGCCCACTACAAATTCAAAAATCACTCGGTAAAATAAAAACAATTATTTGCACCTGGATCACCCTGTATTTACTACGTCGCGTGTCACAAGTCACAAGAAGCGTGATTTTCGTGCGAAATACGCGTGCGGTGGTTGGGATTCGAACTTGTGACCTGCTGCTCACGCGACCTCCCCCTTACCATCTCCCCTAACAGACACTTCTCAACAACTATAAGATATATTTTCCTTTTATCTCTTCGTATCCGAATGTTTCAACGATTATTTGGACATCTAAATGACTTCAAATAAAAGAAAATTCAACTACAAAGTTGTAGATCTCATCGAGAGCTACAATTTTCATATAAATTATGTCTCCATCTGACTCTGCATGAAAAAGTTATGATTTTTCAAAAATATTATCACTTCCTGTTCGGCTTACGAACTGGCACTAATACTATTATCACTGCCGGTTCATAAGCCGAACGGGCAGTGATACTATTATCACTGCCAGTTCGTAAGCCAAACCGGTAGTGATACTTCCTCCATTATCACTGCTGGTTCTTCTTACGAACCGGTAATGATAATAGTGATAAGTTGCTATCACTGCCGGTTCTTCTTCCGTTGAGTATTTTTGCCAGTCTAGTTTATGAACCGACAGTGATAGTGCTATCACTGCCGATTCTAGCTGAACCGGCAGTGATAGGCCGGCAAGAAAGGTTTTTTTTTAAGTAGTGAATGTTAAATTCTTATATTATACATATGGTACCATTCAATACTTTATTTTAAGAATTTATTGGCCGGTGTAGAAAAGATATGCTATATATCTTGTAGATGAAATAGAGTTACATTTAAAGACACATAGTGCGGCATATCTAGCATGCAATACAATATCTTCCCCTTCTTAAAAAATTATATAACTTGTTGCAGAGCACGTCATGTTATGCATTATATTGATCAATGCTTGGTTTTGACTTGGCATGTATTAATTGTAAAAACACCCCAGTAATCAAAGAATGTTTTTGAAAATCCTTTTTCTACAAGTTATTTTTAACTATATATGAACTTATATATAGAACAGTTTATCAAAACAATGTTTGCGCTAGTTATTTAACAGGTAGATGATCATCCATAGACCATTACTATCACCACAAGGCCAAAAAACAGAGTTGTCGGGATCATGACTGTCGCATCCCACTCAGTTTCTTTCTGTCATGTCATCCAAATGCAGTAAAAAATAGATATCATTTACACAAAGTTTATTTTGATTTGCAAATACTTATTTTTTTGTTTTCTAGGCAAAAGGTCTCTTAAGCAAGGATTCAAATTTCGTTTTCGGATTAAATTTCGCCTGGGACCGAAATCCGAAATTTCGTCGAAATCTCATTATTTCGGATAAATCTCGGTCGAAATTCAAAAACCAAAATTCAAATCCTGTCCGTTTTAAACCGAAATTCTCGGACGGTTTTCCTGAAATTTTGGGGGAAATATCCGAATTTTCATGGTTTTGCGCTGGCTGAAAGGTAGGGCAAACGATGACAAAAACTTTTGCACTTTTTTCTGATGAGTCCTGACATATTTTTGATATTTTCATAAACATTTCATATAATTATGAAGTCTGTGGAATTTTTAAAAATTCATATATTGGTACTGTCCTGATAAAACGTTGACCGGCAATTTTGAAGTGAATGAAAATAGGACCACGTTAGAAATATATGAAATTTTTTGTGCATGATTCTGATGCATTATTAATGTTTTCATAAAATTTTCAGATGATGATCAAGCTTTATGAGTTTTTGAAAATTCGGATAGTGCTACTGTCCTGTTAAAAGCCTTACCGGCAAATTTGAACAAAATGAAAAATGGTTCAAATCACGTCATAAAATCTTGAACATTTTTGTGGATAGTTCTGATGTATCGCTAATGTTTCTATAAATGTTGAGGTGATTATCACTCTCGAGAAAATTTATAAAATTCTGACAAGGTTACTATCCCAATTATGTTCGTTTTGTTTTTGATTTGTTAGAGATAACAAATGAAGTTAAATTATTTTCAAAATTTTTATATATGATAATAAACTACTAGAGATAGTACGATAAATTTTTTAGATCATTATCAAGCATGTATAATTTTGTAAAATTCTAAGAGTGTTTCTGCCAAAATTTTAAAATGTCCCAAAAAAATAATTTTTTCGACAAATTATCATCAAAGATCACTTTCTTATGGGTCATTGATGGAATTGAAGTCAAATTTGGCCATAAAAAAGCAAAATCTGGATTTTTTTCCATGAAATTTCGCCAAAAAAATGAAAGTACTGTAGCATTTTCAAATTTTATTCAAACTTTTTTCTGGACGGTAATTTAGATTTAGTGGGTGCACAAAATCCAAAATTTTGCCAAAATTCGATGAAATTTGAATCCTTGCTCTCAAGTGTGTAGTTTTGATTTGCAAATGCTTATCTTCTTTATTTTTTTAGCAAAATCTTTTCTTTAAATGTGCCACTAATTACTTACTATTTGCATAGAGAGATATATGGGTACATAATTAATAGGGTCCACGTATGTAAAAAAAAAGCATTCAATAATTCCTTCATTATTTTTTTGCATAGAGTTGAAGCAGATATATATAAATGATACAGAAGGGAGTAGTATACCATTTCAAGAAATTAAATAGGTAGATCCAAACCCAATGCAACTATATATTAATCGTGTTATCTTGCTGGCTTGGTCTAAACAGCAAACAACTCATGGATTCATGTTGTTACATTTGCTAAGTCTTGTTGTTTCGATTAAACATATATATACACACGTAACCCTATTTGCATAAGAAAAATAGTAGAGATGTGTTTCCATACTTTTCTTTTTGATAGTTGCACATATATTAAAGTATGAATGAAATATAGATGGTGATTACTTACCCATTCAGTTGTTTCAAGATTTGTACAACTTGTATTAGAAGGGAAAGAACTAAAGCACTACTCAAAATAGTAAGCATTGGTTATTAAAATTAATACTACAAAACATGCATGTTATCATGTAAAATCAGGTTAATCTTTTCTACTCATTTATGATGTTAACAAATTTAGAATAAAAACATACGAAGCAGTATAATTTTGTCAGTACATTAAACTTTGCTTCACCAAACTATAGATGTGTATGGCTATATATTGTACTACCGGTGACCTTTGTCCTTGACGCTAGCTCCCTCAACCCTTCCCTTCCACGTTCACCATTGTGCAAAGGTGCATGCATGTTGGCCCATATGTCAGTGGTGGAGCTACCGTCGCCACGTGTGCGAGTGGATGCATGGTGAGGGGCCTGTCACATGGGTCGGCATCCAGGTAGGCACTAGGACCCACCAAATGTTAGAACACAAGAATATTATTCAAAGATTACAAGTTATGTATTCTCCGCATTCTCAAAAAGCACGAGAGATGAGAACTGAGCGGTGCTCGGTTGGCAGAGATGTGGCTGTACTCTTAGCCCACCTGAGTTCAACTCTGAGCCAACTGTGTGATCATCAAAAATAAAAATAGGTACATGTGCATGTGTGTTAGATATAGATATATAGAATAGTGTATTCTCACACTTTAGAGGTTGTTATATGATTAAGGATAACGACTAGAGAGGGGTCAATAAGTGGTTTTTAAAATTCTTTTGGCTATAAACCGATTTTTAAGCAAGTATGAAAAGAAATTTATTTCTCCACAATTAAGACCTAAATATTCTAGTTTTCGCGAAGTACATCAACAATCTAAGTCTAATCAAGTCTTGCGAACCTAGGGTAAAAAATAAGTAATATAATTAGTAGGAATGCAAATTCACAAAATAAAGATCAAGAATATAAACCACAAGATGAACACAAAAGAATTTTTTCCGTGGTCTCGGAGACTTGTCGATCTCCCTTAATCCACGTTACGGGAGCTTGAACGATCAAGCTGGTTCGTGTGCAAGTGAACCTTCCTCAATCCACTATAGGTAACTCTTTATCTCTCCAAGTAGATGAGCTTCAACATTCATACCAATACCGGGCCTCTTCACAACATTTTTTTGAAGGGATCACCAGTTTTCACACCTCTAAACCATCTAGGAGGCGGCAACCTCCAAGAGTAACAAGTCGATGATACTTGCTTGAAGCCAATCAAGTGTAGGAAGCTTAATTGAATGGAAATTCACGGCTTTAATGCTTACAACTACTCAAAGGATGAGGAATGAAGGCCAAGAGATATATGTTCTTGCTAGGGCTTAAGTATATTGCTGTGAGATGCTAAGAATAGCTCAAATGCCTTGGTATAAGGTCTATTTTAACCCACTCTCTCAAAAGAGCAGTTGCAATCACACTTCACTCAAAATGGTAAAATTTGGACATTTTGATTTGCATAATTCGAACAAACTCAATTTTAATGGAAACATGGAAATTAGCCGTTACATGCCAAATTCAAACATTGACACTACTACAGAACAGCACATCCTTGCCGGCACATCACTGCCGGTTAGGATAGAGCCAACAGTGAGAACATATCACTGTCGGTTCGAAAGTTAAGCCGGGGGGAGAACTTATCATTGCCGGTTCGTGGAACCAACCGGCAGTGATAACCTCATATCACTGCTGGTTTATATATAAAACCGGTAGTGATATATCACTGCCGGATCTTGTGTTAACCGGCAGTGATATTGGCATTTTCACTGCCGGTTTTAAACCAGAACCGGCAGTGATATTTATTTTCCCACCTAATTTTATTTTCCCGCGGAATCCGGCCCTATCACTGCCGGTTCTGCGCAGAACCGGCAGTGATAACTCCTTTATATATCTGACGTCCCTTACCCCCGACCAATTAAGCATAACAGAGAGGAGTCTCTGCTCCATTGTTGTGTCCAATTGCTGCCTAAAATTGTACTAAAATTCATATCTATTTGTCTTCAAGGTTAGTAATTTGAATAACATTATATTTGTAGTTGGATTTTACTTTATAGATTGCTTTAGATTTAGATAATTACAATTCTTATTCATTTCAGTGATTTAGTGGATTTTTAAATGGTGAAAATGGCTAGGTGAATTTTGCAAAATGGTGAAAATGGCTAGGTGAATTTTGCAATAATGAAAATTGCAAGATACATTTGTAAATCGATATATTTACAGATATATTGTGTATTTTCATTTATATGCTTATTTTCAATAATTAAAGTAATTAAAAAATTGCAACATTGATATTATCAATTATGAAAGTAATTTAAAAATTGCTACCTAGATATTTTTAATATAATAAAAATATGTCCTAATTATTCACAATTATTTTCTATTTTGCAAATAAATAAAAATTGCCAGATTGATATTTACATAATGAAAAAAGGTTGATGTATGCTCAAATTTTGAAATAATAAAAAAATGCTACATGGATATTTACATAATGAGAAAAGGTTGATGTATTTTAATATAGTCAAAATGTATCCTAACTATTTACAATTATGTATTATTTTGTAAATAATTAAAAATTGGAAGATGGATATTTACATAATGAAAAAATATTGATGTATTTTGATATAGTAAAAATATATCCTAAGTATTTACAATTATTTTCATTTTATAAAATAATAAAACAATGCTACATGAATATTTACATAATGAAAAAAGGTTGATGTATTTTAATATAGTCAAAATATATCGTAACTATTTACAATTATTTATTATTTTGTAAATATTTAAAAATTGCAAGATGGATATTTACATAATGAAAAAAGATTTATGTATTTTAATATAGTAAAAATATATCCTAAGTATTTACAATTATTTTCATTTTATGAAATAATAAAAAATTGTTAGATGGATATTTACATAATGAAAAAAGGTTGATGTATTTTAACATATTCAAAATTGCTACATGGATTTTTAAATCTTACCATTTACACCAGCACCATCTCGCAGGTCAGCACCGTCCTCGAAGAAATCTCAATCATCTGTGAAGCAAGGACAATCCCAGAAGAAATTACCAGCTGACATGACTGAAGAAGAACGGAAAAAGCATGTAAGCGCCAGTGTAACATCTCACTTTAAAAAGGTTCCACCACCTGAGAAGACTAAAGTTGACGAGAACGCGCAAAAGTTTTTCTCGAGTATGGCAAAAGTGCAAAAGACGAGGCAGGCTTCTGAACCTTGCAAAATGTAGGACTACGAGCGCATATCCAGAAAGCAATACTTGAAGGCGGCTAGTGCCGATGCGTTGAGGTTGGATGCTCAGGCAGATCCTGCTCAACGAGAAGCTCAGGAGCAAGGTCTAAGGTGGAAGTTCTTTATAGGGAAACCGCTGGTTGAACCAGCTCATTTCGACCACCTGACAACACAACTGCGGCACGTCCATCATTGGTACATGCAGCAGTCCAACGAAGGTATGGAGTTGTTCATAGTCCGATACACGGAGCAAGATTTTCACAATGGGGATAACATCTTCTGCGTGAATTTCGAGGAGGTGTATATGTTGTACTAGCAAGATGTCCTGGACGTGAATATACTTCAAATGTTGACTTTGTAAGTCTCTACGTATATTATTGTGCATTCTTGTACTGTTAATTGCATGTCTGACTTCTTTCGTATGTAGAATAGAGATACAGATTTGTAGAAGAAATGGCAATGACAATCTAGGATTCCTAGATACGGGGCTTCTCAACGAGAAGCTTGTGAAGGACAATCCACAGTACAATGAAGATTATTTATTTAATACTTTTTTCAAGCTGTAATACAAAACCTCCATACTTTTACCCTATAACTTTAAGTATATATTTCCCTACTTCTAATATCGTTTTACTGTTTTTGCGTAATACGTACGATGTTGGAGTAATTGACTACGTTGACATATATGTGCAGGTTTCACTGGGTCCTCCTCGTCATCCAGTTAGATGCTAGCAGCATTTTTGTCTTGGACTCTAGGAGAAAACCAACTAAGCTGTATCAAGACTTTTGGGACATGCTGAACAGGTAAACTCGATCGTTGTGTTATTGCTCTAGCAATATTCCATTCTACTTCATTTAAGTTTACTTAATATTCAAAATCATTCACAGGGCATTCGCACGATACTACAAGAAAAGTATTCGCCATCGCCCCTACATGAAACATTTCAAAGTAGTAACCGACTTTCTATGTATGAGGCAAGACCCGGGAAATAATTTATGTGCATACTATGTATGTACAAATTTACATTCAATTGTCACGGAGACTGTGGGCTATAACGAAGCCATGGTACATAATTACACATTGATGCCTACTTTTTTTCATTTAACATATATCTTCATTAATTAACTTTCTCTTTTCTTCAATAACAGCGCTCCAAACTGAGAACCAATAAATTATTACTGACAGAAACTATAGCAACTCAAGAATAGCTCGCCGGATTCATTCATGACGATGTCATCAATCCAAACGGCGAGTTCCACGCGTAGCCTCATCGCCCTCATTCCTTCCATCTACACCCGTGATATGCCTACTTCGACTCCTACTGTGGCCGGTGCAAAATCAAAGTGAATGAGATGTAGTCGAACTACATTTGTAAATAAATCATTGTAAAAACAAAGTATTGTGATGCTTAATTTAATATATTCGAATTATGATTTTAATGATGCTTTGTATATACATGGATATATTTGAATTATGATTTGAACGATGCTTTATATACTATATATGGACAATGTATAAACAATTGTATAAATATATATATATATGTATATATATATATATATATATTGAACAAAAAATATGCAATACAAATATTTGGTTCACGGCTTGTCACTGCCGGTTCTCGGAGAAAACCGGCAGTGATATGTATATATCACTGTCGGATTGAGGTATAACCAGGCAGTGATAGTCCTATATCACTGTCGATTTTGTGTATAACCGGCAGTGATAATTATTATCAATGTCGAATTTTGGTTTAACACGGCAGTGATAGTACAATATCACTGCTGGTTCTACATAGAACCAGCAGTGATAATCCTTATCACTGCCGGTTCCTGAGTCGACAGTGATAATCCCCGAGTATCACTGCCGACCAATCACCGCCGGCACCAATGACCGGCAGTGATGTCGTTTTGGAACCTGCAGTGATGCGCAGTTCTGTAGTAGTGTGAGAAAATCACAGTTTGCACATTCTGAATATTCAAATAGAACTGGTGCGCGAAAATAACACTTCTGTTAAAATGTCCAAATGTACCCATTAGGACATTCCAAAAGTACCAAGTAGGATGTTACCAAAATACCAATTAGGACATTGCGAATTAGTACATTTGGCCAAGTCTACTATATATCCACTCCAAGTTGTACACTTCTTGTCAAAATGTCATAATTTTGGATTAGGACCTTCCGAATTGCAAAATTAGGTTATTCTAACAAGAGACCTAGCTAGCCACTAGATTCTCTTTGGATTTTTGAGGTGTTTTAATGGAAGACCACAATCAATCTCTCAACCATGAAACATCTAGACACCAAAAAGAGTCTAGGAATAAAGGAATAAGTCATTTTATGTCCCTCAACTTTCTAAAAAGTTTATTAAAACCATTAATTATAAAACTAGGCATTTAACACCTTAAACTTACAAAATTAGATCAATTTACACCCTAAGACGATTTTAAAGAGCGGTTTTGTTAATAGGGAAGGTGATTTTTATGGTTTTTGGTGTGTTGACAGTTATGTCATTGATTTTTGCTCATGTAGATCAAAATGAGAGAATGAATGATGACGAGAAGAACAAAGACAACGTATATAGAGCGAAAATGAGTGATAAAGAAGTCGATGATGTTGTTGTTAATACCCTGAATTGGGTCCTCATTACTAAAACTCGTTGGTGTAGCTACCAATATAGTGAAAACCATCTTGAGTGGGATCCAAATCATCAAAACCACCATCCAAAACCTCCTTAGGGTATAAATCAACCCAGTTTTGTAAATTTGGGGGGTTAAATACCGAGTTTTGTAGTTGAGGGTGTTAAATGGTCTTTTTGAAAAGTTGAGGAGTGTAAAATGGACTTATTCCAGGAATAAAAGAATGCATCAATTTGAGCTTCCGACACCGATAACACTCAAGGTACTAGCCAAAGACCCCTCTTAATAGTATGGCAAAAAAATATAAATACAAATTCTAGCAATCCGATCTTTCTCCTAACTCCTAGACTAGTAGAATAGTTAGAGAAATATTCTTAACTTTCTAATTATACCTTTTCCTTGGTTCTTTAGCTCTATTTGGGGTCATGAAGGCAATTTTCGGTGTCCTTTTTTTTTAATTTATCTAACTTTGGGACCTAAACCTCATACATACTCATGAAAAAGATTAGTTCCAATTTTCGGATTATCATTAATCATCAAAATCAAAATTATAAGCTTAGATGCTTCAGTCGTGAAGTATTCAATTCAGTCGTGAAGTATTCAATTAATTTCTTAGTGTATATAGGAAACACACATGTGGTGCATATGCTTCCGCCTTGTACTCCTCGGAAAAAAGGCCAGAAAGCTTGTCACCTTCTGCAAGGATGCACTACCATCACTTACTCCTTATCATTCAACACATACCTCATTGGCACTGGGCCTCACTTGTCAGCATGGTGGTCAACACACACCATGTTGCTACTTTTGGCACAAACTACGAGCTTGTTAGGAAGACACCACACATCCCTCTACCTCCCTCTAAAAACAATTTTGTTGGTGTCATCACCTCCCATAAGTTATTTTCAAAATTCAAAATAACATGTGATCTTTTAGAATGTGCATCTGATCGTGTTGTATTTGAACCATCATGTTGATTATGATGATATGAACAAAACAGTTTCTGTATATGTGTTTGCACCAAAATTTGGCAAGCTTGGTCAAAATCGGCAATAAAGTCAAAGATACGGAATTAACGGACAGGATGGAAAGGTTTGGAGATATTTTGGTAACTGCAAGATTTTTAAGAAAAAACAACCGTCCGAGATAAGGCCGATACGGATACGGACTTGAAGCGTGTTGTAACAGGACACGATCAGCCGAGGGTATAAAAGAAGGGCCAAAGCGAACTACAAGAGCATCATCAACACAATACAATCAACTAGTTTTTACTTTCTTCCTTCCTGTCGACTAGGAGTAGCTTTTGTAATTTAGTCTCTGTAATCGATCTTGATCAATAAAGTTGCGCATCGCGATTGTTGATCTTCTTCAATTACACCCAGTGTTTGATTTATTCGATTTTGTTGCGCATCGCCTTTTTGAAATCGATCTACCTTTATCCTCCGATTAGCCTTAATCGCTAATTAGACTTGCCTTGTTACTTTGATCTTAATCGCTTCAAGTCGATTGGGTCTAAGCCGATTGATCGTTAAGATCGGCTTTTGAGTACATTTTATATTTTACCTTGTCGATTCTGTGTCAAATCGACTGGCACGCTCTTGAACCAGGTGTTCATCTGGTGTGCTGCTGTCAGAAACCCTACTTCAAGTTTTTGACGTCAACACACTCTTGGCACGCCAGTGGGACCCAATGTCCTCTTCGGGAAAATCGATTCCGCCGTCCGATCTCAATAAAGAGGCCATAATCATCCCAACGATGGACGATTTGACGCCGTAACAACGCCAGAGATTGAGGTTCTAAGGCCGCTACCGGAAGAGATGATGCTAAGTTGCTATCGTAAAACTAGACGCGCGTCACTCAAAAATCCGCCTGCCGACGGTCAACGCTCAGGAGATGCAGTGTAATGAACGTAAGCCGATATCTGCCTGCTCAAGCCGAATTATCGGCTATGATTAATCAGTCTGTGCATCACGCTTTGATAAACCAATCATCGGCTCTTGTGACAACGCTTAAGCCGATGATAGCAAATAGCGTCAAATCTATAGCCCAGGAGTTGGCCTCGTCAGGAAGTCTGCTCGACCCATTGCAAGCTCTGCCGAATTATCCTGTTTTTTCAGTATCACAAAACACGCAGAGCACAACGGCCGATCCTAAATCATCGGCTGTAACTTCACCCCCCACCATGATGCCCACACAACCCACGATCATATTGCCTAGGGACCCTCGGTCAAGTGGAGTAAGTCATTATCACTCCTACACCGACGCTGCTAATTTAGACGCATCGACCAATTTGCCATTGCCGGCTTCGTTCTATGCTTTTCCCAATCGGTTTCACGATCGATTGGCTCGAAAGATTCCACAAGAGCCTACCCCTTAGGAACCCAGGTCCACACAGGTAGTAACATACTCGTAACCATTTGTCCCGATCTGGAACCTCAAGTCGACGTAATCGCACGAGCGATATGATCGCGATTTGGCGGGACAACGTACTGGCAACCCGAGCTCGCACTCGGGGAGCAGAACGCTGATTATGACAGATATTATCAAGGGCCTGCTATGGCCGATAATGTTAATTGGGCCAATCAGATCTCTGCCGTTTTGAGGGACCAATTCAGCATACAACCAAAAGGAAAGGTTATCGGCTATAGAAAGCCGTATCTCGATTACATAGATCGCATGCCCTACCCTCATAACTTCAGAGTTCCAGACTTCGCCAAATTCTCTGGGGATGATTCTATCACCACCCTGGAACACATTGGACGCTTTATCGCGTAATGCGGTGAAGCGGCCCAGTCCGACGGGCTTAAAATTAGACTATTCCCGTTGTCTCTGTCTGGGGCAGAGTTTACTTGGTTCACTTGCTTGCCTCTGAATTCGGTCCATTTATGGAACGATTTGGAAAGCCGATTTCATGAATACTTCTTTTCAGGCAGTTTGGAGCTCAGGATTTCAGATCTAAGTTCTGTACACCAAAAGTTTGGGGAATCGGTAACGGATTACGTCAAGAGATTTAGAGAAATTAGGAATCGGTGTTTTAGCGTCACATTGCCTGACAACCAACTTGCCGATTTAGCATTTCAAGGTTTGATTCCGCCACTTAGGAAGAAATTCGGAGGACAAGAATTCACCGACCTTAGCCACTTATTGCATCGCGTATCGGCCCAGGAAAGCCGATTCACTGATAATAAAGTCTTCAAAGACAGATTTAAAAATAGCAATAACAAAGAAAAGGACAAGGCTAAAATCAATATGGTTGAGTATTGTCCAAGTGACTCATCGGAAGACGAGGAAGCAAAAATAAACATAGCCGAATGGGTCAAAGGATCCAAAAAGTCCTTAGTCTGTTCTTGGCTTAAGCCGACTAGGAACAAGTCGGAGGTTAAGTACTCTTTCGATGTTTCTAAGTGCGATCGTATTTTGATTTATACGCAAGAAAAGATAATACGATTGCCAGAGGGGCATGTGATACCGTCGCCCGATGAGATCAAGAAACGCAGGTATTGCAAGTGGCATCATTCTTATTCGCATAACACTAATGACTACAATATCTTCCGTCAACAAATCCAATCTGCTATTGAGGATGGTCGGTTGAAGTTTGCTGATGAGCCGACCATGCAAGTTGATGTTGATCCGTTTCCCATCAACATGGTACAGTGTTCGGCTAAAGGAAAAGAGCCGATGCACGACGAGCAGAAAAAGGATCGACAAGTCAACATTCAATCAAGCTTGAACGGCGATCAAACACTGAAGATTACAATCGGCTCTTTACAAATAGAAGCCGATCGTGAAGGAAAAAATTCAAGAACCATCAAACCCAAGGGGAATCCTCAGGTAGGTAAATGGTACAAAGCAGAAAAGTCTCCATTAAGGCAGCCAGCGAAAAGGTCAGGACCAACATTTTTACAATTAATGGAGAAATACGAGAGGATGATAGCCGACCACGGTATAAGGCTCGCCGGTCGGATAACTTGTACCGCACCGAGAATGTGGAGAGGGCACATAGAAGGTGTCCCTTTTGGCAGTTTTGCTGGGAAAGAGGAGTAGCGTTGCCAACACCATACACCAGCCCGATGGAACATTATCCCCAAGACGATTGGCCAAGGCAATCGGCCAGAGATAGGCTGTCTGGGCCGATTAGAGAGCAAGGTAGAAGTGACAGAAGGCCTGTCCACGAGAGAATATCCAAACCAGATTAAGAACCGAGCCAAATCAGGACACACAAGCCCAGTTCTAATCAAGAAGATTTGGCTGGTCAAATACGAAAGCCGGTGGAGCCCAAACCCAGGTGGTGTCCATCTGGCCTGAGCCGATCACAACGACGACGACTTCAGAGGCTAAGGACGCAAGAAATCCGTGAAGCCGATGCCGAAAAACAGAGAGACGAAACGTTTAATGAACTTCGTCCAATCAAATGCGTCAAGAAAGAGTGGAGAAGAAAAGAACAAGCCGAAGATGATTTCGAATCAGCTGATGACTTGGGTTCTCCCATGATTCGGGATGACACCCCTCCCATGGATATTAACATGGTGTTCACGTTGCCGGCTGAGTTCAAAATCAGAAACGAATCGACCGAAAAAGCGGTTGCTCAGTTTTTTCTGGCGTACAGAGTGCCATATTCGAGAAACCTAAAGATGATCATCGGCATCTGAAGCCATTGTATCTAAAAGGATACATAAATGGTAAGCCGATATCAAGAATGCTGGTAGACGGAGGGGCCACAGCGAACCTGATGCCGTACACGACATGCAAGAAAATGGGTAAGTCTGATGAAGACTTAATTAAAACTAACATGGTTCTAAACGACTTCACAGGTGACCCCACGGAGGCAAAGGGTGTCATAGTCACAGAGCTGACTGTCGGTAGCAAGACCTTGCCGACAGCGTTCTTTGTAATCGATGCCAAAGGAAACTACAGCGTACTGCTCGGTCGGGATTGGATTCATGCCAACTGCTGTATTCCGTCGACCATGCATCAAGCGCTTGTACAGTGGAACGGGGAGGAAGTCGAAATCATCACAGCCGACACATCGGCCCATATCGCCATGGCTAGCTCTGACGCGAATTGGCAACACGAAGAAGCTGGCTGCATATCGGGAAGGGCGCTGGACGACTGTGATTTCATCTGTGTAAGCAAATCAGGACTCATGCCGATCAGTGTCAAGCCGGGCACTTTTGATCGGGCAAATGAAGTGTTACACCGATGGGGACAAGAAAAGCACTAAAGGGATTACAGGATAAAATGCAAAGCTATCGGCAAACAACGGATAGCTACGAAGCCATAGAAGACTTTGAAGAAATTGAAAAGTTAGGTCAAGGTTTTACATCCACCGATTTGCTTCAAGAAGTAGATATAGGTAGTGGTGATAGAAAAAGACCAACTTTTGTTAGTGCAAGTTTAGATGTAAAGTACAAAGAAAAACTGATAAAAATCCTTAGAAATTATAAGGATTGTTTTGCTTGGGAATATCATGAGATGCCCGGATTAAGCCGTCAGCTGGTGGAACATCGGCTACCTATAAAATCGGGCTATCGGCCGTTTAAACAGTATCCTAGGCGTTTCAATCCGGCCTTGTACCAAATTATAAAAGAAGAGATAGAACGGTTGTTGGAAGCAAAATTTATCGAGCCTTGCCGATTTGCGAGTGGGTTTCCAACATTGTTCTGTTATGAAGAAAATGGAAAGCTTCGGTATCGTCGACTTTAGAGATTTGAACAAGGCGATGCCAAAGATGAATATCCGATGCCAATAGCCGATATGCTCATCGATCTTTGCGTCGGGGAACAAGATCATAAGTTTTCTAGATGGTAATGCCGGGTATAACCAGATACTCATGGCAGAAGCCGATATACCGAAGACAGCTTTCAGATGTCCTGGTGCAATAGGATTGTTCGAGTGGACGGTGATGACTTTCGGCTTGAAGAACGCTGGAGCAACAAATCAGCGAGCAATGAATATGATCTTTCATGACTTAATCGGCCACATTGTCGAAATTTATATTGATGACGTAGTAGTAAAATCTGCAGAAGATTTGCAGCACTTGGCCGACTTAGAAATAGTTTTTAAGAACATAAGATCGCACGGCCTAAAGATGAATCCTTTCAAGTGCGCGTTCGGCGTGTTGGCTGGACAGTTTCTGGGCTTCATGGTGCATGAAAGGGGAATTGAAGTCAGTCAAATGAGGGTCAGAGCTATAGCCAATACCAAACCACCGACATGCAAGAATGAGTTACAAAAGTTGATCGGCAAAATTAACTATCTCTGTCAGTTCATCTCAAACCTCTCTGGAAGGATTCGTGCTTTTACTCCATTGCTAAAATTAGAGGACAATGAAGAATTTATATGGGGAGCCAATCAGCAGAAGGCTTTCGATGAAATTAAAAGGTATTTGTCCAACCCTCCAGTTTTGGCTGCGCCTCAAAAAGGGGTTCCTTTCAGACTATATGTCTCGGCTGAAGAAGATACTACTGGAGCTGTTTTGGCACAAGAGGTGCATGGTAAAGAAAGGGTTATCTTTTATTTAAGCCGACGGTTGCTAAACACAGAAATCAGGTACCCTTTTATCGAGAAATTATGTTTATCTTTGTACTTCTCGTGCACGAAGTTAAGGCATTACATATTAGCATCGGCTTGCCAAGTGATCTGCAAAACCGATGTTATAAAATATATATTGTCAGCTCCTATTCTACGAGGTCGACTTGGTAAATGGGCTTACGCCTTGGTCGAGTTCGACTTATCATATGAATTGGCCAAAGCAGTCAAAGGACAAGTCCTAGCCGATTTTATAACAGGACATGACACAGCGGCAAACTTAGTCTCGGTCGCACCATGGCAGTTGTTCTTTGACGGATCAGTATGCAGGGAAGGTGATGGTATCGGCATTGTACTCACCACACCCAAAGGGCATAACTTCGAATTTGCATTCCGGCTAAATAGCCGATGTTCAAACAACCAGGCCGAGTACGAAGCATTGCTCAAAGGCCTGCAATTGTTGGAAAATATTGGAGTCAGTGCTGTTGAGGCATATAGTGACTCACTGTTGGTTGTACAGCAAGTGAAGGGATTGTACCTATGTCGAGATGGAGTGTTACTGAAGTATTTAGAACAATGTTTAGAAATCATTGGTTCTTTTACATCGTTTTCTATCTGTGGAATATAAGAACCCGGGTACCCTCATGACAAGCCCAAGAGGGAGGCCTGTAAGATACTCCCGCGTCGGCCCCATTGCTGGCGCAAGGGACATATCCTAAAGGAAGTTGAACTTATATTTAGATATGATAGATACAGTTGTAATCCGAGTCGTTGATAGGGTAGATAAAGATGTAAACTCTATCCTATTAACTGACTAGAATCTTGTAACCGATTGGAATCTCCAAACCGATCGGGACTCTGTAAGCTGCCCCACCCCCGCTATATAAGGGAGAGGGCGGGCAACAACAGGGGGATCCGATCATCCAAGCCTAGAGCAATCAAGCCATAGAGCATAGAACACCTCATATCGCCCAGAGGACATAGCGCTTTGAGCAATCTTAGGTCCAAGAGATCCATATAATCCCAGCACACAGGATTAGGGTATTATCTCCTCCGCGAGAGCCTGAACCTGTATAAACCCCTTGTCTTGTGTGACCTTCGAGTTTGAGATCGAGCGCCTACCCCATAAATTCATTGCCGACTACAAAAGTCGACAGTTGGCGCGCCAGGTAGGGGAAGCGCTATAATCTTTTCCCACAGACTCGATGGCAGCAATCGGTGGATTCGTCGCCACCTTCGTCTCCGGCCAGGCCTTCCGCTTCGGAAACCTGGACTTCGTCGCAGAACCAGATCCGATCTGGTAAATATCAGGCCAACCCAACTAAGGTATGTCACTTTGACTTGGCCGACAAACCATTCAGCGTCGCGAGGAATTGCTGCGATCTTCGTGGCATCTTCGCGATAGAAGAGCAGAAGACCGATCTCCAACGCCAATAAGAAGAACAAGAAGCTGCGGGGGAAGATCGTCTTCGTAAGGGTAAGGAGTTGCAGGTACGATCGCTTCGATCTCGCGGCCGCAATGTCCGCGAGGACCTCCTACAATCCAGGTTGGGAGATCAAGCCGTTTTCCGCACGCCAATGCAGAACGTCGTCGCCTCCAAGACGCTTCTCGACAAACTGGACCCGATGATTGCATCGGATAGCCCGGCGGCCCCGATCGTGGCCCAGATCAAGGCCATGGTGACGGCGGCCGCAATTTAGCGAAATCAGGAAAAGCCGGTAGGTGAAGCGCACTTGCGCTCCCACGCGGCTTTCGGCACGGCCACGAGCCTACGCCTGCGCCCCAAGCGCCACTTTCGGCACGGCCATGAGCCACGCCTGCGCCCCGAGTGCCAACTTCGGCATGGCCACGAGCCTACGCCTGCGCCCCGAGCGCCACCTTCGGCACGGCCACGAGCCTACGCCTGCGCCCCGAGCGCCACCTTAGGCACGGCCCCGAGCCACGCCTGCGCCTCGAGCGCCGCCTACATCTCATCTACAACCCTACGCCTGCGCCACGAGCAAAGATGGCTTGATCGTCAGCAACATATGGAGCATAAAGCAGCTAAGTCGCTTTTTACTCAATTATGTCATTATAAATAAAATTGTTGACTTTCCTGACTTGCTACTTAGTTGACCCACAACTATGCAAGATGAAGTCGGGGCTACACTAATAGTGTGCGCGCATCTCTTTTCTGAGTTGTATTTTTCTTCTTTTGCTTAACGATTGCAAGTGAATCCGAGTGCGATAACTCCGAGTTGTGAAGCTCTGACCCCATGAACGGCGAACTTTAGTCACCCAAAACACGTGCATGGGAAAAAGAGCCATGAGCCGACTCCCAACGCTCGGGGCTAGACTAGTCGGGCGAGTGCTTAAACAAAAGAGTCAAACCACTCGGATGAATTCAAAATCAATAAGGAAAAAGAGTAAAAAACTCTAAAATTATATATACACCAGTCGGACATCACATCCGAGTGAATTGTTCTTACATTGCCTAAGTTCTACATATAAATGATTCCAGGCTACTAAATTTGATGCGACGTGTGAGCTAACGCTTCAACGATTTACATCAAGAACTTCGCGATTTAATGAATTTAAAGGAGCGGCGCTGAATTTTGCCTTGAGCGGGAAAAGCGTTTTGACTTACGCATATCGTTTGGGATCAAGATGTCCCAAGATGAGCCGACCGCGAATTACAATAATGGGGCTAGGAACCACTCGGAAAGTTTAACGCGTGGAGCTCTATTGAGTCCTTCACGATCTCTTTGCCTACAACAGGCACAACATCAGTAAGGAAAACTAGTCGAAGCCGCATCAAGAATGGAAGCACTCGGCGTGAAGCATGACTCGGTTGGGCTGCAACCGGAAGGAGGCAACTCGATCGCAAAGGACTCGGGGCTCTTGTGGAATATAAGAACCCGGTACCCTCATGATAAGCCCAAGAGGGAGGCCCAAGATACTCCCGCGTCGGGCCCATTGCCGTGCGCAAGGGGACATATCCTAAAGGAAGTTGAACTTATATTTAGATATGGTAGATACAGTTGTAATCCGAGTCGTTAATAGGGTAGATAAAGATGTAAACTCTATCCTATTAACTGACTAGAATCTCCAAACCGATCGGGACTCTGTAAGCCGCCCCACCCCCGCTATATAAGGGAGAGGGCGGGCAACAACAGGGGGATCCGATCATCCAAGCATAGAGCAATCAAGCCATAGTGCATAGCACACCTCATATCGCCCAGAGCACATAGCGCTTTGAGCAATTTTAGGTCCAAGAGATCTGCATAATCCCAGCACATAGGATTAGGGTATTATCTCCTCCGCGAGAGCCTGAACTTGTCTAAATCCCTTGTCTTGTGTGACCTTCGAGTTTGAGATCTAGCGCCTACCCCATAAATTCATTACCGACTACAAAAGTCGACACTATCGGTCATGTTCCTCGTGAATTGAACGATAGAGCTAATGCTTTAGCCCGACAAGCATCAGGATATAAAGATTTTGGCCAAAGTCAGGAGACCGAACTGATAGACAAGGCAGTTATGTGCACAGATATCGCCGATTGGAGAACGCAAATTAAAGATTATCTAATCGATCCATCCAAGCCGACGGAACGAAAGATACGGCAGCAAGCGTTGAAATACGTTGTTATGAATGATATACTATATTATCGAACTATGGAAGGTTTGTTGTTAAGATGTCTTGGTACTGAAGAAGCGCGGGTAGCGACGGGTGAAGTACATGAAGGCATTTGTGGTTCTCATCAATCGGCGCATAAGATGAAATGGATGCTCAGACGGACAGGTTATTTTTGGCCGACGATGCTGGAAGATTGTTTCAAGTATTATAAAGGATGTCAGACATGTCAGAAGTTTGGCAACATACAACTAGCACCACATCGGTTTACATCCAATTATCAAACCTTGGCCGTTTAGGGGTTGGGGAATAGATATAATCGGCCAAATATTTCCTGCTTCGAGTAAAGGCCACAAGTTTATTCTGGCCGCAACCGATTATTTCTCAAAGTGGGTCGAGGTTGTACCACTTAAAAAGGTGACCAGTGTTGAGGCAATTGGTTTTGTGAATGAACATATCGTCCATCGGTTTGGAATACCACAAACAATCACGACCGATCAAGGTACGGTATTCATGTCTAACGAATTTCAGAATTACGCGATGAGTTTAGGGATCAAATTGTTAAATTCTTCCCCATACTACGCTCAGGCTAACGAACAAGCCGAGTCGTCCAATAAAACACTAATCAAGTTGATCAAAAGAAAAATTGATGAGAAGCCAATGAATTGGCACTCAACTCTATGGGAGTCGCTTTGGGCCTATCGGCTATCCTACCACGGAGCGACGAAGCTTTCACATTACCAATTGGTGTACGGACAAGAAGCCGTTCTACCCGTAGAGATCAACATTGAATCGATACGAACAGCCAGGCAAAACGGGTTGTCGGCTCAAGAATACAATGATTTAATGATCAACAACTTGGATGAGTTAGCAGAGTTACGTTTGTCCACGCTCGATCGGCTCAAGAAGAATAAGATCAGAGTTGCAAGGGCATATAATAAAAAAGTCATGCCTAAGTCTTTCGATCTAGCCGATTTGGTATGGAAAACAATATTGCCTGTTGGTTCAAAAGACAACCGATTTGGGAAATGGTCACCTACGTGGGAAGGGCCATACAAAATTAATCGGTTAGTCGGCGGAAACTAGTACTTACTAGAAACGCTAGAAGGGTATGTATTGCTAAAAGCTATTAACGGGAAATACTTGAAGAAATACTACCCTAGTGTTTTGATTGGAGCCTAACCGACTAAAGATCATGCTCAGAGCCAAGATTAACACGATGCTGTTAATCGGCTGAAAGGATTGCAAACTCAGAAGATATAAGCAAAATATAAATTGGTTAAACAGCCGATTATAAACATAGCAAAATTACAAAACATTCAAAGTATTTTAGCAAGCGTTTTGGAACGGCCATTGAAGTTTTACATCCCAGAACCTGGGAGTCGTGCACCTAAAGCCGATAAAGCTCCAGGATTCTGTCATCTTCTGTTGCACTGCCTGGGATGGGTGCAAGTTTGGCCGACTGCTCTTTGAAGGATGCCACAGCCGATGCTATTTCTATCTTCCGCTTCTTGGCGGCTGATGATGTTTTTTCAAAGGAATCTTGGCCTTCAGCGATGAGTTTCATTGTCTTCGACAGCTCATCCTCAAGAAATTTCTTAGTGGTCTCCAATTTCTGAAGAGAAGATTTGTTAGCCTTCAGAGAGTCCATGGTTGCATCAAATTTTTTCTTTTTCGCCTTTGTCTCTACAACCATTTTATCAAGGATCCTCTGGTCGGCTTCTTGGGCTGTTCTCTTTGCCTTCCTTTCTTGAGCTGCCTCCACCAAAGCCTTTTTCTCGTCCAGATGGCACACTTCGAGCAGTGCAGCCATGGCCTCTGGTGGTAGATCAGTTTCAACTGCAGCCATGGCATCTCGAATCGGCTGATTGTTATTTAGGATCTCCGATTGCGGCTTTGACACTAAGGCCCTGTTTGGCAGAGCTCCAGATCCCAGCTCTACCTCAGAGCTGGAGTTTGTAGGCTAAAATAAAGTGAATTAAGTTTATATTTTTAGTCTAAAATGTAAATAAGATGATCCACATAAACACTCTTAATGTACTCACGACTTGACTCCATAAATTTCTGGAGTTAGGAATACCCTGCTCCACCAACTCCACGGATTTTGGTGGAGCTGGAGCTATCCCAAACACCCCCTAAATCAAACAGCTTGTTAAGGCGCTCTTGCATTCCAGGAGCCGATGAGACTACTGCTGATGCGTCTTTTGAAGCCGCGATGATTTTTTGAATTTCAGAAATATAATCATTGGCTGCAAAGATCTCTGGATCTTCCAAGTCAGATAGATTGAAGCCGAGGATGTTGGATGGATCAGAGGTTTCTGGAGCTACGGCAGTTGCTGGTGTTGGTATCGGCTGAGGAGGCAATGACTCTTTGGCCGATATGTCTGGTAAGCTGGCCAGAATGTTAGCCACTTGTGCCGATGCGGTAGGCTGAAAGAAGAAAGAACATAATGAAAACCGATGGATTAAATCAAGATCTGTAAATTTTGAGATGGAAAAATACCTGAGCAGTAGCCGATCCGTGCGTTGAACTTTCTCCACTTTGTTCCTGTGGCTTGGAGTATTTTTTCTTGGTAGGAACTTTAGTGGACTTCGGCTTCTTCTTTTCTGAATATCCATCGGCTGGAAAGTTAGTTAATGAAAGAATGGAAAGGAACAAAAGATGATCGGGCATAACTTACATGGTTGTTGTTGTCTTTCCAAATCAGACAATGATGGGCTTTGAACGCCCAGGGAACCAGATGTATAACCGGTAAGGGCAGTCGCCTTATGCGGTCGTTTCTCTTTACTGGCTGAAGGGACGTCGATCGGCTTCTTACCAGCAGCTTTGTTCTATAAAGAAAAAGGATAGAGAGATGAGATGAGCTCATATGGGCTACGATAAAGAAGAGTAAAATTGACTAATACCTCGCCAGTAACACCTACAAGACTCGTATTATCGTATCCAGAGCTTGATTCATCACTTGAATCGGTATCCAAAGAAACCATCGACTCAGGCAGATCTGGGACAAGGGCAGCAATAATAGCCGATGGAGAACGGTCAAGGAGAAGCGCTTCCGCAATTGAAGACCACCACGCAGAATATCGGCTAGACCGACGACTGTTCAAAACAAAGTGCGGCAAAGATCTGATTTGCAAATCATCGGCTATTTTCAAAACCATATTGGCTGAAGCTAAAGATCGTACTCTGGTCCTGGGCTGTACTATATCAAGAAGTGAAAGGTTGGGGATCATCTGGCCGAAACCCAATTGTCTAGCAAAGACGGAAGGATGGTAGAACTCATAAGAGGGCTGGAAGGTACGGTTTCTTGTATTAAAGCCGACACGCAAGACACCAGGAGAAATAAAAATTTTAAAGAAATCTAGAGTCGATTCCGGCATCTCAGAGCTGTCAGAGTACAAATGAAGAAATGAAGGCCATTCAAAATCGGCTGCGCTGGTATAACTGAAGAAATCTTGTTGGCTAAAATCATTGTTATCCAAGTTTAGAAAGAAGGATAAGTATTTTCTTAGGCCAATCGGAGAAATCTTCTTGCTGCCAGAACACATGATGTATCTTTCACCATAAGATCGGCTGGCTCTGAATTATGGAACTGCATTTTCTGGTGTGTTCTCGCGAGGAAATGCTGAGTCTTCTGAGGGATCTAACTTGAAAGATCGGCTAAAATAAGCGATATAACCATACTTGGATGAACCAGAGAGGACCGCCTACGTTGCCGACGCAAAATCTGGCAAACCCAGTAAAAAGCCGACTCCTAATCACATGCATCATCTGACAAACTGCTCCCAGAAACATTTTTCCCAATGCTAGCCGACGGCCCTCTACCAACCATTCTGCTATTAGCTGATATACTTGTGTTGGTCCCAAAGAAGCACCGCAAAACAAAAATCGATCTAACCACAAGTTCAGAAAAGCAACATGTTCTTCATCTGATACCGGCCCGTTCACTTTATTATTGTTATTGATATACTTGCGCCAGCCTTCTCCTTTGGATTGAATGAGCTTGTATTTTGGTTTGCCACTATAAGCCGATATCTGTTCGCCATTTGGACTAAGGCAACACAATTGGGCTATATCCATAAGGGTCGGGCCGATGGGACCAGTACGGAACAGAAAAGCGTTGAAGGTCTCCGACCAGAAATAACAGGCCGTGGCCACCAAGGGCTCATTGGCTTCTGGGCCGGCTAACGAGAGAGGGATACACTCAGCTATACCCATCCTTTCCCACTCTTCTTTTTTCTGAGCAGCTACACGAATGTACCAGGATCTCCATCCTTTGAGTGCTGTTGGCCATGGCCTGAAGCTTTTTTCCCAGCTCTCTATATTAAAACCAGTAGCCGATAGAGGGAGGCGAGGAATATCCTGGCTAATAACCGTGCTGGCATCTAGATTCCCTATCGGACCAAGGAAATACTGATCTTTACTGTTAGGGATTGGAATAAGTACCTGACTCGCGTCCATTTCAGCCGATCTTAGCAAGCCGATTGATGAAGATTGAACGATGAACTAAGCAAAAGCCGATTTTAAGAATCAGAGAGCTTGTGCGCGTGAAGAATGACCGAGGTGGGGGCCGCATTTTATAGCGTGGTGAAAATTTGAAGCGGCGGGAAGTGAATCTCAAAAGGCGCGAGCAGTTAAAACGCACTACCCGCATGTCAGAGAATTACGGCGCGAATAAAGTAGCAGTTATTGAGTAAAGTTCAACGGTTAGCCGATTGGAAAAGCCGATAAGTGAAATTTTTGACAGATGACAAGTCATCTCTCAAAAATAGGGGGCATATGTTTGCACCAAAATTTGGCAAGCTTGGTCAAAATCGGCAATAAAGTCAAAGATACGGAATTAACGGACAAGATGGAAAGGTTTGGAGATATTTTGGTAACTGCAAGATTTTTAAGAAAAAACAACCGTCCGAGATATGGCCGATACGGATACGGACTTGAAGCGTGTTGTAACAGACACGATCGTAGAGGTATAAAAGAAGGGCCAAAGCGAACCGCAAGAGCATCATCAACACAATACAATCAACCGCTTTTTACTTTCTTCCTTCATCATCGACTAGGAGTAGCTTTTGTAATTTAGTCTCAGAATCGATCTTGATCAATAAAGTTGCGATCGCCGATTGTTGATCTTCTTCAATTACACCCTGTGTTTGATTTATTCGATTTTGTTGCGCATCGCCTTCTTCGTAATCGATCTACCTTTATCCTCCGATTAGCCTTAATCGCTAATTAGACTTGCCTTGTTACTTTGATCTTAATCGGCTTCGTCGATGGGTCTAAGCCGATTGATCGTTACGATCGGCTTTTGAGTAAATTTTATATTTTACCTTGTCGATTCTGAGTCAAATCGACCGCACTCTCTTGAACCGTGTGTTAAATGCGGTGTCTTTGCCGTAAACCCTACTTCAAGTTTTTGACGTCAACAATATGTTACATATATTTTGATTTTATTAGGAAATACCCATACTCCTCAGCAAAATTCACTTAGGGGGTGTTTGGATTAAGGGTATTTCATTGAAATATTTTAGGATCTAATTCAAATTTAAACGAAATCATAAAACATCCTAAAAAATTATCACCCTCGAAATAGGGTCTTAGGAGCTTCGTTAAATGAAATACTTCCTACCAACTAGTGGAGCATTCAAGGTGTACAACAGCACATCAAACATTGTTGCCCCCTAATGGAACATTCCAGAGTAATGGTTGCAACATTACTTTGTACCTACTAGAACATCCGATGCTCCCCTGTAAAGACCACTATTTTCTAAGGCATAAAGACCACTATTGGAACTTTGTAAAATACATATTGGAACACATACTACCAAATAAGTTAGTGGAATATCTGTGTACACCTAATAAAACATTCCAACACTTACTACATGCCTATTGGAATAAATCAAACTTGTTAGTGGAACAAATCAAAACTATGAGTGGGATAAATAAAAAGTGTGTAACGACCCCCATTTTCACATAAATGCAAAAAGGAAATCTAATGCGCATACAGTACTAATCCCATGATCACTAGCTAGTACGCACATTTTCAACAATTGGAATCACATCCATACATCATTTTATTCAAGCGGAAGCTATTTGTACAACATATATACTTACAACTCAGAGTATATAAATATAGCAACAAAAGAAGCAAAGTCTTATAATGTGCCCATCCAATCCCTCAGGCAACTGACAAGGCATAATCTCTAGAAAGGTCGCTTTATTGAAATCCTGCATCCTGCGATGAAAAGGGATCTTTCGAAGCTTTGCTATCTTTTTCCACCTAAAACAACATAATAAGCAAGGGTGAGTACTTTACGTACTCCGCAAGACTTTAGCAAATCCTATAATATATGCAGGCCATTTCAAAGTAAAGGCTTCTATGGTTAATTTGCATAAAGCAAAATTGAATTAGTAAATCAAGTTGTCATTTGCAAACGGAATTTAATAAAGCAAGTTTGACTGATAAGAAATAAGTAACAATAGAGCATAAGTAATAACTCACAGTCCTCCATGACGTGAGCATCGAGATGTCCAATTTCCTGCCAACTCGTGGCATAACCACAATCTTTGCCGAAACAAGGCACATCAGGTGAAAATAATCCCATTTTGAAAATAGTAAAATATTTAGCTATGTGATGATGTTACCAAGTGCCTTTGACCGTAGGCGCGGCTAATTAATTAGATTTACACTCTGCAGAGGTGTACAACTTTACCCACAAGAAATGATCAGCTCTTTGTGCAAGCTATTAGCACACTTCCTTTGTTGTGCAACAGAGAGATCATAACATAACCGTTATATTACCTAGACCTAGCTTTGCACCAGCCTAGTGACGTGAAACCCTTGTTATGGAAGAAGAAACATAAATAATTACAACATGGTAGTCCATCCCTGCAATAAGATTAAGAACATAGGCAGTCCATCCTTACAACAAAGGTTTCTTCCCATAACAAGGCGTACACCGTTGTACCGATATGCATTTACCCACACCTCGGTGTGGAAGTCTCTCATAAGAAAACCTAGAAAGGATTGCTCATATTATCTCCCGCCTACCAATGTGCAAAGCCAGACCTAAGCAACCTAATAGGTTAAGGCTGTCCCATACCAGCACTCGTGGTTGTACGATTTTCTTGGCCTGAAAACAACCCATAGCTCGGTCCTTAATCCGACGTGGGCAAAAATCTCCCCCTACACTACGTACAAGTCCATCTCTTGCACAATCGGCTATTGCCAATAATTGCCCGCATCTAAACCATAGTTTTATTTTAGGGTTTTTAGTTAAAATACCAACAATTGACATCATGTCATAACCAACCTTTTTCAATTCTCAAGAATTAATTTTGATATGATCATATTCAACGTTGGTTCTAAAGCATGGCTAAGCATGGTTAATAATCGCATATACCCAAGTTGAAATTATGTATTGTCTAACCTGTTTATATTGTTAACAAGGTTCACATGTCCATACTTATCAAGGAAGTTTTATGAAACAACATGTATATCTACTAGTACCACAAAATAGTGTGTTTACAGAAAATAAACGCATGCATGAAACATTTTGATAAACACAATGAAGATTAAATACTGGGATCAATATGATCAAAGGGGGTGCTTGCCTTGTTTAATTGTTGTTTACGTCGAAGCCTGTGTTGTCGACGACGGAATTAATGACGTTGGGTTCTACACATTGTTGAATGAAAATATAGCGAAACAACAATTTCAATAAGGGCAAAAAGAAGACAGACAGTATATCAAATAAAGACTTGCTATAAAGAACAGATGCAGATTCTTTTATAGATTATTTATTCTTGTTATACGAATTCAAGAGGCTAAAATTATATATTCTTGTATTTATAACTTTGAATTCTAGATGCTAAAATTATTTGGATTAATAGGATTAAAATATTAGTCATCATGTTATACATGAGTGGTATTAACTTTGCATAAGTATTCATTTTGAATATATATACACACACACACATACCAGACTTGTTAGGTTGGACTATTGGTTACATATTCTGGTTTTCAACAAGGTCTTGGTTAAAACAAATATCTTAAGCATTGATTCCTTATTTGTTATTAAAGCTCGTTTATTCATATTACGGATTATGGAGATCATAATATTTAGGGTTATTTGGATGACTTTATGTGGGGAACATGATAAAACAAGATTATTTGTTTATAATAAGGTAGTCTATACTTTGGGTAGCAATCCTAAGCTGATTTCATGATTTTAAGGATTTAGATGAGATGCTTTATTCATTGTTGAAATAGCTTAAATGGTATTAAGGTTTCCGATGACCATAACACTTAAGGGTATTGAGCTAGCAAGATTCAGATGCAAAACAAGATGTAAAAAGAATATTTTTCCAGATTATGGTAGTCCATATTTCAAGTATCATTTCTGGGCTGTTTTTCATAAAATTTGCATTTGGACGAGTTGTTTTACGAGTTGCCGAAAAGGCTTAAGTGTTTCTGAAAACATAATACTTAAGGTTATTTTGCTATCAAGATTTATATGCAATGTATGATGAAATTAAATTATTTCTTTAGAATATGGTGCTATGTACTTTGGAGAGTATTTCTAAACTGATTTTATGATTTTTAGTGTTTAGACGAGTTATTATATTTGCTGTTGAAATAGCATAAATGATCACAAAGTTAACGTTGTAACTAGACGGATTTCGCTTTTCGTTTGCGGCTACACTATACATGATTTTTCATTCACTTTTCTGGTATGAGTAGGGTATGACCCTAGATGTGTTTTAGAATTGGTTTCACATTATTTTACTTTTATCCGAGATAGTTTATATTCATATGAAGAATATAGTCTTTTATAAATTGTATTCAAATTAGTTCTTTTTGCCTATTATCAGGGTCTAATCTTTACGAATATGCCAATATTGGTTCTACCAAAACTTATACTTAATTTATGAGTTGATGTAAATATACTTCTGATTCTTAACTGTCGGGTATCGGTACCCTCGCCACGTGTAAGCATCCCCCCGGGGCCTCGTGGCGGCTTTCCGCGGGCCCGGGGGCTCATCTCCGACCTTGGAGGTGCTCTCCCGATGCTTGGGCTCCGGACCAACGAGCTCGGGCACAGGTGCAGGGGCAAGCACCCTCGACGTCGACCTCGACGCCTCAACTTCGACCTAGACCTCAACACCCCCACGGCCTCCAGAGAAAAAGGCATCTGTAACGTTTTTATTTATCTCGTGTAAAAACTCTCCCCTGCATGGGAATCAGCGCTCTACCTATCCCTGCGTGGGAACTAGGGTTCAACAGCTCCTGTCAAGATCTCAATTGCTCCCGTCAGGCTCTCAACGGCTATCGACGACTTTCATCAACCCCCGTCAAATCGCCACGAGCTCCTGACGTCGGCCTCGGGACCAAGCAGCAAGGCTCCCAGAGGGCTACAAAAGCAACGGGTCACCCCGACCAGGAAGAGAGACGCGCAACACAACACAAGGCAACCAAACGACACGCAACACACGTCGAGAAAAACGACACAGCGCCCCCCTTGCTCAGGACTTGTTTATGTATTCTCCCACAAAACCATGTACACACCCTTTGCCTCAAGGCAAGACTGGAGTAGAGCTATTACCCGACCCTAGGGGCTCGAACCAGTATAAACCTCGTGTCCGGTGTCTCTTCCTCGACGATCTCCCCGCGACGCTAGGCGCCTCCGAACGAGCACGACTTCGGGGCCCGCTCCCGAATGATCTTCTTGCATCCCCTTTTTTTTTGTGGTCGACGGTCCCGATCGTTGACAGCTGGTGCCCACCGTGGGGCCCGAGTTTCGCTCGTTCAAGAGTTCTCTGCTCCGGCGTCGCCGGCACCTTCAGCTTCGACGACGACATGTCATAATTAGCAAGGTCGGACTCGGTCGACGGACCCGAGTATGAAGGCTCCACCTCCATGTTCTCGCCTTCGCCACCGCCGCGTGAGCACCTGGCCTTAATGGCCGGCAGCCGCGAGGCGATCGCAGGGACGAGTGATGGTGGCCCAGAAGCCACGGAGGAGGCACGTCGATTGGTCCAAGTTGCCAAAAACCAGCCATCACCGCCCTCCGACGGAAGGGTTGCGAAGGGCTTCGCACCTCGTTCGGGCACCGCAGCCCTACTCGCCTAGACGATCCCAACCGGGAACGTTTGCGGGCCATCGACCAGGTCATGGTTGACCCTACCCGGGTGGGGTTAGCTCTCTTTCGCCGGTCCCTTATTGAGGAGCTTGGCAGGGCGGTCGACGAGGTGACACCCCCACAGCAGGAGCGGCAACGGCTCCCCGAGCCTCGCCCCTTAAGAAGCGACGGCAGTTCGTCGCGCGGCCATCGCCGCTCTCCTCGGCCGACTACGTATCCATGGGTCCGAAGCCCGCCGCAGCTGTCCCCACCTCACCGGGACCCGAGTTCAGCCCACAAGTGTCCCCACGGTTAGCAGAGTGGCGGCAGCACTCGCTCGAATAGTGACGCTTCCAGAGGTCTGTCTCAGGATATTCCGCTCAGGCGTCAGAAGGTTCACGACCAGCGTCGCCCTGACAACGTCCCCCTTAACCGCCAAGACCATCGCGGGGTGCGTCGTCGGCTCGAGTTCGATCACCTCGCCAATGACGACTCCGACCATAGCAACGGCAGCAGCGCTACCCCAACATACAGCTGCCCAGCGTACTCCGTCGGCCTTCGTCGGGTACACTGGCCGGCTCGGTTCAAGCCCACCGCGATGGAGTGATTCAACGGGACCAAGAACCCCGACGAGTTTCTCTCGATCTACTCCACCACGATCCTGGCGGCAGGCGCGGATGAGGCTGTAATGGCCAACTACCTCCCTACCGTCCTAGACGATGCTACTCGCACCTGGCTCTTCAACCAGGCTCCTGGCTGTCGACTTTTGTCTTAGGCAATGAATTTATGGGGCAGGCGCTATATCTAAAACTCGAAGGTCACACAAGACGAAGGTTTAGACAGGTTCAGGCCCTCGACAGAGGAGGTAATACCCTAGTCCTGTGTGCTGGGATTGTTTGGATCTCTTGGATCTAAGATTGCTCGTCTCCCTGTTGTTTCCCGCCCTCTCCCTTGTATAATGGGAGTGGGGCGGTTTACAGAGTCCCGATCGGTTAAGTGATTCCGATTGCTTATTGGATTCCAATCGGTTACAGGATAGAGTTTACATCTTTATCTTATCCTACTAACAACTCGAATTACAATCATATCTCTTATATCTAAATATTTGTTCAACTATCTCTAGGATATATCCCCTTGCGCACGGCAGCAAGGCTTGGCACGGAGCTTGTCCTTTGGGCCTTCCAATCGGACCTGTCTCTCCCTCAGGTACTTCTGGGCTGGTTATGAAGACACCTGGGTTTTTATATTCCATAGTAGCCCCCAAGTGATTCATGATCCGATTGCTATATCTTTATCTGGGTCTCAACTTTGGATTAACGTTCTCAGCTTCCAACATAAACCTCTGACTGGTTTCTTCTTTGATTTTAATGCTTCTCCTTGTAGCAAGGGGATTATGAAGGACTCGAATATAACCCTCGGTTTTTTGTTCCAACTGATTATAATCTCCCGTCTGACAAGTTTATTATGGGTAGCTTCGTGGATCTGACCCATATCTCATATGAAGATTAGATGTTTCTTCCCGCTCGAGGCGAAACCCTAATATCCTTCCTCTTCAAGGATCAATACCGGACTGTCTTCGAAGTTGTTTTGACTTCCTGTGCCAATTCATTTCCGAAAACCTCTTCGGCTTCTGAAACTATCTTAACTCCAAGTCTCCTCGGCTTCTGATGTCATTACATCTTTGCATTTACTTCAACCTTACCGTATCAGCTATAAAAGGCGAACCAATGCTTCTAGAATTTATTCTCTCACGCTTAGTCCTCCATTTTCCTGCACCAAGCTCCACCTTCTCCCTGAGGGATTTCATGGACAACCGGGATCCAGAACTTGCCGAGGAGTGGACACTATTCGACGCCGCCATGGCCGAATGGGCTGAAGAAGAGACTGTTGCCCTCGACCGTGCCGTCGTTGACGCCTTCCTCGAGATTGTCCCCGCCCTTTATAGGGCTAAGGAAGCTCTCGTGGAGGCGCTTGGTCATGTGCGCCGTGGAGAAGTATAATACCCCTGTAAATGTAAGAATGTCTTTTCCCAGGCATAGTGCCTGGGGAATTTATATAATAAAGAAATACTTTTTCGAGTATACCTATATCTTTCGTTAGACATAGCTTAGACCCAACTTGGGGTATATTAAAGCTTGCATGACTCTTTGGTCGGGTGATATCCATATCTGACTGTCGCAGAATATATCTTAGGTCCAACTTGGGACATATTAAGATTTGCGCGGCTCTTGGTTGAGTGATACCTATATCCGACTACTATAGGATATAGCTCTGGTCCGACTTGGGACATATCATATTCACGTGGCTCTTGGCCGAGTGATACCCATATCCGACTGTTGTAGGATATAGCTTAGGCTCGACTTGGAGCGTATCATATTTACATGGCTCTTAGCCGAATGATAGCCATATCCGACTACTGTAGGATATAGCTTAGGCTCGACTTGGAGCGTATCATATTTACATGGCTCTTGGCCGAGTGATACCCATATCCGACTGATGTAGGATATAGCTTAGGCTTGACTTGGAGCGTATCAGGATTTTCTTGGCTCATGGCCGAGTGATACCCATATCCGACTGCTATAGGATATAGCTCTGGTCTGTCTTGGGACATATCAAGGTTTATCCGAACGGTATCCGTACTCGTTTGTTACGATGCACAGCTTATCGACCCATCTTGGGGCATACCATTGGAATCGTGCCTTATCAGGCTCAACCCGTGATATATGATTCCGCCATGCGGTAACCAACTAGCGACCCAACGTGGGGTATATCACAGGAAGATATTGTCAATCCAAATTGGAGGATACCCACGTCCTGCTTAATTCGATAAGTGGTTAAGCATCCCATCGTGGGGAGCAACGTGCCCCAAATATGACTTGGTCAAACCATGACTGCCTCCGTATGTCAGAACGCCGAGCTAGCGAATCATTGCGAAGCATAGAGCAGGGTTAGGTGTTCTGCAATCTTTTTCCCTCCGACTCGGCGAAAACCTGATTTTTCCCCCTCTTAAGACTAAGCCGTGCATTGATCGATGGTTCATTTTTTCCACCGCACACTCTTGCCCCTTCTGTTTCCCTGTCTCTCCGACTTCTCTGCTGCTAGGGTAAACTGTTTCTGCGCTCGCATTCTTACGCTGTCGTTGATCTTTCCTCCGAAAATGTCTTCTCCTTCTTCCAAAGACACCTCCTTGCTGCCTTTGCCCCAAGATTGGACCACCTCGATAACGACGGAAGAGCGGTTGAAGTCCATGGCGGATGAAGGGGTTCTTCCAGCCCTGACTTTAATTTCCGCACGACCGACCGCAGGTGAATCCATCCCTACCCCTCGTTCTGAAGAAATTGTGGTTTTCGAATCTTTCTTCCAACGCGGGCTGGGCCTTCCTGCCTGCGCTTTTCTTCGCGGTCTTCTCTTTTTCTATGGTATTGAATTAGTGAACTTGAATCCCAATTCTATCCTGCAAATCTCCATCTTCGTTCACCTCTGCGAGGCATTCTTGGGCATCCGCCCTCATTTCAATCTCTTTCGCCACATTTACCTTTTAAAGCCTTATCCCTCAAAAAGCGAGCCCAAGGTAATTGGGGGAGCTGGATTTCAATTGCGGGAAGGATTAAAGAAAACCTACTTTGCCATTCCCTTCAAATCTTCAAATAAAGGCTGGCACCAGGAATGGTTCTATTATGCCAATCCTGATCCTGCGCTCCCTTCTTTTGTCGGGCGCCGGCCTAAGGTGTCCCTTTCTGGTCATCTGTTCACAGTGCTGGCGATATGGATCCGGTGCAGGATCTCTTAGTGCTAATTGATAAATTAAAAGAAGATGGTCTCACGGGAGTTGGTCTGGCCCTCCATTTTGTCGCTCGCCGGATACAACCTCTAAAGGAGTGAGTCCATATGGGATATGAATTTGAAGGAAGGGCTGATCCGACCCGGGAACTGCCCGAAACAGCGTCGAAGGAACAGGTATATGCTCGGGTAGGCGACTTTTTCATCCCAAGCGTAGAGACCGCCAGATGCCCAAAGTCCTTTACTGCATCAAATCCTCCTCCTGAGGTGAGAAAGTTTAGCTGATAGACTTCCACATTCGTCTCTGAATGACATTTAACAGTTTTAATACTCCTTTCCAGGATCGATTGGCTTTCTTCAGTGACGCGCCTCTCCCAGAAATGCTTGTACATAAGAGCGCCCACTGGAAGCGACCTGCAAGCTCCCAAGCCGGAGACCTGACCGCCAAGAAAGGGAACAAAACGATTATCAAGGGCCCTCCGAATTCTCGGCGCTCGACTGGTAGTCCCAAAATCCATGAACCGCCAGCACAAGCCCCGGTGCATTCAGTTCTCCTTCCACATAAGCCCATGGTACAGCCGAGTCCAACTCCGAGTGACTCGAGCATTCGGGAGCAGCCCAGGGTTCCAGGTCATAGCTCCCCGACTAGTCCCTCCAGAAGTGGTTCTGCCACTTGAAAGAAACCCCCGATGAGGATAAAGATGTCCGATAGGTTGGATGTCCCATTAACTCCCATTCGACGCGTTTTGCCGGCTTATTCATCGATCGTTCTTCTTGTAGGAATCCTTCTTATGATATTCCCGTTGAGACTACATCTGGGGCCCCAGAGGGAACTGAGTCCCAGGACGTACCTGACCTGGTTGAGGAGGCCCCACAATCTGCCTCGCCTGGAGACACAGGGGCGCCCTTCGAACCACAGTCGCCTTCATCGACACCCCGTGCTTCGGCATTGGGTCCCGCCGCTCGAGAGCTCGACTCCCGTCCATCCCCCGAGATAGAAGAGATCCTCCGAGATCCGCCGACTCTTGCTCGCCCCCAACTCATAATGCAAACCGCGTGGGTTGATGAGGAAGACTGCTTGACGTCCCTCGACGACCCGATGGAGGAGAAAGAAAGGAATGACTTTTATAGTCACGCCGCCGCTTGTGCTCGCCTGGCCCGAGTACTATTTTCACTACTCTTGTCACCTTCTTGCTTGTGTCGGTTAGCATGTCGTCACCTTTCCCTATGATGGTTACAGAAATTGGGAGAACGCTCTGCAAAAAAGTCCGAATACTTCCAAAAGATGCTCCCGGAGGTCAGGACGCACCAGGAATATGTGGCCGACTTGGAGCAGATCAAAGCTAGACATGCAGCCGAGCTGCAAGATCTTTGGTCGGAAGTCCAGGCCTTGTAGGAAGAGAAGAAAATCCTGTGGCAGGAGAAGCTAGATGTTGTTGGCTCCCTTCGAGGTAGATATTTTCTGGACCATCCCGTGCTCTCATTTAATCGTCTGGTCTTTTGATTTCTTTATCTCCGTGTCAGTTCGGGATTCTACTATTGCAAAGCTCCAAGAGCAACTTAAGGCCTTGGAGGCCTCCAACTTGAAATCGGAGAAGGAGTTAGAAGGTATGCTCAGCAGCTTGGCCCTCCCTTGCTTTCGTTGTCTTCTTGGTATTTCTTAATAATCTGTTTTGCTTGCAGACTACAAATTTAAGACGCGAGTGCAATACGCCGCTTATAACAAGAAAGTCGAGGCCCTTGAAACGTCTTGTGCTAGGCTTCGCGAGGCCTCTGAGCCATTGTTGAGGTTGCTTCATCCCGAAGGTGAGAGGCCGCTCAGTAGGGACCACGTTATCTCACAACTGGAGGAAGCCCCCAAGGAGCTTAAGAGACTCTTGAAGGAAACGACGACCAACGGTGCTAGCCAGGCTCTGGCGATCACCAAGTCACTTTATCCCCGAGTGGATCTTGAAGCCATTAAAGATGTCTATGCCTACAATGTGGATGAAGACCGGGCCGCCGAACTCTTGGAGGAAGTTAAGGATGCTTCTTCGGCTGTCACAAAAACTTTGGACCTGTGAACAAATATTTGAAAGTGTTTCTTTGACCTTGCATTTTTTCTTTAAATATGCTGCTATGCTCGATGAGGCCATCCGAGTAGTTTTGACATCTTGAATATCATGTCCGACTAGTTCAGCCCCCAGGCTCTGGGGCATGGTTCATGACGCATGTCCCAGAGTCTTAAAATTTGTAGGAGCGAAGCACTCAGATGCATAATTTTCGAGAAGATTATACAAGAACAACTTTAAGAGTGAACATTTATTCATAAAGAAGCAATTGAATTCTGAGTTCAAGTGAAAAACGCAGCGTAGGCTGTTTTATGTTCCGGTGTTGTTGACAATTGTGCCGCCTTCACGCTTGAGCTTATAAGCCCGGGGCGTGTCACCTCATCGATGATGTAAGGGCCCTCCCAAATGGGAGAGCTTATGCTCGTATTTCGATTCTTTCTAAGGACCATCTCCTTTGGAGAATCGCGCTCCTTACATTGCGATCGTGATAGCGGCGTAAGCCCCGGAAGGTACTTTCTTGGTGAATTGTTGCAACGTCCCTGGCTTCTTCCAGTCGGTCGAGGTCTTCTAGCCGGCTTTCTTCCGAAGCGACTTCCTCATAGCTCCGAACCCGCGGGGATCCGAATTCTAACTCGGTGGGGAAGACCGCCACTGAGCCATACACCAGGAAGAAAGGTGACTGCCTGGTTGCTCTGTTGGGGGTGGTTCGCAGCCCTCAGAGTACTAAAGGCAATTCTTTGACCCACCGAGTGGCGTATAGTTTGAGACGATAAAAAATCCTTGCCTTTAGGCCTTGTAGCACCATGTCGTTGGCTCGTTCGACCTGCCCATTACTTCGGGGATGTGCTACTGATGTGAAGCAAATTTTTATGCCAGTTCACCGCACCAGTCTGGAAATATGCCACCTCTGAATTGGGTGTCGTTATCTAACCACGATTTCATGGAAGAATTCTTTGGCATTTGCGGCTGTGATTGTGGTGACTGCGCTTGGCCTCAATCCATTTGGTGAATTTGTCGACGGCCACGAAGAGTATAACCACCTTGAGCCTTCTTCAAAGGTCCCACCATGTCAAGCCCCCAGACCGCAAATGGCCAGGTGATTGGGATGGTCTGTAGTTCCTGTGCAGGTTTGTTCACCTGTCGCGCAAAGAATTGACATCATTCGCATGTTCGGACGATGTCCTCTGCATCAGTGATAGCGGTCAGCCAGAAAAATCCCTGAAGATAAGCCTTGCCGACTAGGGATGTTGACACCGCGTGATTCCCACAAATTCCCAAGTGGATTTCTTTGAGAAGATCTCTTCCTTCTTGTTCTGATATGCACCGTCGTAGTACACCAGAGGAACTCTTGCGATAGATTTCTCCCCTGATTACCACATAGCTCTTGCTTCGGCTCATTATTCGTTCGGCCTGCACGCGGTCTTTGGGTAGCTCATCCTTCGTCAAATAGTCCAGATATGGAGCTGTCCAATCGGGGGTAATGATCAGGACTTCTGCATCTATGCTCTTCTCCACTGGGATGTCCGACTTTGGCTGAGTGTGTATTGTGGGCTTATAAATTTCTTCGACGAATACTCCCACGGGCACTGTGGTCCGGCTGGATCCCTTTTTTGCTAGCTCGTCAGCCGCTTCATTGTCCCGACGGAGCACATGAACAAGTTCCAAGCCGTCAATGTTGCATTCTAGCTTGCGTACCTCCTGGCAATAGGCAGCCATGTTGTCTTCAATGCAGGACCATTCTTTTTGCATCTGATTGACCATGAGCATTGAATCTCCACGAACCGTCAAATGTCAGATACCGAGTGATATGGCGATACGGAGCCCATGAATGAGTGCCTCGTATTCGGCGGCGTTGTTCGACGCGGGAAAAAGTATTTGAAGAACGTACCTCAACCGTTCTCCACTTGGTGATATGAGCACTATACCAGCCCCCGCGCCGCTGAGCATGAGGGAACCATCGAAGTACATCGTCCAATACTCGAGTTCCTTGACGACCGTCGGGTTTTGAAGTTCTGTCCACTCGGCAGTAAAGTCGGCGAGCGCTTGAGATTTGATGGCTGTGCGAGGCTTGAATAGGATATCAAAAGCTCCAAGCTCGACTGCCCACTTTGCAATTCTCCCAGTGGCCTCCTGGTTGTGAAGTATATCTCCTATTGGGAAGGAAGTGACCACCGAAACAGTATGCTCTTAGAGGTAGTGCTTGAGTTTGCGAGATGTAAGAAGTACGGCGTATAATAATTTTTGCACTTGTGGATACCGTACCTTAGATTCACTCAAGACCTCGCTGATGAAATAGACCGGGTGTTGGATCTTCTGTATGTGACCCGCCTTCTCCTTTTCTACGATGATTGCAGCGCTGACTACGCGAGTCGTTGCCGCGATGTAAAGTAACAAAGGTTCCCCTGGCATCGGTGAAACCAAGACCGGGGGTGTCATTAAGAAGGTCTTCAAATCTTCAAACGCTTGCTGTGCCTCAGGTGTCCATTGGAACTTGTCCTGCTTCTTGAGGAGTTTAAAGAATGGCATACCTCGCATACCCAGTCGGGAAATAAACCTGCTGAGTGCGGCCATGCACCCTGTAAGCTTCTGGACGTCCTTTTGGCAAGTCGGCGGTCCATATTTGATATGGCCTTGATCTTTTCTGGGTTGGCTTCAATGCCTTGTTGGGATACGATAAACCCGAGCAGTTTTCCCGAAGATACTCCGAAAACACACTTCTCGGGATTAAGCTTCGTGCTGAAAGTCCTTAGACTTTCGAACGTCTCGGTTAGGTCGGCGATAAGGTCCTTCCTCTCCTGAGTCTTTACCACGAAGTCGTCCACATATGCCTCCACATTGGGTCCGAGTTGCGCGTGAAAACACCGTTGTATTGCGCGTTGATACGTTGCACCAGCATTTTTCAACCCGAACGCCATCGTGTTATAGAAAAAGGCCCCAAAGGGCGTGATGAATGAAGTCTTGATATGATCTTCCGCCTTTAGGCGAATCAGGTGGTACCCTGATGTAACACCCTAAATTTTGCTCTTATTTAAATTTTGGAGTATTTTTGGTTTTTGTGAATTTTTGGGAATTTATTTAAATTTATTTGGATTTATTCAAATAGGGTTTTTCTTGAAAACAATTGAATAATGGAAAAGTTTTTGCAAAGTTTTATTGCAAATATTTTAATTGAGTTCCAAATATCTCAAAGTGATTTCTGGAATTTTTCTAGAATTTTTCTGCTATTTTAAAAGCCCCAAATGATTTAATTGAATTCTAGAATTATTTTAAATGTGAAATGTTTTAAAAATCGATGAATGAATGGGCCGAGCCCAGATCGTGCTTAGCCCGCCCGCCATTCGCGCAAGAAACCCTAGCGCCGCCCGACCCAAGCCGTCCGATTCGGATCGAGCGCTGTGAGTGTGCCCACGTCGCGCGCGCGTGAGCCTTCGGATCGTCATTGCCGCAGACGCGCGGGATTGCGCCACGCCACTTCGTCCCCGTGAAATCGCCGGAGAGACGTGGGCTTTGATGGTCGTGCATTCCGCCGGCAGTTTCGCGCACGTCGAGGCAGCCCTTAAGTCCCCGTTGAGGGCGTCGTGCAGAGACCTTCACGTCGCATCTTTTGACTCCTAGCACGCACGCCGAGACCTCCTCTAGCGCCCGTACGAGCTCGCCGTAGTTGCTTCTTTGTGCCGCCGTTGTTTTTCGCCGTTTGCTTCGCCGCCGGTTCCTCTCCGTCGTCGCCAAGGTCACTGGAGTAACCCTTCCGCCAAGCCGCGTCGAACGAGCCGCTTCTTCTCGCCGGAGAAGCTCCGCATCGCCGTCGCCGAAGTCGTCTTCCCCAGCTCCGGCAACCTTCGCTTCTTCGCCGCGGTCAACCTCGTCGAACCGCGCCGACCTTTCGATTTGCATCGTTCGGTTCTGGTGAGTCCACGTAGCCTCCATCTCTGTAGATGTTTAGATTGAATCGTGACCGTTAGATCTTGATGTGTACGGTAGGGATTAGATCTAGATTTTGCGGCTAGATTTAAGGCGAACCCTTGGATCTTTTTTGGACGCGTAGGATTGAGCCACGTCGCGCCATGAACAGTAAACCGCTCGGGTACCATGGGCCGTTAGATTAGATCTAAATGGTAGAGATTGGATCAGGTTTTGCCCTAAGGATCCGTGTCGTTCAGATTTGAACGTGCGGCGAAGATGGCACCGTACCCTCGCCAAATCGCGTCTTTGCTGCGTGGCGTTTGACCGGGCGGAGACCGATCCACCGTTGTTTTCGGTGCACCGTCGCGATTGCGCCGCGTGTCGTCGCATAAACCGAGACGCGTCGCGATGTGGCGGGCGCTTGGCCGTTGGATCTGGCGCGCCGTTGGATTTGCGGCGCGTGGAGCGTGGGCCGAGGTGTCGCCGCGTTGGATGCGTGGTGATCACCGGATGCGCGACGCTTGTCGACGCATCTCGGGCGCGGTGCGCGTGAGGAGATCGGCCGTTAATTCAGCGAGCGGCTCGGATCTTGCCGCGTTCTTTGCACTATTCAGTGAACCGAGTCCACGGTAGACCGTAGCGCGAAACCGTGGACCCACCCATAGACGAGCGACGTGGCGACCAATGGGCGTGCCGTGTCGTCGGCCGACGTCGGCGATGACGCGTCATAAATATTTTTTTATATAAAAATATTTCGACCGAAATTCATTTCTGTGCTGACGTCATCATGACGCGGTGCTGACGTCATAAATGCGAATTCCCAGTATAAAAATAATTCAGAAAAATCGGATTTTCCTAATTTCTGTATTTTCAGATTTTATTCAAACTTCAAATGACTACAACTTTTGCATTTTAACTCGGATTTAGGTGATTCAAATTTCCAAAAATTCATAAAATTGTGATCTATTTAATGATGAATTTTATTTGAATTTTTGAGGTCATCTAGTCTTCTATATTAGCTATTTATTGCATACTTTATTTGTACGCGTAGACGCAAATTTGCCGGAAAGTTTCGAGGAAGAATTCGTCGCTCAAGACCAAGCTTCGGAACACGACCAGCAACTCTTTGAAGGCAAGTGATGCTTTGATCATTTTGATCCCAGATTTTAAAATGTAATTTATGCTTTGAATCTATGCATGCTAATTATTTAAAATGAATTTAAATTAATTTGGGATAATGTAGTTAATCAACCCATTTTGTTATGCCACCTTGAATTATTAATTGTATGCCCTAAATCATTGTCACCCTAAGTTTGATTATATTAGTTGGATGTTAATATTGTGCCAACACGGGAGGCTAGACCGTGAGTAGATGCTTAGCCTTGCAACGAATCATGAGTGTTCTTTCGGAAAAAATGCTACAATACTGATTAAAGACATATTGAATGTATTTTGAAAGGTGGTGTGATGATGCCACATGATGAGATTGAGGTACAACGACCTGTGTGGTTCCGTACCGATGTTGAGTTATTGCTGGCATGTGTTGCACAATAATCAACTGGGTGGGAAATAATTTAGACTGGGGCAAGTGGCAAGAGGTCAGTGCTGGTGGGCCTGTGTGGCAGTGGGTTGATGAGTGATGTGAGTCTGTGTGCCACTGTTGAGTGTTGGAAGTCTTGCCTTGGTCAGTTGAGGACTTCACCTTGTAAGCCTTTGATCTGAGTCACCCGTACAACCACATGTCTGATATGGGACAGACCTAGTTGACTAGGGTTCTGATATCTTTCCGCTGATACCTCGGGGTGACAGTACACATGGGTGTATCTGTATGGGGGAGCGTACCTGTGCTACGGAACGGTGATTGGCCGGTCCTATACTTCGGCTCTGTGTGAGGGAAGTGATAGTGAAGGCAATACCGGAGAGGTTCTTTGGTTAAGGTAGAAGTTCCTGAAAAGCTTTGTTGTGGACAATCACTGTGTGGTGGCGGTCAGTATCTTGTGGGTAAAGTGTACAACCTCTGCGAGTGTCAAAACTATTCGAATAGCCATGCTCACGGTATTGAGCATTGCTCGGGATTCTGATCGAGGATAGATTTTCATAAACAAAACATGGAAGGGGCTGTGTGCCAAGTGTTAAAATGAATCATAAGGTGTGTGCCGAGAATCCTCAAGGAAAAACCATTTGAAATTATTATTACTTATAATCTGTTCCCTTGCTTTAATCTAATTAAGATATTGGTTAAAAATGCGCTTGATGCAAAAGAACCATTTAAGCCAATCCTTTGGAATAAGCTCAGATATAGTAATAGCGGCGCATTCTCATGCATTACTTGTTGAGTGCCTTGTGTACTCACCCCACCTTGCTTATCAACCCCAACATCGGTGGAGGAGACTACACCAGTTGGGAGGAGGAGTACATCGAGGATACGAACAACTAGGGGCAAGCTCATCGGTTGCTGTGGCAAGATGAAGGCTTCCACGACCTTTACTTATGTTCATTGCTATTTCTTTACTTTGAATAATGTAAGCCCTGTGTGGCTGACTTATCTGTAAGGAGAAAAATAAGGTCGTACAACTCGATTTATATACATGTTTGCACTATTTATTCTTATATCCTTGTGAATGTGCGTGATGTGCAACCTGTGTATGACTGTGTGCTAGCGTGATCCTGGGTCGCATGTAATACACAGAGGGTCCGGATTCTGATTCGGGCCGATAGAGGTGGTATCGAGGCAGCCGATGTAGGACTTGACCCTAGTTTGGTTGTGCCTAGGAGGGTAAAACTATTTTCTAAAGACCTAATCAACTTGAGCAAGAATGTCAAAGAAATCTCGACTTATCTCTTCTCCTTATTCATACCTTCTTTGAATTTTTATTATTCTTTGTTTAATTTAAACAAGGTTTATTTTGGCGGATGAGGATGATCCACACCTATGGAGAGTGCACTGAGGATACGCCATGGAGTTATGGCGTATGATGCGATTGCTCGGAGGTTTTGACAGCACCAGCATGTCGAGGACTTGGTGGTGCAGGCGAGGACTTGACGTCGCCTGGGATGTCAAGATCACAGTGTATGCTCGGGAGAGGACGAGGGCGAGCCGTCCTATCTACATCACGGTCAGGAGGTCTTCTTTTGAGGCCGGAATCCAGGAGACGGCGCGACAGGCGATGCGGCAGATTGCCCGCACTTACTCCGCAGAGTTGGAGGGCACCGTCTTTCGTCACCATCCGCGTCGAGACAATCATTTTGACAGGATGGAGCTTGTGGAGGAGGACGCCACTATCACCCACCTGGCGAGGTACGTCATCGCCCAGGAGGATGCCTTGGACGAGACAGTCCGGGAGTTGCAGAGGACCCGCGTCGAGGTCGTAGAGGCAAAGATCCAGCTGCGGGAGGGCTTAGCTCACTCCATGCAGAAGATCCAGGAGTTGGAGATGGCTTTGTATGGACCCGAGCCTGAGCCAGTCCTGGAGTTACACGATCCAGATCCGGAGGAGCCAGAGCAGGAGGCACCAGTGCAGGAGCAGGCAGCCCCGGGACCAGCGGAGTCGATGGGGTCATTTGCACCACCGCAGAGGGTCACGAGACCGGTTGCCCGATTCCGAGCACCCACCGGTGTATGCTCCGGGGGAGCCGCAGCCGGGTTGGCTCGATGAGTGATCGAGTCTAGTAGAGTATAGTGTCGAGACTCGAAGGTTGAGTCGCGTCTTTTTCTTCAGAGTCACCATTAGGTGCGAGTCGTCATGGATTCCTATGTTTGCTTACTTGTTTTTGGTTGTGAGTGTCTCGTATGTGTTGCATTGCCCTTAGGCACTTGTGAGCAACCATACTGCTTTATATTATATCAATAAAGTGGCTAAATAATTCACCTCAGCTTTCCGCCAGTACCATGTACCCGAGGGTATCATGGATCTTAAAAAGGAGGAATTCCGGAGCCTCAAGCAAGGCGGCCAGTCAGTGGCTGATTACCTGAATAAATTCACCCAACTGGCACGCTACGCACCGGAGGACGTGGCTACGGATAAGGCCAGACAATCCCGCTTCATGAAGGGATTGAATGCGAGGAATTGCAGTGGGGTGATCACCCACACATTCCCTGACTTCCAAGAGCTAGTTAACAAAGCTCTTATCTTAGAGGACAAGCGCCGAGAGTTGGATGACAACAGGAAGCGCAGAATGGCGCAACAAGGAGGTCGTCATGGCCAGCAGAGTCAGAGGACAGCACCCCAACAGTTCATCAGGTACCAGCCCAGAGGCAATGATAGAGCACCACTGCCGGCAAATCGCCCAGTGGGTCAGAATGTTCAAACTCCAGCCAGAACTGTGGCACAGACTGGAGGAACCTCTCAGGCAGTGGAAAGACGTTGCTATCATTGCAATGAAATGGGGTATTTTGCCAACAATTGCCCTAAGAAGGGAGGTGTCACCCCGGTCCGCTTTAACCTAGGGAACACACCGGCAAGGACTCCCGCGCCAACCGTGAACTGCGAGGCATCAACAGCAGCAACTCCATCCCAAGGAACTGCACGAGGCCGAGTCAACCACATTACGACAGATGAAGTCCAGAACGCCACGGATGTTGTATTGGGTAAGTTCCTAGTAAACTCAGTACCAGCTACTGTTTTATTTGATTCCGGAGCTTCGCATTCTTTTATTTCCCGAGATTTCGCTGTTCAAAATGATATGGAAATAGTGAATCTTAAATGTGTGCTCATAGTCCAATCCCCTGGATCAGAACTCCGATCTAAAGTAGGATGTTCTAGGGTAAGACTAATAATTAATGGAGTTGAGTTCCTAGCGAACCTAATCGTCCTTAATACCCAAACCTTGCATGTTATCCTGGGAATGGATTGGTTAACCAATCACAAGGCGATCTTGGGATCATGGAAAAAGAGTCATATCGGTCAAAAGCCCGGATGGGAAGAAGATTGAGTTTGAAGCAAAATCAGTGCGGGATGGACAATTGATGGTCAACAGCATGAAGACTGTCAGCTTAGAGGAAGTGTCCATAGTCAATGAATATCCTGATGTTTTCCCAAAGATTTACCCGAATGCCGCGGATAGAGATATCGAGTTCGTGATAGAGCTGGTTCTAGGACAGCTCAATAGCTAAGAGACCTTACAGGATGTCCACAGAGGAATTGGTGGAAATGAAGAAGCAAATTGAGGAATCTACTTTGGAAAAAGGATTTATAAGACCTAGTTCATCGCCATGGGGAGCACCTGTCTTATTCGTCAAGAAGAAGGACGGAAGTTTTAGGATGTGTATAGACTATCATGCACTCAATGATGTGACGATAAAGAATAAGTACCCGCTACCCAGGATCGATGATTTGTTTGACCAGTTGAGAGGAGCAGGAGTATTCTCCAAAATTGATCTTCGATCAGGATACCATCAATTGAAGATCCGATCAGAGGATATTCCGAAGACTGCATTTTCGTCAAGATATGGACACTACGAGTTTACAGTGATGTCTTTTGGCTTGACAAATGCACCAGCATATTTCATGAACTTAATGAATAAGGTGTTTATGGAATACTTGGACAAGTTCGTCGTCGTATTCATAGATGATATCCTTATCTATTCCAAGATGAGAGAAGAGCACGCCGAGCATTTGAGGCTAGTCCTTGAAAAGTTGAGAGAGCAACAGTTGTTTGCGAAATTTAGCAAATGTGATTTCTGGAAGAATAAGGTTGAATTTCTTGGACACATAATGACTGCAGCAGGAGTTGCGGTAGATCCAAAGAAAGTGGAGACGGTTCTGCATTGGGAGCAACCCAAGTCGGTAACCCAAATCCGTAGTTTCCTTGGAATGGCGGGGTATTACCGTCGATTCATCGAAGGATTCTCTACGATTGCGAGACCTCTTACGCAATTGTTGAAAAAGGAAAGGAAATACCTATGGACACCTGAGTGTGAGAAGAGTTTTCAGGAGTTGAAGAGGAGATTAACATCGGCACCTGTATTAGTTTTACCTAACGTTCATCAAGGCTTCGACATCTATTGTGATGCATCGCGTCAGGGATTGGGATGCGTGTTGATGCAAAATAGGAAGGTAATTGCCTATGCATCGAGGCAATTGAGACCACATGAGGAGAACTATCCGACTCATGATTTGGAATTAGCTGCCGTGGTGCATGCCCTAAAAATATGGCGTCATCATCTCATCGGAAATAGATGTGAAGTGTATACAGATCATAAAAGTCTTAAGTATATCTTCACGCAAGCTGACCTAAATATGAGGCAAAGAAGATGGTTAGAGTTAATCAAGGATTATAATGTGGAATTCACTACCATCTGGTAAAGCCAACGTAGTGGCGCACGCTTTGAGCGTAAAGAACCACAAGTGTAAATATCTTTGTTGGAAGCAGTCAGTAGAATTGTGTAAGGAATTCCAAAATTAGAACTGAAATAGTACGGAAGGATTCCTAGCAACTTTGGAAGTAAGACCTACCCGAAGATCGATCAAGGAAGGGCGAAAGATGATGATAAAATCAAAAGAATTAAGGGCAAAATGGATGAAGGCAAAGCAAAAGATTTCAAACTGGATGAACAAGGTACTATGTGGTTTAAAGGGCGATTTGTGTACCGAACAAAAGGAGTTGAAGCGATTAATTCGAGGAGGCTCATGACTCCAAGTACTCAATTCATCTAGGAAGTGCGAAATGTATCAAGATTTAAAGGAAAGATTTTGGTGGCCAAGCATGAAACGAGAAGTCGCCGAATATGTTGCATTATGTGACACATGCCAAAGAGTCAAAGCTATGCACCAAGACCAACAGGGCTATTACAACCCTTAAAGATACCTGAATGGAAATGGGAAGAAATTAGTATGGATTTCATAACCGGATTGCCCAGAACGCAAAGTGGATATGATTCCATATGGGTCATAGTGGATCGCTTAACCAAGGTGGCACATTTCATACCGGTAAAGACCACTTATTCCGGAGACCGGTTAGCAGAACTTTATATGGCACGGATCGTGCCTTGCATGGAGTACCAAGAAGATAGTGTCGGATGTAGGTACCCAATTTACCTCCGCATTTTGGGGTAAGCTACATGAGGCAATGGGGACTCGTTTGAACTTCAGTACAGCCTACCATCCGCAAACAGATGGTCAAACTGAGAGGGTTAACTAGATATTGGAAGATATGCTGAGAGCCTGCGCTTTAGCATATTCCACTTCATGGGACAAGTGTTTGCCTTATGCTGAGTTTAGTTACAACAACGATTATCAAAGCGAGTTTACATGTCTCCATTTGAAGCTTTGTATGGTCGATCCCGCGAACACCATTGAATTGGAATGAGACAAAGTAACGACATGTTTTTGGACCGACATTCTTCAGAAGCGGAAGAACGACGCTCGATCGGGGAAAGATTGAAGATTGCACAATCAAGGCAAAGAGTTATCTTGACAACCGTCGCAGGAACCGAGCTTTGAACCCAAGATTTTGTGTACCTTAGAGTCACACCTCTCAAAGGAGTCGAAGGTTCCATGCAAAAGGAAAGCTCGCACCCAGATATGTCGGACCATTCAAGATCTTGAGCCGCAGAGGTGAAGATGCTTATCAGTTGGAGTTACCACAGTCTTTGGCAGGAGTGCATGATGTATTTCATGTATCACAACTGAAGAAGTGTCTTCGGGTACCAGAAGAGCAAACACCTTTGGAGGTAATTGAGCTGCAAGAAGATCTGACTTACAAAGAACATCCGATGAAGATTCTGGACGTGATGGACAGAGAGACAAGGAACAAGTCAACACGTTTCTGCAGAATTCAATGGAGCAACCATTCGGAAAGTGAAGCAACGTGGGAACGTGAAGAAGATCTGAAGGAGTTCCCTAACCTATTTCTGTAGACAGCCCTGAATCTCGGGGACGAGATTCTGTTAAGGGGGGAGGTTTGTAACACCCTAAATTTTGCTCTAATTTAAATTTTGGAGTATTTTTGGTTTTTGTGAATTTTTGGGAATTTATTTAAATTTATTTGGATTTATTCAAATAGGGTTTTTCTTGAAAACAATTGAATAATGGAAAAGTTTTTGCAAAGTTTTATTGCAAATATTTTAATTGAGTTCCAAATATCTCAAAGTGATTTCTGGAATTTTTCTAGAATTTTTCTGCTATTTTAAAAGCCCCAAATGATTTAATTGAATTCCTAGAATTATTTTAAATGTGAAATGTTTTAAAAATCGGATGAGCGAAGAATGGGCCGAGCCCAAGATCGCGCTTAGCCCGCCCAGTCGCCACAAGCAAACCCTAGCGCCGCCCAGCCCAAGCCGTCCGATTCGGATCGAACGCCTGTGAGTGTGCCACGTCGCCCGCACGCGTGAGCCTTCGGATCGTCGCCGCACGGACGCACGGATTGCGCCACGCCACTCGTCCCGCGAAATCGCCGGAGAGACGGGCTTTGATGGCGCGGCATTCGCCGGCGCTTTGGCGCACGCCGAGGCAGCCCTTAAGTCCTCGTTGAGGGCGCTCGTGCGAGACCTTCACGCCGCGTCTTTTGACTCCTAGCATGCACGCCGAGACCCCTAGCACCCGCACGAGCTCGCCAGTAGTTGCTTCTTTGTGCCGCCATTGTTTTTGCCGTTTGCTTCGCCGGTTCCTCTCGCCGCCGCCAAGGTCACCGAGTAACCCTTCCGCCAAGCCGCGCTTAACGAGCCGCTTCTTCGCCGGAGAAGCCCGCATCGCCGTCGCCGAGGTCGTCTTCCCGCCTCCGCAACCTTCGCTTCTTCGCCATCAACCTCGCCGAACCACGCCGACCGTCCGATTTGCATCGTTCGCTCGTGAGTCCATGTAGCCTCCATCTCTGTAGATGTTTAGATTGAATCGTGACCGTTAGATCTTGATGTGTACGGTAGGGATTAGATCTAGATCTGCGCTAGATTTAATGAGAACCCTTGGATCTTTTTGGACGCGTAGGATTGAGCCACGTCGCGCCATGAACGATGAAACCGCCGGTACCGGGCCATTAGATTAGATCTAAACGTAGAGATTGGATCTGGTTTTGCCTAAGATCCGCGCGCTCAGATTTGAACGTCGCGGCGGAGATGGCACCGCACCCTCGCCAAATCGCGTCTTGACGCGTGGGCGTTTTACCGGGCGAAACCGATCCACCGTTGTTTTCGGTGCACTGTCGCGATTGCGCGCGTGTCGTCGCATGAACCGAGACATCGCGAGCGACGGCGCGGTCTTGGCCGTTGGATCTGAGCGCCGTTGGATGTGCGACGCGTGGAGCGTGGAGCCGCGGCGCTGCGTTGGATGCGTGGTGATCACCGGATGCGCGACGCGTCGCGACGATCTCGGGCGCCGCGGCGCGGCGTGAGTAGATCCGCCGCTGATTCAACGAACGGCTCGGATCTTGCCGCTGCTTGCGATCGCTTACAGTGAACCGAGTCCACGGTGAGACCGTAGCCAAACCGTGGACCCAGTCCATAGATCGAACGACGTGGCGGCCTCAGGCGTGCACGCGTGTCGAGCCGACGTCGCCGATGACGCCATAAATATTTTTTATATATATAAAATATTTCGACCGAAATTCATTTCGTGGCCGACGTCATCTTGACGCGGTGTCGACGTCATAAATGCGAATTCCAAAGATAAAAATAATTCGTAAAAATCGGATTTTCTTAATTTCGTATTTTCGATTTTATTCAAACTTCAAATGACTACAAATTTTGCATTTTAACTCGGATTTAGGTGATTCAAATTTCCAAAAATTCATAAAATTGTGATCTATTTAATGATGAATTTTATTTGAATTTTTGAGGTCATCTAGTCTTCTATATTAGCTATTTATTGCATACTTTATTTGTACGCCAGAGACGCAAATTTGCCGGAAAGTTTCGAGGAAGAATTCGTCGCTCAAGACCAAGCTTGAACACACCAGCAACTCTTTGAAGGCAAGTGATGCTTTGATCATTTTGATCCCAGATTTTAAAATGTAATTTATGCTTTGAATCTATGCATGCTAATTATTTAAAATGAATTTAAATTAATTTGGGATAATGTAGTTAATCAACCCATTTTGTTATGCCACCTTGAATTATTAATTGTATGCCCTAAATCATTGTCACCCTAAGTTTGATTATATTAGTTGGATGTTAATATTGTGCCAACACGGGAGGCTAGACCGTGAGTAGATGCTTAGCCTTGCAACGAATCATGAGTGTTCTTTGGAAAAAATGCTACAATACTGATTAAAGACATATTGAATGTATTTTGAAAGGTGGTG